>OV816023.1:49042320-49642320 GCA_929113105.1 Agrypnus murinus
GTTCGGATACTTATCGATAAATTTCGATAGATCGATAAACATTATCGATATTATATACATTATGGATATATCGATATTTATTGATACATCGATTAATCGATATTTTCAATCACTAATATCGTTATTCGATATATGGATAATTATCGATAAATTTTTCCAGCCCTACTCTACAGTACCCGGAAAGCTATTTTTTGTCCCGCGTTTATTTGTCAATAAGTTAATGTTAATTTTTACTACTCTTATTTTCATATCTTTCAAAGCTTCCAACAGCTGTTTGTAGCACACTACATCGGCGACCCTTTCTAAGTCCAAGAATTGGCATAATGTTGTTTTCGTTTCATCTGATGACTTTAACAATAATAGAGTATAATACTGTAACGATCTTTTAATTACAACTAAAATATGAATTGGTTAATAACAAAAGAATATTTACAATAACTAATGTGTTAAACTAATTAACATGCAAGAAGACTAAACGAACATAAACTAATTTCTTTTACACTGCGGGATTGTTTAATTTAAACGCACAACTATTTATTATTTCTTTCCACTAAACTCCAATTATTTTATATTATCTCGCTTCTAAGTATCATCTCTCCTCCTCGTGCGGTCGTCGTGAAAATGAACTTTTCAACCCGACCATCTCAGATTTTTTCAGAGTAGAGGACATAAAGTAACTTACTTATGTAAAGTTATAGCACTCAGTAATACACGGTATTCATACAGTAGGGTTGCAAAAATGCTAAGAAATGTAAAATTTATGCTTACAAAGTGAACAAAAATAATTCATAACTTTACATCTAATAATTGGAGAACTTCCAACCTAGGCTTGTTTTAAAGCTAAAAGATCATAGTTTTCATAAAAAAAACTACTTTAAAGTATCTAAGACAGTGTACCTTCAGTTTTTTTAGGAATACAATATGTTATACACTTAGATGCAGTCTCTCTTTAGTATAAGTTTCATTTTGGGACGCCTTTGGGAACAGGAGTAAAGAAATTGTTAAATATGGTAGGTAGTACACACATTTTATACAAAACAAGCATCTGGCAGTTCAGACCAGAGTACTGTATCAGGTTTTAAGTATATATCTGTGTATATACCTGCAGATCTACTAAGACAAGTATAGGCATGATGTTGTGTCTGTGCCTGCAGATACAGGCACTATACAGGGTGTCCAGGCCAAAAATGCCACATTTTAACACCGAACATTGACTTAACAAAATAAAGTACGTGATTTTCACGATCAAGTTTTATTTTGTGTTAATTGTTTTCAGCTTTGTTTTATTTTCCCCCATCTCTACAGGGTGTTATAAATTCTTCATTACAGTATTCTGATCTAAATTTGTCGACTGAATCTTTTGCTTTTCTACCACATATCGTACGTGGGTAATTTTGTCTACTAAGACAATATACATAGGAATGATGTTGTACCTGTACCTGCAGATACAAGTAGCTGTACAGGGTGCCCCAGTCAAAATGTGTGCATTTTAACATTGACTACAAATCAAACAAAATAAGATGTAATTATGTGATATTCACTATTAACTTTTACTTTGCGCTAATTGTTTTCAGTTTATATATTTATGTTCTTATGTACTTGTGTACTGATGTGTTTATGTGCTTATTGCTTATGTACTTATATACATACGTACTTATGTATGTACGACGTACCTTACCTCTAATCTAACCTTTAAGATAATTTCTAATCTAACTTCTTACCTAACCTAACCTAAAAAACTTAAACTTCTATTAAAAGATTTAGTTTGAAAAAACTTAAAGTTGTGTTTTTACGTTTTATTTCGATTTAGTATAGATATACCGTTTGTTATAAATTTTAATGACTAAACGCAAGTTAAGAATTATACATTTTTGAAAAATAGAAGAGTTTCACTTTGAGAATAGGCAAATATTTTATAACACCTGTAGAAGTAAGGAAAAATTAAAACAAAACTGAAAAAGGTTAACGCAAAATAAAAATAAATCATGAAAATCGCATATTTTGTTAAGTCAATTTTTGTGTTCAGTGTTAAGGTTGTCATTTTTATGTGGGACACCCTGTATAGCTACTTGTATCTGCAGGTACAGGTACAACATCATATCTATACTTGTCTTAGTAGATAAAATTTCTAGGTATCTGCACAGATATATACTAAATACCTGATACAACCATTTTTTTACTCCTGTGCCCAAGTTCCAAAACTTACACCAAAGAGAGATTGCATTTAGCTATATAACATATTGTATTCCCAAAAATATCGAAGGTACACTTTCTTAGATATTTAATGTCAAATCTATAGAATGAAAAACTCAATAGTTTATTACAAAGTTTTTTTATGAAAACTATGCTCCTTTAGCTTTAAAACAAGCCTAAGATGAAAGTTCTACAATAATTAGAAGCAGAGTTATGAATTATTTTTGTTCACCTTGTATGCGTAAATTTTACATTTTTTAACATGTTTGCAGCCCTGCTATATGAATACTGAGTATCACTAAACTATAACTTTACATACGTAAGTTAATTTATGTCCTCTACCATCCTACCAAATTTCACGAAAATGTGAAATGGTCTGGTTGTGAGCTGTGATTATTTGACATGGAATGACCCTATAGGCTCCGTTACTGTAGAAGTAACAATCTACTCTCTTGTTTGGCTCTGACATTGGCTTTGGATCAAAGTTGCAGACTAAGATAATCACACTCGCGTTCTTGAAGGTAACCCTCAGCATGTTTCGAACGTGGATCTTCCAATACAACTGCCCTCGCCTACAATCGGGTTTGGGAACGATCACTTTGTTAATGCACTAGGTGAGTAGATTTGGTCCTTAAATCCGATAATGTCCTCCACAGGTTCGTGTAATTGTATTTCTGATAGTGGAGCTGATAAATCTGGCTGGTCTAAGGCTTTCTCAACAGAGGACTTCTGCCTTCGAAGTTCATCCAGCGTCAAAATTTTTTTCTAAACGCTACCTTGCTCTTGCTCTGCGAAACACAATCAACAGAAAACACAGTACGCAATAGAATAATCGACAGGGACCTTTAAGTGATATCGTTCTACCTCGGCCATTACACCAAATCGAGCTTTTTCGTTCCGAAAAACAAGACCATAAATTCTCTGTAATAATAAACATATATATTATAAAGGTCTACAGACCTTATTCTATTTACATTACAGCCTCATCTTCTTGATCCGGGTCTGCGTTATGATGCCTTTCATAGGGCGCCAAACAGTTGGAATGTATCACCTTGGTTTCCTTATTGGCTGTTTCTGAATGCGGCAGATCAAATCAAGTATTCGTTTTTTCGCATGGTATAGAACCTCTAATTCCGCTGTAGCATTTACGAGAACATACGGCGTCTGCTGGTTGTATAAACAAACCATACACCAGGTTGGAACTCTCAAACACATCCCAGGTGAACATTCTCAAACTTCATTAACTTAACGACGTAATCACCTTCGGTTACCTCCTGCCCCGCAAGTAGGCATGCGAATTCCAGATCACATAGTAATCGTATGTAGTGTCTGTTCGGTTGTTTCCTCAACCAATGAACGATAAGCCATCGGAAACAGATACAGATATTGATCCCAGTCTCATTGATGACCAGAGACGACTTTAGCCAAATATCTGCCCATTTTCAGATTCATGCTTTCTACTATTTCGTTAGACTGCCGATGTCACAGAATGCAAAAGCACTCAGAGACGACTAAAAAACTCCCTAACCACTACTTCAGCAACAGTTGCAGCTTCCTGGTTTGGTAGTGCGTCACTTCTGGTCATTTGATAAAATAATCCATCTCCACCAAGATACCTGTTCCCAGCGTCACTCTCGGGAAATGGTTCAACAATATCTAAAACTACTCTTTCCAGAGGACTAGCCGCATTGTACTGCTTCATAGGTACTCTTCGTTTTCCCAGAGGTCTGTTACCAGTGGCACGTAGTTCACATTAACGGCATCACTCTTCAGCATCTTCTTTACAATTAACCCGATAAAAGTGTCCCTAACCTTCTCTCGAAGAAGAACTAGAGAAAAATTAATGTGATAAAAGTGTTTTTTCTACTCCTATTAAATAATACATGAATTACAAATGGTTTTCTTAATGAGTAATAGTATTCGTTACCCACGGGTCGTGAGTAATAACTTATAACCCACGAGCTGTGACCAATCACAAGATAGCTACGCCTACAAAAGCACAAGTTTATTTATTTAATCCAAACTCTTCGCTTTCATAGACGAGAGAGAAGATATCTGCATACAATTTGTACAATAAGGATAAGACGCATAAGCGTCTTAGGTCCCGTGCAAGCTGCGACACAGCGCGATATTCAAATATTTTAGTTGTTTTGTTTTAAAGGGTTTTAGCCACACCACATATGTAGCTGGTGTTGATTTTAATAATTTGATGTTGATAGTTACAATTTTCTAATAAATAAAAAGAATTAAAAAATGGATTCCGATGAAAGCGATGAAAACTGTACCAGAGATTTTGATAAGCGGCAAAAGAAACATCTGTAAACTGCCGGAAAAATAAAAAAAATACAAAGTAGTGTAAAAGGCCTTTATGGATTGGCAAAGTCTCAAAAATATCAGAGATATACAAATCTTCAGCATTATAGGTGCTTTATTCGTTGCGAAGTACACTAAACATAAATAACATCAGTATAGAAAATTATTCAAAACTGTACAAATTTATTATAATCTACCTGACAATTGATTAAGTTTTATTCATCTGATTTATTTCTGATTATGAAGTTTCGCCAAATACAGCTCGAAACAATAAATAATTAATTGTCTTGACCACAAAGCGCAATTTCCTATTAATTAGTCGTAGAAAAAGTATAGTATTCTACTCGCGTATAATGACTATGACTCATACGGATGAAGTGAAACATCATGAGTAATAGCCATCATTACACGCTCGTTGAATAATATACTATTATATACTTACAATCTTTTATTGCTTAATTGCCAACTAGTAAAAACAAACGGTTTATATAGAAAAGCTCTAGACTTTCCTAGCACCGGTATTGTAGGTCAATAAGACTTCAATTCGTTAAAGAGTCGAAAGAAATAACGGTAATGGGAAAATGGATGCTCAAATATCGGCCATAAATCTTACCTATGTTGCTATTAATGGCCGTGAATTTGAAGTTAATCATGAAATCTTATTTACAGTGATGGATGGTAAATCTGTTAATGTAGTTACTGGAACTTCATCTACCCAAAGTTGCTACATTTGCAATTAAACTCAAGTTAATTTTAATAACACTTACAAAATGCTACAAAAGCAGATTGAAGACGACACGGAAGCCATACTATTTAGGTTACCTACTTTACATGCAGGGACGCGCATTTGAATATCTAGTGCTTATTTTATATAAATTATCCATTAACGACGATATATCCATATACAAAATTGCCGTTTTATCTATTTTATCTAATTAAGAATGTTTTAGAAAAGTCAAATGATCAAGTAGATTACATTGATAAATCGCAAATATATAAAATATCATGTAATAACTGTAAGCAAATATATAAATGACAAACTTAAAGACCTGGCAAATCTAGTGTCGCATAAAGTAAAAGGCGTAGAATTAATTAGAATTTTAAACAACCTATTAACTGCTTTGAAAGCTTACAAATTATTAAGAATAAAAAAGTGCTAATAAACTCTGATTTGGGCCTTATTAATTCTAATCTTTTGGAATTGCTCCAGTAATAAGTCAGTCTAACTTAACCGATAACCGACGAACCGTTAAGTTCTGTAGCTATATAAGGTTAGATTTTAGATTTTAGTTTATTTTTTTAGTAACTACTGAAGATACAGCAGAATATAGTGCAGTTCTAGTGGAATTACGCCACAGTTTTGAGTTTATTTGCTTAAAAAAGTTATCCACATCTAAAGAGACAAATTTAAATTCAGAGGTGAATTAGAGAAACCTTCGTAGTATTGTGTTTGTTGTATTATCACATTCGTTTTGGCATATAAGTGTCTTTTTAAAATCTTCCTGTTGAAGTCTTAAAAATTCACCCCTAAAGGAGCAAAGAGAAGGTAAAAGAATTAAAGGAATCTTTTTTAATCGATAGAGGGAATTTTTATGCAGTCCCCTAAGAGCTTTTGTAGGGATTATTCGTACCTTTACAAAAATGAAACAATGAAGCTAAGAAACTTAATAAACTAAAACCGAATTCAAAAAAAAAGCGAAAGGACAAGCGCGGAACATAAAAGCGCACTGAAAAGTGAAAAATAATCCTTTCTTAAATATACTTAAGTCATGCCATTCGATGGTACCACGACTTTTAATAATTACAGGGTGTTGCCTAACATGAAGTAGTTGTACTAAATTTAAATTGTTCATTGCAATCAAAGGGAAGTTTACTGGAGTCAAAATGGATTTAAAGTAGTTAAATACCGTAGCGAAGCAAGGGTGTTAAGCTATTAGTACATTTATACAAAGAAATTTGATACTGGTACTCGATTATTCATTTACAAGGTAATTTGTTACATAGTATGTGCTAAGTAGTGAGATAAATATGAAAATTAAATTATACAAACCATAATTGGCGTTAACTTATTCTCAGTTTTAAAAAAGCTTATACATATGTTTTTAAAGCTTGTTATTTAACCGAGGGTTATTTAATAAAAGTGATATTTGGTTGTGTTGACGTGAAAACTTTTGTGATATAAAATTTAATGGTGTCGCTTCAACTTTTTAAATATTATATTTTTTAGCAGAATACATCCTTTATAATGTATAGCTTTTAAAAAACATTTTATTTAAAAGCGCGTAATAAATATTTCTATATCAATTAATCAGCAAACGGCTTTATAAAAGCTCATATTATTTAGACGATTGGGTTCATTAAAGACACTTTTAACTTTATTTAATCATTATCATTTTAACTTTTTTCCTATATCACAAACTTGACATACGCTACCGATAATCTTGTATTTTAATAATTAAACAATCTAAAATGTTTTAATTTTTGTAATATGTAATATTCCGCTTTTTGGTCTAGAATTTAAGTTGGAGTATTAAACATAGGGTTTTATTTTTAAGTGTGAAATGCACTTACATTTAAACAAGCATTTAAGAATGCAGGCAGTGTAGTTTAATATAAGATTTCGTGGTATTCACTTGAAACCAAGTTAAAACACGCAGGAATAAAATATAATTCTTACGGTTGAAATCTTGCTTTAGTAACGTATTCTTCAAAAATTCCCCTTAAAATCTATTTTTATTTTGTGTAAATAATCTCTTATATTGCATTAATCTAAGTAGAATTTCAAAGGAACTAAGTGCTCTCAAACAATAATTCTTATTTGGCCGACAGTTTTTATTATTTACTTTAAAAGTTCAGTTTATTAGCTCTGTGCACGTTTTGAAATGTTAAACGCCAGAAATTTATTTAATTTTGTTATTGGCTAGGCCTGTTGTCGTATGCAAGTTTGAGTGGTTCAATTCATACATTCCACCTCCGGTTCACTCTCTCCGAAAAGTTTGGCTTTGCCTGTCAAGACCACCGGCGCTTAGCGTCCAGGCCACTTTTTCTGGGATTACCTCGCACTGCCTGCCTGCGAATTTGCCCATGTTCCGGCAAAATAGTTTAAATGCGACTGTAGAATTAGTTCGGTTATTTGTGAAGGAAATTTCTGGTGATTCCGTCTTGTGCTCTAGTTAAAAACTAGTCTTTTCCCTCGTTAGAGAAGTTGGATTAAGGAAGGAGGATTGAATCGTGTGGAACTTTGTCTTGACTGGTTCGTACCAATTAATAAGCGTGATCTTCTAGAGAACTTATTTAAAGTCTTAGATATTGCAAATACTCCATAGTTACGCCTTTCAATATTTACAAGTTAACACCCATCATCTTCTTTAAAGGACAGATTTAATTTAGAAACATTTAAAAATAATAATACCAAAGTTAATAATGAAAATTAGTGCAACGTTTGAAGATTGCGTTTTAAGTATAAATCATTCGAATTCAGCTGTTGTTCCGCAACGTTTCTTTTGGAGTAGTGTTGTTACTGGTTTTGTCTGTGTGATCATTTTAGGTTTTGTTTGAATTAAGCATCTGTTTGTGAGGCTAATGTGAAATAACCCATTCATAAGAGTGCTGGTATAAAAAGTTTAATGTCAGACACGTTTTATGTTACTGCTTTGGCCAGATTTCATTTGTTGATAGCATTAATTTGAATTGTTTTATAGATTAGAAATTTAATGGAAAATTCATGTAGAATAGGATACGAAAATTAAGTTATATTGTAGAAAATTTTTTTTAAGTTCTTCAACTGTGGTGTATTTTCCATACTGTTGTAAGGATTTAATGCTTCAATTTATTTCAATTAACAAATTTCAAAATTAATAATCAATGCTATTTAGTCTGCCACAACAAACTGTTGGTGTTCCATTCATAAAATATATTTTAAAATGAAAACAAAGATTTGTTAAACTGGATTTAACATAAAAATAATAACAAATTTTTTCCCGAATTGTGGATTTCTCAATTTTGCTGTTATTTAATAACATCAAACAATTTGGGTGGCGCTCTCTATCTTATTATTTGTTCCTGTGTTCAATTCCTAATCATTAAACTTTTGCGATTAACACCCACGATTAACCACCAACCCCGAGCATAATTTGAATTAATAAGACGTCTCTGCCAGAAGATATGTTAAAGAAGGTATCTGTGATTTTTGTGTTTATTGGATTTTGGTAAACTTTAATCAGTTTTGAATTTAGATGGTTACAATTTTAAATTTTTAAAATTTCTTCTACAAAATATAGGGCTTAATCACGAATAACTGGAGAAAATTGGTCATATAATCTATTGTTATAATTAATTCATTTTACGTGAAGTTTGTACAGTATGATTATTTACTTAATTAATCTAGAAGATCATGAAAGGAGAACTTTATGCTTTGGATTGACACATAAAATTGGTTTGAAAGGTAACAAGATTACTATACTAAAAGCGTATAAAATAATATTAATATTAAATATAAAAAATGTTATACCTACTGCTGTGTAAAAAGTTCATATCCAATAATTGTTTAAAAAAGTTTTAAAACTACTTCAAAGAAACTACTTAAACTAACTATTGAAGTAAATTAGTACCAAATGAAACCCATTCTAGTGTAGAGAAAGATTTACAACAAGGTTCTATCGTTACCTGTTCTCTAGAGGTGCGTACAGACTAACTTCGAGAACTGTTAGCGAACTATTAGCGAACAGCGAACGAACTAGGTGTATGCTAGAGATCGCGAACATGCGTGGTAAAATCAAAGAATTGTTAACGAGCACGTGGCAAGTAGCACTTGCAGTTTGGACGTTTTTATTTTATTATACGCAGCAGTTTAGTTTGTGACTGTTTTGTTATTATTACTTGAAATCTTTTAAATCCCAATAATTTTAATATATAGGTGGCTCTAAATCCATAACAGTCATGCGATTGAAATTATTAAAGAAGCTACCATTCTCCATTTGCAAGTCATTGGGCAAGTCAGTTGGTTACTCGATGGCATCGACATTTTGCGAATCTATTTTGTTAATTTCAAACTTTTAACCAACTGCACTATTACTACATGGTGAACATGACTTCATTATCTAAAACAGTGGTGTGGACGTTGAGTTCGCAAACTGATAGCTAACTGTTCGCGTATACCTCTCGAACTGCTCGAGAACAGTTTATTTTGGTCTATACCCACCTTAAACGTTAGAGCACCCTTTTTAAAAACTTTGATCTACTTAAGAAATTTATTTATGACCAGTTTTCTAATGAAATTCCAACACGTGCGTCGATTTCAGAGTCAAAAGATCAAATTCGAACGTGCAGTTTGTTGTCATTCGATTCGTTAAAATCTAGCGGCTACATTAGGATTACTTCACAGCGGTAACGTGTGTTACTCGATCAGTCAGTCAAGTCAAAGCTATATGAAGTTGAAATGATTGCAACTATAACCCTCTCACCTTGGAGAGATTATTTTTAAATCACATTTTATAAATTAATCGAATGAAGAAGTCACATAATTCGATCAGCTTAATCTGAATTTTCCACTATTTCTATACGTATATGAAACCTGCATCTACACGAACACATATACCTTTATAAGAAAGTGTCTAAGAGGTTGCTAGGTTAACTTGTAACGATCGAGAATTAAAAATATCTTCACAAAAACACGGTAGGTCACTGCAAAACGAAAGGTTATTATCGCACGAAATGAATTTCCCCCATTAGATTTTCTACCGTTAAAGGATAGGCACACAAAATTACTAATATTACAATTCACCAAGATGAACTTGTATTCTATAATTTTTATGAAAGAACGGTTCTGATGGTGAACGAAAACGATGTCAGTAGGCAAAGGTCAACCTGATTGGTACATCTCTTAAAGGGTTCAAACGTGACATCAAACAGCAGGAATTAATGATCTCACCTATTCAAAGGGGGGGTTACCAATATTACCTTTTACAGTGTGTTCATTTTTAAACTTTCCACGTCAAATAGCATTTAAACTATACAGAATATCAGTTTCGGCAAAATATGTTAGATTTTTCGAGGCAGACACTTAATTGTAGTATCGTCAAAATTTTGTATTCCGCCCTTTTACACCAGCAATCTCAACTTTAAAATGTCAAGTACTCCCAAATTGCTGATAAGGTTAAGGTTGTTCTACGAAAAAATCTTTTTTTTTTCTTTTATTCATTTTAACTTATGATGCAATGTGACTAATAAGGAAGCTGTAGCTTGTGCTTGTTGGATTACACAATTTAGAAAATTAAAAATCAAAATATAATATATCAAAATAATTATTCTACACTTTCACTCATAATTCCTAAAAAAGCAATGACAGCTGGACTCTTTATTTCCAAAAATCATGGATCTGCAACATCATTTATGAAAACAACATTCCAAAATGTATGAAGCTCTAATAACTTAATAATATATTGCAGTGATATTGGGCAAATTAAAATAATAAAATTATTTTAATAATTTTTAACATAAACTATAACTGCGAGTAATTGCCCTTAGATAGTAGATGTTTCTAGTAAATTAACTTGAGATCTTTAATTTTAATTAAAGAGATCTTTAGAAATACTCTTCAACTTTCCCTTTTTACTAAATCCTTATTTGATAGTTTTAAATAGGTTTGATAACGCAAGAGTCATATAGAAACGTTACGTGAGTCCGTATCTAAAATCAAGATTCCGTAAAATAAGCTGGGCGCCAAGATATAACTACCTACCGTTTTAATAGTTGAGCCAGTCCTTTCCTTGATATTACCACAACTTTTCTTCACCGAACCTGTGGCAGCGTATTTCACTTTTACTACATCATTGTTATTTCCAGTGGCGGTATGTTTGCCTTTGCATCTAATTATACCTTCCACCACCATATACATTTTTCACCATCCAAACACTTTTCACGGAGGAAAAATAATAGTGATAAATCACTTTATGCTTTATTTTATTTAATAAAGGTTTGATTTCCCTTTTTATATTCGTAGAATATTTCGTTCCTTTTGTTTATGAAGCTTACCTATTTGTTTTATTTGATTATTTAAATAAAACACCAATTTGTGTATGTACGAAGATTTATTTACTTGCTATATTTACTTCAGCAAGTATTTTCTAATTAAACGTTCGGACTGCTATTCGCAGTTTCATTGACATTACCAGACTGAACCTGTCTATGTGCGAATAACTTAAAAGTTTGGCTGTCTTTACTAGAACAACTATTTACATTTTTACATATTTATCGACGGGCGTGTTTTTTCGCAGAACTGAACAGAATGCAAGTACATTTTACATATTTATCGAGAACTGTTCTCGTTCGCCGTTTCTAACAGATTTCCCCAAAATTATTGTTCCCTAAGCTTATATACACTGATTTACTTCATAATCTTACATAATATTTACATCACCTTATAGCCAATCCTAATTCAAATATGCACTTATGTACAACACATAATACAGATTATAACATAGTTTGTAATAGTTTCCACATATCTGTTACATTTACACTTATTCATAACGTTATGCAACAATAATTTATTTATATTAAAAAAAAACTTTTGGAGTATTTCTCATTATTGCCCATCGATATTACTGATTTAGAATTTATCATGAAAGAATTACATATAATTAAATAACTTTCACACAACTGTATATTACGTATTCTTAACAACTCCATGACTAAAGTAACTTTAATACCAGTACGTAAGTACATATTGATTCTGTAATCATTTAATTCAAAAGTAATAGTTTTCAAACAGAGATTTTTTTCATTTTATAAAATTTGCAAAAATTACCATCCACAGTAATATATATGTATTATATAAATTTTTCAATTTAGCCAAGGGAAAACATAATAAAAGTGGGAATACGAGACTTGTTTATTTTTTTAATTATTGAAATACAAAGTGAAATTTCTGTAAAATACACTCTACTAAAAATTTATAAATAGTTTATTGACGCAGAAAAATTACGGGCCGGATTTGTTTGTCATTAAACTGAACAATTATGATACGTGACGTTATTCCCTTAATAAGTTTCACGCCGGTGTTATGGGATAAACTAAATCGAATTGTGGATTGAAATGTTCGCAACTCCATTACTATTTAAATTTAATAATATTTCACTGTTATGTATATTTTTGAATTCCATTCCTCTATTTAAATAATTTTAAATATTTTAGTATTAAATATCTAATTTTAAAACAAGAATGACATTTGTAGTTTTTCAAACTATTTCAAATAAGGAAGTTCCTCATGAAAGATAATTCATTTTCCGCAAGTAAGCAAAGCAAGCAAGTTGTTCATTCAGTTCAGATTTCGTGTTTACACAAAAAGGGTACTTACTGTAAGTAGTGTATAATAATCTTTTTCGACGATGCATCTACCTAGATATTTACTGTATCGTTCTCCTTATATATGTGACGATTATAATGATTATAAACTACACGAGAGTAAATAAACCAATAAATCACCTAGCTCGTGTTGACATTTAATTAAGGCAGTTGCTTTCTCGTCAAGCTTCTAAGGGGGATGCGCATATTTACGCTCATGTAATAATATAACATCTTACTCTTAATAGAGAGCAAATGGTTTAGTAACCAAGCATATCCTGTTGATGGTTATGGCTTCACTTACGAAAGAAAATATTAGGGAGCGCTGCTGTTCACAAACAGTATATATCAAAAATGAAATGATAAGATTAATGAAGCAGAACAAATTAAGATATCTTTTACAGTTTTTGTTTTCGCTGTGAGTTTTTTAGAAAAGAGTCAGAATATCGAAAAATTATTTCTTTTGGAAATACCAAATACAAGATGGTTTCTTTTTCCGGGAGACTGTGTTGAGAAATTTAAAATTCAAATTTGCACAGACCTTCTTTTACGTCGTAAGCTGGACAAGTTTCATATACATTCAACAACAGGTACGTAATACCACAAAAGTGAATTCAGAAATTATGCTTTGTTCAGACGCATGCTCTTAGTAAGTATGTGAAAAACTTTAAATAAATTTGATTAAGTTTGGAACCTATCCAACTAGAATGAAAATACTTATGTTACACAGCTTTAACCGTTAGCTTTATCTTACCGCATACATTTCTTTTCTTTTGTGTTACAATATATAAAAAATTTTAAACATCGAATGACGAGCCCTCTTAACAACCATTTTGTCAGAAATGAGAAACTACGGTTTTAGGGTACTATAATTTAAGTACCACCATTGGGCTCCAAAACTATGTAACACACAAAACTACTTAACTCTATTAATGCCATTTTTCAAATTGGTTTTTGAAAAATAATAATAACTGCTGACATTATCTCTATAACATTAAGTTGCATTTACAGGTTCAATTTGATATATTATAAATCATCTAATTAAATTAAATTATATATTAAGTTATCGTTTATAAAACTAGTATACCGCTTAGCAAAAAAGCATGCCCTTTGTTGCAAAACAAACGTTGTCAAATCAATTGATCACCAAACTATAGGTTGCATGGCCTAACGTTATGAGTACTGGTCAAACACTATTTGTAGTTAAGTTACGTTAGCCCGGGTCAGAAGTTAGGTTAGTTAGGTAGAAGTTAGAAGGGTCATGGTTAGGTATAGTGGTACGAAGACCGCAACCAGTCGTACTTTCGGAGGGCACGTAAAGCCGTCGGTACCGGTTACCATGGATGGAGAGAGCACACCACTGTCTGGGTAACGGTTATTAAGTAAAAAAGGTTTAGGTTCCTGGCTAGGCCTCCCAGGTTAAAAATGTGTGGATGAGATACACGCAAGTGTTCTCTGCTAACATGAGTACCGGTGTTGGAGCCGGACATTAAGGCGCGGCCACTAGAGCGCGGCCTCTAGGGCGCAGCCGGTAGGGCGCGGGACACTACGGCGCGAGATAGTAAGTTGTGATACATATATGTTTACATGTAGGTAGTACATACTATGTTGATGAATGGAATGGCACTGGTTGCACGGTACTGGTAATGTTATATCTTATAATATTACAAAATGGACTCATTCATTCATTTATGTTCCATGTAATCCTCAAAAGTGCAGATTTTCCTTTCAACATGTAATATGGGTGTTTCTTTTATATAGGATAATAAATATTTATGTTTTGATAAAAGAGATTACATATATAAAGTATGAGCTAATTGGATCTTAAATTATACATATTAGTAATTATTTTGAGAAACAACCATTATATAATTCAGTTAGATTGTTTGGCATTCGTATGATTTTGTAATACTTAAATAGAACCTTCCGTATCACCAAAATGAGACTCAAGAATTATTATATATTGTACAAATTAAACAACATACTCTATATTATTGTATAACATGTGAATGAAGGAAATTAGGAATTAATAATAATAATAAAAGTTAAAAAAAATTCCTTTAATGGACGACTATGGTCACAATTTCATAGTGATATGTGTGTAAAGCACAGACGGCACCCTAAGACAGACTGTTTCGAGCTATTGGCTCTCTTCAGTTACACACATATCACTATGAAATTGTGAGCATAGTTGTCCATTAAAGGAATTTTTTCTTTTTAAACTTGTATAGTTGTGAAGACTCACATTATTAAAACACGATGTGTTTTATTTTATATTTTTGTGTATCAATTATACGGTTGGACGCTTGACCGGATTACTTCATTATTATTTTGTATTTTGTATATCCTGTATTGGATAATCAGATGAAGCCGCATAGTACGGTCTGATTCCTACAGGAGGCACCACAATTAAATGTTGGTATTAATGTTATTTCCGAGCTGGTATATAAGCTCGAGTAATGTGTATGGAAATCGCAGGCGGCTACCCCTAACCGAAGAGAGCGGATAGCTCGAAACAGTCTGTCTTAGGGTGCCGTCTGTGATTTACACACATATCACTATGAAATTGTGAGTATAGTCGTCTATTAAAGGATTTTTTTTAACTTTTATAGTTGTGAAGACTCACATTATTAAAACACGATGTGTTTTGTTTTATATTTTTGTGTATCAATAATAATAATGTTAATAATATTTATATTAAGTGGCGTACAAATTGTAAAAAAACGAAACAGTTCACATAGTGGGAAGATTTATGTATATTTAATACCTACAATTATTTACTTTTAAATAATACTTGTTAAAAAACTTAAAATTTAGGAAAATTCCAAAAAGCTGCTTAAACACCTGTTTCTATATAACGTCAATTAGCATTGAGTTCTGAAGACTTTTTTATTACGTCAAGAAAATCTAAGGTGTCTAATAGTATTTCACATGCTCTTGAAATATTTGATAGATCAACAAGTCTTTCTTGGACCTTAGTTGTGCGCAAATAATTTTGAGTAACCTTTAACAAGCGGTAACTCAGTAACTGTACTGAAGTGATTTGCTAAATACTCCTACAAACTATTTATTTTGAAATCTTGTACTAGTAATATATTTTGTTGAAAACAAATTATAAAAAAGATTGTCAAAAATATTTCTGCTGGTCAAGGAAGGATAATAAAAACGGGACCGGGCAGTCGAATTTCGTCATGGTATGTTAAAAACACAATAGTGAAAAGGGTCAGAAATACTGTAAGAGTATAGCAAATATACATGAATTAGTATCGTCAAAACTTCAAGAATTTAGCTTCGTGACTTTTATTAATATTGAGGGTATATCCATCACATCTATCTCACGATATTTCACTTAAGTATAATCACCATGAATACTCTAAATTCAGTAAGTAATTCAAGGTTAAAGAAATTTGAAATAATAACATAAAATTGGAATAATTTATGTTACACAACAAACAAGAATTTTTACAATTAACAGCTACAAGATAAGAGTTTTCAGCGCTTAATTTGATAACTTCTCGAAATATTTAATTTTTTACATAAAAATATCAAAAACACATTTTTTCAAAATTTTTTTATAAAGCACACATTTTTATGTGTGCTTTATAATAATATAAACTTTGATTCTAACATACGTTACAAGATAATCCAAAAGGTTTCATTTAAATTTATGCTGCCGGTAATTATTCCGAAATAATTGATGTTTTCTTTCTAATGGCACTCCATTAAATAGTACTGTTCGTGTTTTCATTTATTCACTATGTGTTGTGCAATATTATATTTGTATTAAATTTTTAAACTTTACTAATAAATGGTTTCAATAGTTAGTTTATTGATCGTTAGATTTTCTCGCGCCCTACTGTCCTCGTGCCCTAATGGCCATGCGCCCTAGAGTCCCCGCGCACTAATGGCCGCGCTCTAATGGCAGCGCCCTAGTGGCCGCGCCCTAATGTCCTAGACCGGTACCGGTGTGGGTAGATTTGATTCTTACCTGGGACAAGGTCTCCTAAGGAGCCTGTGACACCCACTGCTTGACTAAATCCTATGGAGGAGAATTGACGTGAGGTTTATCACGGTACAGAGGGGTAAATCTGGGCAACTGAGAAACTACATGCAACCAGATGCTGTGTTCCGGAAGCCATTCGGATCACCCTATGACTCGTTACTAGTGCAAGTCCTGTGATCTAAAGAGGCTATAGACTTATAGAGCCTTACCTACTAGAGTCATGTACCTGAATCAGAAGAAATTTTCGCCAAGCCAATTTCAAAGAATACGGCATTTACTGTAAATGCACATTCATCAACCTCTCAAACAACCAATCAACATATTGCAACAAATAAAAGTTATTGTCAATTATATCAACTGGAAGATACGAGGGTGGTTTGATAAATAAGGTAAACGGGGCGGAAAAAACAATTTATCTGATTAAAATGTTTTTATTTTTCAACCAAGTCCCCATTTAGCTCGACACACTTAGTCCATCGATCTTCCAGAGCGTTTATGCCATTTTTATAAAAGTCTGTCGAGTTCTGCAAAATAGCGATGTACAGCATCGATAACTTCATTATCGGTTGAAAATTTTCTTCCGCCAAGCCATTTTTTAGATTTGGAAATAGATGAAAGTCAGATGGGGCTAGATCTGACAAGTAAGGTGGAGATGACAAAAATTCGAAACCCAACTCGTAGATTTTTGCCATCGCAATCACACTGGTGTGAGCTGGTGCGTTATCCTGATGGAACAACACTTTCTTGTTTGTTGTTTGCTCCTTGCTCTCAGGAATATAATGCTGGACCCAAGTTTCATCGACTGTTATGAACCGACGGAAGAATTCGTTGGTATTGCGCTTGAAACGATTCAAACACTCAATTGAAGCATCTTGTCGACGTTGTTTGTGTTCCAACGTGAGTAATCGCGGCACCCATCGCGCACAGAGCTTTTTCATTTCTAAATTTTTGTGCAAGATGTTATGCACCCGTTCAGTTGAGATGCCCATTATGTCAGCTATCTGACGCACCTTGAACTTGCGATCCTATGGTACGATCTTGTGGTTTTTATTGGCCATTTCTGAGGTTGCCACTTCATTTGGACGTCCCCTGCAAAGTGCGTCTTCACAGCTCGTTCTACCACGCTTGAATTTGGTGACCCATGTGTGCACAGTCTTAAATGATGGAGAAGACTATCAAAGCACTGCATCCAATCGGCCTTAATTCTCCTTAGTCTTTTTACCTTCCAAAACGAAGAATTTTATCACCGCACGAATCTCCTTTTTTCCATAATGACAAAAAGCACCGACAACTCTTTCTTTAACAAACTGCCAGACAAAAACTAGCAAGAGTATTGAAATAAAAATTTACATGTAAGCTTCTAAAGATTGACACTTGTCAAATATTGTCTTTGCTGGATCTCTATAATCAAGTTCGGAATGAAAAGAAATTTTCCTCGTAGTGGTCAAAAACAGTTGCAATTCCCATCCTAAAGCCAAATAAACATAAATTAAATCTTGAATCTTATCGACCTGTACCATTTACCTGCACAACGTGTAAACTTCTAAAGAAAATAGTTAATAGAAGACTGGTGTGGTTTCTAGAGGCGGAACAACTGATCTGTAAAGAGCAAAACGGTTTTAGAAAGGGTCGTTCTACCCTTGATAACATAGTCAGTTTGGAGTCCGAAATACAAAACACAAACAGCAAACACATTAATCAACTAGTATTACCCTGTCAACAAAGCCTTAATCTATTAAAGACAATAGCAAACCACAATTGGGAGGCAGACTCAAACATACTTATACAAATCACTCATATGATCAAAAATTGATTACGGCTCAACAGTATACGCATCAGCAAGTAAAACATTGTTACATCGTGTAGATATTATTTATAACTATGGACTTACACCACTCCAATAGAGATTATTTATTCAGTATCAAGCGAACCAGCATTGCACTACAGAAGACGAGATCTGTCCTTACCTAAGCGGTTAATATTGTCGCCAGATACCCCTTACGGTCTTTCACGTATTGTAGGAATGCCCTACTCATGAAAATTCTAGAGCCAAGCATGGAATACCATGAAGAGCCGCTGATATGTTGGACGAAACTGTAACATTGTAAAATTAATGTGTATTTTATCAGAGACAGGCATTAAAATAAAATATAAGATAAATACTTACCTGGTATCAATAAAAATGTACGCAGATATATGTACGTAATGTAGATAATTATCTAGATTTAGTCATAAGAAATAATACTTACCTATGATAAATAATGAATCTTCTCTCGCTGTGTCAAACCAAGATGTTCATTACAAAAATATTGTAATTTTTGTATTTCTTGCGCTAATAACTACACGGTTGATGCGCTAAATAAATTTAAAAACAACTCTGAAGTCTGCACTTGAATTATTTGAACTTAACATATTTAAACTTCGAACATATTTTAAATATTCACAACTAAATGGTTTAAAACATTACATCGGACCTTTAACGTGATGTTTGCAGTATCGTATCGAAGGCTGTCTCCGACTTCTTGCCAGGTTATCCGTTCTCCGTTCTTAATATTACACGAGAGAAGAGACACAATCCCATAACATATATCGAACAAAAGAGAGGACGTCTCTCGAAACTTCTGGAGCATTATCATGATGTCAGGATCAACCAATGATATATAAACGAAATTTACTAAAAATAATTAAATTTTTTATATGCGACTGAATTGTGTTCCCAGCATGGAATGTATTGTTTCAGGCTACTAGATTTATTTACAAAACTAACTGGGAGGAAATACATTCTTTATTTTTAAAATGAAGTCATAAATAAACCCAAAATCAGCTTAATATTAAATTTATTGTAAGAAGCACGAAATAGATTCGAAGTATTTTGATACATTGTTCACATTATTTTATTGTAACAAGCAAGAAATAAAATCTAATTATTATGATACGAGAATTATTTAATAAACCACAAAGAAATTTATCTTTGTCAACGAAGGAATGCACGGTTAGACAGTTTAATATTGAGAAAGTCGTACCCATCATTCACACCGGAAAAACTCTACTAAAACATCAGCTATAATAGAAACAAAGCAGCCAGCCGTACTTCTGCGCGAAAGTTCATATTTCTAAAAATTATCTAAATATAAAATTTATTACAATTGTTCTCTACATATTTTTCTAACAGCATTAGTTATTATAACAGCTAAAAATGAAGTCTAGCCATTATCATTTATTTCTTCTGCTCCCCTTTGAATGGATTCTTTTTACATTTCTACCAAACAGAACGTTATCTTTACCGAGCAATGACATGGAAGCTAGTTTATATAATTTACCACGTAACTTTTTATAAAGGTTAATTTTGTTTACTACGTTTACTTAAAAGCAACTGCACCGTTGTTATTTCTTATTTATTTGCGTTTATTAATCAGCTTCATCTAATTTTCTTTTAATTTCCATTATAATTATGTTACTTAAACTTGCTTTTTAATCAGAGCCTGCAAATTGACATTTATTTATATTTGATATCTTAAGATATATTACTTCAAGGTTTCTTAATTACAGGATGTTAAAAAGGCGGTTATCTACACTTATATGTTGCACTCAAAGGTAAGTCTATTTTTACAAATAAAAAATTTCTGTTCGGTAATAGGCAGGTTAGTAAGCAGAAACTTGCATTTCCACATGTGACATATCATTACAATGCCCATGACCTAAGCGTACGTACATCACTAGCCCTTTGTAATTGCAGTGCCCTTACTTCTCAAGGTCTCTTGAAATAACGAAAACTCCGACTCCAACATTAATTACACTCGTCTCCATTCAAATCTTTCTCAAAAATCTTCTTTAAGTGACGTATCATTGGATTCCGATTCGCCACGGAAGTCCAACGAAACAACTTTTAGCACTTTGCCTTTTCTATATCCCCACCTTAGTGAAATACCCCCGATTGAAATATCATTCGAATTAAAATCACCAAGGAAGATTCGATAAATTCAACTTTAGGCTCTTTACTCTCCACCTTCCCTGAGCTACCCCTTCTCCTAATCCCCAAGACACCTTGAAAGAATAATCAAAAACTCCCTTTGTGTGGCATATCATCCGATTCTAAATCACCATTGAATTCCAATAAACAGTTTAAGCAGTTTGTTACTACCCATAAATTAAGCAAGTTTTAAAATCATTCACTTACTTTTACATATTTATTATTAACGATCACTATCGTAATAAATATCAGGGTATGTAGCTCTGTATCAACACTTATTATAATTGTTTGTGTAAAATCTGAAATGCATTTAGGTACCAAATTTGTTATTTTCTTTATATTTCTCTTTGTAGTTTATTATTATTGGCTTTATATTAGTTTTAGCACTAGTAACTATGTATTGACGTACGCTAAAAAAAGTTCACATATCATTGTAATGATGTACTCGTTGTGCAAATAATTAATAGTAACTCTTAAATAATAAGCGAGCCAATAAAATGATGAAATATTTTCTTGTTTTATTTTAATTTATTATTTAGTGCGTTACCCTTTAAAAATTAGATGAACTATAGACAATCATCTGTTTTTTTTTTGTTAAAATAATACCACTGAAAAGGTCGATGCCCTAAAGATAATAAATTCTATATAGTACATGACAATAAATGTGTAAACTTGAACGTGAACGGATTTTCTAAGTGGGTTAAAAGTTTCACCTAAATGCGGGGTTGTCAAATCGATTTCGTAACAGAGTATAGTTTATAAAATTTGTAAATTTGCTTAAACGGTCATGTTTACAAAAAAGAATGGATTTAGATCTTTTATTGTGGTTGCTGGTTTAGTAACATGATAATATGACGTCGAAGTTTGCAACTTTACTATTCTTTTGTTTCTTTTGATGTTCTCTACCACCTATTTTAATAATGGCACTTTTACTCCTTACACGCTGTATACGAAAGCACTTAGGCTGACCAAGTATAATTATGATAGGGCGGGGTGGCTAAATTCTGGAATATCCTAGTTTTCAAGTCGCAGCTACACTTGAGGTTGGACTCGCAGTGGAAGACCGCATGCTGGGTTAGGGGTGATGGGACTCACTCCCGACGGGTGAGCACGTAAGCAGTTCTGTAGCCTGGAGAGCTAGTAGAGGGTGGATAGGCAAACTCGCTCCTACTAGTGCGTACTCGTAGCTCTTACAAAAGTAAGTGAAGCGCTAATTGAGCGTAACTTAATTCGTTGTCCCCTAAGGGGGGCCGTGGTCATAAGCTTTGAAACATAGGTTTTTTCTGCACGAGAGAACAACAATAAAAATGCCCCGCGATTGGACGACAATTGAAACGAAGGTTTTTTTGTCGGACTAAATAAACAATAAAAATTATACTTACGTTAAATGATGCTCAAGATTACCACGGCTTGAGATTTAGCTCTATCTTACAAATTTTAATTTCAGGTCGCAGGTATTGGTTCTGCAGTTGTCTAATTTAATAAGAAATGAATAAAGGTTTCAAAAACACAAAAACATACACAAGAAGGGCGCCATCTGATTATGAAGCTTAATAACAATAATTAAATAGATCGAATAGATTAAATAAATTTAATAAATCTGTCTGAAATCACTAATCAGAAAATGAAATCAGACCGATATAAATTTAGTGCAAAATATTAGTTAATTTCAACAAAGTCAAAAATTTAGTTTAATGAAGGTATGAATAAAAACTTTCATAATTATATGGTTCAGTCTTACTGGTTTTAATTAACATTAAAATATATAAAAAAAGATTATAAATTTTAAACTCAAAAATTCACATAATAATTCCCTACCTAAGAGCTCTTTTACTATTAAAATGAATAAAAGTTGTATACTAAATTACGTATAAATGAAAAACAAACTGTAGAAACATTACAAAGATTCAAAGAGAATTTACATAAATATTTAACACTCAAAAAAATACATAAATCACTGTACCTGTACAGTAATTCGCAAACCAAATTAACGCTAAACTGCACAAATATGACTTCTGCCACACCAAACAGTCACTGCAGATGGAAACTGAAATGTTAGTAGATTTCTCTTTGCATTATTCAAGGATGCAATGAATTAACCCTCGTAATGTCTGTATGTGGTGAACCATTATTTACGAATTTACCCAAAATAAAATAACTGAATGCAACCATAAACTTTCATAAGATTTGGTTATTAAATTAATTTTGATAACCATCGGCAAATGTTCGTTGTTTATCTTTAAAACAACCCACTTATTATTTAAATATGAACTGGATTTATAAGGCTCATAACTTGAATTTCATTATTAATCGAGATTTCGATCACTGAAGATAAAGTCTGTATTTATTAATTTTTTTATCGGTATTTCGGTACGAGAATTGTTTAAACGATAAACGCTACGGTAATTATTTCAATCGGTAAACTGTATTAAAGCTGTTACACTTTTAATAGGAAAAACTAGAGTTCCCATTCTTCAAAAACACAAACATCCGAAAAAGTATTTAACTGTATAACGGTACTTTATCAACCGCAAATTCTCGATTAATATCCGGAAACTTAATTACACAACGGTATGATTATTAACTGTAAATTTTCTTAAATAACAATGCACGGCATCCGATGCCGGCAATTGTACTATATCTAGACTTAAAACTGGAGTGTTTCGGACCAGCAACTGAAGGCAAGTGTTGTCTGGACCGCGCTCAAAAGCAAGATGATGTGTTCCTTTTTGAAGACTAAAGATTATATTATTGTGATTTGGGGGTTTACAAATCTTCGTGCTCCAATCAAAAGGACGCCTAGTCGGCTCTTATCGAATCAAAGCAGAGCAATCCACGTGGACTCGATAGGGAAAATTTTATTAGTTTTTACTATCAGAATATGACCCCAAAGAACCAAGTACTACGCAGTTAGTATTTTAGCGGGCAAGTAGTGCGATACAGATGTTGTTTTTCTCAAAACTGCAGATGCGTCAAGTTATTTTTCAAACACGTAGCAAACATGAAATTCGATAAAGGTGACTTCACTAAATTTATTATGAACCATATTTAATAGTTTCCAAGATTTTTAACAAAGAAGCTACGTTAACCAAAGCACACGTGCGTAAATAGAATACAGAAAGAAATAAATTATTGCCCAAATGCTTTTTATAATACTAAGAAAATTTGAAACCAACCTTTTTTAAAATAAGTTTTATGGGGTTGTTTATATCGAATGCTAACGCAAGTTTACATTATGAGAAGAATTCAAATTTGCAGAACCGGACTTAAGATTTTTGTAAATATGTCGACAAAATTACATTTATTCAGAGCTGATAAAAATGTACCGTTACAGCTTAACGCAGGTGGGCTACGTTAAACAAACCTCGAATTCATGCATACGAAAGCAATAATGTAAAATGGATATCTAAAACTTAATAGACTCGAATCATTGGTAAAATCTCACATCATACGTTATATGAAAAATTCTCTGTTATACATAGTATGTATTTTCCCTTGAGCGCATTGGTATCTTTTAGTATTTCTATCCCCTTGGACCATTAATTTAGTTTTAGAATAATCACACTTTAATAATCTATATATTTAAAACACAAGACTTATTTTTGTTCCAGTTCGTTTGAGAGTTCTACCGGGCCGATTTGGGTGATTCGTTTTTTAAATTGAAGCTTTTGTTGTGTAGATTAGTCAACACTACTTCATTTCGGTATTCCTTTATGTTTAATATTTTTAAATAAATAAATATTTAAACATTTATTTGGATACGCATGAGACACTTGCATCCACTTGCAGCGCCATCTCACTTTCCAATGGTGGCAGCTTTTGCAACTGTTCACGATTATAAAAGTTTGCACTTGCATTATTAAAGTGTTTGACGTTTAATTTGTTATTAGGTTGCATAGATATGTATTAAGAACAAAATGTAATAATAATATTAGCATATATTAGCATATTTTTATAATTAATGAAAATTCTACTTCTTAAATGTTTCTTTCACTTAGCCTTTGTTAGTTATGTAACACTATACTATGTGTTTATGAATAAGTATTTGTTTTTCGGATTTATTTCTGTAAATACTTTATATTAAATAAATAAACCATCAGCCAGTCTCGGTGGATTAGTGGTTTGCATGTTTGCTTCATAATCCAAAGATCGCAGGTTCGATCCCCGGCCGAGCTGGTAATTTTTCATAGCGGAGAAAAATTTAAAACATGCTTTCTTTTCGGGTAGTAAGTAAAGCTGTAGGTCCCGTGTCAATATGATGTTTGGCACGATAAAGATCCCTACTGGGGGTGAAATTTCCCCAGATTCGGCTAAATTCTAGTAGGGTCGACCAAATGATCATAGTAATCGGTGCCATGAGGTACGAAGGATGCTCCGCCATCCCGATTCCTTGCACAAAAAAAATTTAAAAAATAAACCATCGAAAGAAAACAAACTGTACGAATGAACGTACTAATATTAAATACGACAATCTCCAATTTTAGGTCAAACATATATCTCAATTTGTCGTCTTTTCAAGCTCTATTAAACTACATTATTATAAGGTGGTGCCAAAATCAGAAGTATTCCATGTAAAGGTATATTTAAAGTTGCCTATTAGTAACAAAACCGACAATCTCCATAGATGCAGTATTTTCAAAAGTGGCAATCTCCATATCAGGCAATCACAGTTGCTATACATATCAACGAAAAACCGTTGTGTCTATTTCACTATTGTAAATTGTAAATTATTTTCAAGTTTAACCTGTATTAGTATCTGTTAAAACGCCGCCAGTCTGGAAATGTCCCCATATGAGGAGCATTACGTTATAAACGTGATCTAGTCAGGTGTAAGGGTGTTACAAAGAAAGAGAAACATCTGGATTTATAAATCCAGAGCAAATAGAAAAAGGGCAAGATGCGAAGTACTTAAAGTTAAAATATGTAAATAAATTGTTGACCAAACATATTGGGAAATACTGGAGGGCAATAGAAGACCTCACATTTTATAATAATATTGTTTCTGCCATAATTGAAGAAGAAGTAGGAGGGAACACTAAAATTGTTGAAGACAAAAGTACGGTTGGTTGTGAATATACGAGGATGGTCTGAAAAGTTTCCGACCTTAACGTGAAGATGGCAGCACTCGTCAATAAAAGCTAGGGAATGTAGTTGTGCATCTTTTGACAGGTACACACTAAAATTTCAGCCATTTTGGACGCGCAGTTGTTATTTGACAATCGTTTGAGTAAGTCGATGTGAGTGTTTTTGTGAAAATGGAAAAAATCGAGTATCGAGCTGTCATTAAATATTTTTTTTTGAAAGGCAATACGCCTACGCAAATCAAAGATCAGTTGGACTGTGTGTATGGGGACTCTGCGCCATCATTTACCACAGTGAAGTTTTGGGCAGCTGAATTTAAACGTGGCCGTACCAGCTTGGGAGACGATGAACGTTCGGGACGTCCAAAAACTGCAACCACTGACGATAACATCGCTAAAGTTCACCAAATGGTGCTAAACAACCGTCGAATTAAAGTGAGAGAGATAGCAGAGGCTATGAATATATCCAAAGAACGTGTTTGTCACATATTGAATCAAGATTTAGGCATGAGAAAGCTGTCTGCGCGTTGGGTGCCGCGTTTGCTCACGTTAGACCAAAAACGTGTTCGAATGAACATTTCCAACGCTCTGTTGGCGCACTTTAGGCGCAATAAATCAGAGTTTTGGCGCCGATTAATTACTGTAGATGAAACACAGGAAAAACCATTACAGGAGCATACTACGCATCATTACTTGACAAGCTGAAGGCAGAAATTGCGGAAAAACGGCCACATTTGCAGAAAAAGAAAATCCTGTTTCACCAAGACAATGTGCCGTTTCACACCTCCGCGGTTGCCATGGCGAAAATCCACGAATTACGGTTTGAACTGCTTAACCATCCTCCTTACTCACCAGATCTAGCCCCAAGCGACTTCTTTTTGTTCCCTCATCTAAAAATTGCGCTCGGAGGACAGCGATTTTCGTCAAATGAGGAGGCAATCACCTTCGTGAACAATTATTTTGCAGAGAAAAACGCCTAGAACTATTTGGACGGGTTAAAGAGATGGGAGCATCGCTGGGAGAAGTGTGTAGACTTACAAGGAGACTATGTAGAAAAATAAAAATAAATTTAAAGAAAAAATGTCTTGTATCTTTGTTAGGTCGGAAACTTTTCAGACCACCCTCGTATTCGGGAATTAAAATCTATGTTGGTGTAATATAATCATATTATCTTAAGCATAATTTTGAGTTTAATGTTTCTTTTTATAAAACAAGTGTTTTGATGTTAATAAAGATTTTTGAAAACAAATTAAATCGATTGCATGGTTTCATTAAGAATTACTGCACATGAGCTATAATATCTTGGTAACAAAGGTGGCAAGCTCCACCTTTTAGAAACAAAATCGGCATTCTCCATTCATTTATATAATTTTTGTCAAATATTATTAACTTTTGAAGTAAAGTTTTAATTTTTTTTTATATTAGCAATTGAAACAACAATACTGCATTTAGTCTCAATATATTTGTCTTGAGATAGCCACAGCAGTTTTTCGATAATATCTCAAAAATTTCTCGAAATCTGAAGATTGCCGCCTTTGATATTAGTACCCTCACATATTAAGTGATGGCAATTGCTTGTTTATAGCTGTTTCACATTGTTCGGTGTAAATCATGGCGAGATACATTTGCCAATTATTGTAAATGACTAGGACGATTATTATTATAATGGCGATTAAACTTATCGTGTTCCCATTATCACTGCTTTAGATTACGAAAATCTTATGTCCTTCGATAGTAAATACACCAGCCATATTGAATTTTATTCTATAGGTCAGTTATTATTTACTAATATATATATATCTAAAACACGACTCATTTTTGTTCCACTTCGTCTACAAGACGATTTCCTTTATTCTTTTTTATATTAATAAAGTTTTAACTCTATAGATTAGTCTTTTTATTTTTGAAACATTTGTGTTTTTAGTCTGTAGAGTTTTAGTTCTGTGATTTTTTTAATTCTCTATATTTTTATTTTAAAAGCATTATTTTCAATCGATGCATTTTAATATGCCCAAGGCCGACGATCTCTGCTTACAGCGCTTGCTTCGTCACGTTTTGGTATTAAATATCTTCCCTATACCTGTTTACTATGCCACCAACAGTTCTCGGTCGTGTTTTATAGTATTTGCTTTGGAACATTTTCACAAAATTCGATATCTCTGTCTGACTTTGTGAGTGTGCATTTTTGCAGATTGAGATATTTGATGAAAAAGCAGAATAGGAATATCTAAGAACTAATGTTTTACCTCTTAAGGAACATAGACAAAATGGCCGACAAAGTTTAGAAAGCTGGTATATTAAGCATATAATATATGAAACCAATGTAGAATTTTATGGTAAAAATGAGTGGGTGGTACGTCGAGGTAGGATTCTGAGAGGGAGTTAGCCGGAGGGGGTAAGTCAGAGAGGGTGATAAGTCTTGGCGGGGGTATGCCGGTGGAGGGGAGGTAAATCTGAGATAGAGATAAGTCCTCCCTTAGTAAGACTAAGGGAGGAAGGTAGGATAAGTCGGGGAGTGTTTGTTAAATAACGCGTTTAAAAGTTCGTCTGGGAATGGTAAGCTTAGTATTTGCAACTGTTTTGTTCGATTGCGTTTATTTAATAAATATTAATATCAAATAATCACTCTTGGAAACCCAAAGGATTGTGATCACACAACGAACGTTGTTAAGGAAAGCCTTTTTACCGTCATGTCTTTACGCGGGCTGCCCTAGTTCTTGCATTTATTTTTATTTCCATATCTCTATTCATCCTACTACTCTTATAATTCCTTTTCTTTCAATTCAAATTTTAATTTATTTTCTATTCTTTTCATGATTCGATAATTACGTATCCTTATTAGACCTCGTGCTTATATGAAACTTTTTTATTCTGTATTTATATAGAAAATCTAAAATTCTATGTAAGTTATGATACTATCAAGTTTTTTCTTTCAAGCTTTACAAGTCTGTGAAAGTTATCCAATCAACTTTTAAAGAAACATCGCTACTAGACATAGTTACTATCATCCTCCTTAATCCACACCATTTTTTATCGACTCTCGCAAATTCCATACCGCTCTGCCGGGACGAAAGCCTAAAATAATATTCCTAACCACTTGCGTCGTAAATCCAAAATTTGATTGTGACACCTTTTATATAAAAAGAAATATTAAAGGCTCTGAAATAACTTATAAATAGCAAAAGAGTGGAGGAACTGGAGAACTATAAAAAATGTATACGTTATAAGGATACATATTTTGTTTTTATTTCTTACATCCTCTCTCATGCGAAAGCTTCAACTCTTGGTTAAAATAACATTTTCTTTGTAAAATCGATACAAATGGAAACACACCATAATTGCAGAATGCATTTATTCACAAACCCTGACGTAGAGAAAAAATATTGGAACTGCCAATAACAATCAGTGCGAAGGAAAAAGGATGAAAATTTATTTTCTGTTCTATGTACGATAGACTGGGATATATTTAGATTTTTCTTGCTAGGAATATCAGGTATATCCATATTATTACTGAAATAAAGAGCGGGGATGAAATATATACAAATCTTGCTTGAAATTTAAAAAAATGAAAGAATAACAAACCCACCAAATAAAGAAATCAAGATTAAAACAAAATTGTTTATTTTACACCAACAGTTAAAAACAGGTATCCAACGGTAGTACGTTCAGCTTAAAATAAACAAAAGGGGGACATTTGTATGCTAGCATACTTGTGTAAAAAATACCGAATACACTTTTGTTTAGAACTGTCACTGTAAATAGGTCTTTAGGATTTCGTAAGTGAATGTGAAAAATGACAAAACGGCTTAATTTAAAGTCTACGAAGACATCTACCTATAATCTTCTTAACCACTGATTCAGTTTAAACGCGTTGAAAGTTCAAACACGCCTTGACAACGATGTATCAAGTAAATGACGTTAAAATTTCAAAGCTATGATATAATTTATGAACGAGATTATTCACACCTACTCTAACTTGCTGTGCTTAATGCATATTTCACTAAAAGAAACACATACGAAAAGGGGGATATTATACGTAGCTTACAGAAAACAATAAAATTTCTTCCCCAGAGATTTATCTTTGAGCCTTATCGTAAATAGTAACAGAACTTCAATAAATTATCGAGAGCGTAAGAAACAGTTGTGGTAATGTATAACCATTCGGAACGCTACTTTCATAATATTAGGTGCTTTTAGTGTACGCACGACTTATTTGACATACCCTTTCGGATTATAAAGCTCAAAATATTACCACGGCGTCTAACAATACTTACGAATTAAATATGTACGTAGCTAACAGATATGAAATTAGCTTCTACTTCTATGAGCCCAAAGGATACACGCTATCTTATCAGAATTTTGCTACTGGTTGGATTTTGATTAAACTTCCTGAAGTTGTAACAAGGTATATACAAATACTTTGTCACTGGGAAGACCCTGTGACCCTAGGTCGGGTCAAAAGTAAAACTACGAGAAGTTGCCAAAGAGGGGCGAGTGGGGTATCACTCGAAAGCTCTTGTACAGCAGAAGTGAGTGCAGTTAACCTATTTTAAACAATTCGTCCCGTGCGACCTCTAAGGGGATTACCAAAGGTCAAGAACCCAGGCAAAGCGTTGCCGTAAACTGAATAAACCTCCTTAGTGGAAGGCTCCCGCAGTTACCCAATACAAGTTTAAATTCCTACAGGGTCCCCTACACGATCAATCGAATTGACATTTTGACTAAAACAATCATACTGACATTCCTGAGCTCAATTACGAGAGATTCTACACTATCAGTCAGACTAGCAGTCGGTATGAGATAATTTCAGCTTAGTCAACAGTGCCATCAAGTGCGGATGTCGAGAAAAAAGAAAGTTTGTCACCAAAAAAAGGTCCAACGAGGACGCTGAGTGAAAATATTGTACCAAAACCATGTAAAATATAGTCATTTAAACTAGTTGCGCGAGATCTCAGGGATCAAGGCTGAAGATGATTATAAGAATTACTACCGCATAAACGAACGTCTATTTAACACATTGCTACGCAAGATAGAGCCGCGTCTATCTCAAACAGATACAGTCATAAGCGATGCTATATCGGTAGAGGAAAGATTGACGCTGACTTTACGGTCCCCTTTACTCTACTACTGGATTACTTTACCCAAGTAGCGCTCGAATAGAAATTCATTTGAAAATTACGTGCTTCCTATTCTATTTGCAAGCCACAATTGATGTACAGTTGCGATCATTCGCTAAGCAACGATAAAAAAATAATGATTTTTGGTTTTTCAGTTTTTTGTACAATGTACGCTGTAACTCGACCTGATTTATGAACCAGATAATTATAAAGTTAAAAATGAAATGTTCTCGAACACCATATAATAAACTTACATTTACATTGTACAAAAAACCCAAAAATTGGCGGTTATGATTTTTACATCGTTTCTTAGCGAATGATCGCAACTGTACCAAAGTAATGCTTAGCGGCATATAATAATTACGTACTTCTCGGTATATTTTTAACACGTTAAATTAATACGTAAAAACCATAGCTTTTTCACATCTTCTTCACTGCCATGCCATTCCTATGCTTTTGAGTATGTGAATGGAAGAACACCTGTTGTTAGTTGAGTCCCCTGTTTTACAGATTTTACTTTTGTTTACCGATAAATGTGATTGGCATTGTATAGATGTCTCTACGGTTATTTGTTTTAATTAATGTTAATTCCGCGTTTGTATTTCAGCCTAAATAAGCTGTGCTGTATTTAAAATTGATATAGACATGGGATGAAGTTTTTTCTATTTATTGGCTCAAATCTTGGCTATGTTGAGGTACTCAGCTACATCAGGACGTGCTGTGTTTGTAGAATCAGCAGACAGGTATGGGGCCGACTGTTTTTGCTTTCTTTGATGGCAATTGTCTCAACACTTGGTCATTGCTATCACCGGTATCCGGAGGCTCGGAAGACGAAGGCTGGCTAGCGTTTTCCATCGCTTCACGTACTAGACTGGCGGAAAGATTGATCGCGAGCCACAGCATTGTCAATCAGAATGAAAATCGTCCCCCACCACCCATGATGGAAGTTCGGATTTCAAAATATCCAGAAATCTATTAATCTCATTCATCAATCCACCAATCTTGACCTTACACGGTCAATCAAATTATCAATCCATAGCCGGACTGTCAATTCGATTGATCGTGTAGGGGACCCTTACCACTCCGACATTAGATGGTTCCATTTCAAGTTGCCAAAAACTAAAAACACATAAAAGGGCGAAGAAGCAAAATATGAAATAGAAACTCGATAGGATAGCCTTTGCTGGCTAAAAGAAATAAGTATTAAAAGCAGAAATTGATTTCACCCCTACAGATACTGATTTTTCACTTCATAGCTGCCAAAACACCAAAATAGTATTAAACTGAGAAGAAAACAAATTTCGGTCTAAAACCCAGTATGAAAGTTTGTTTATTAAAAGAAACAAACAAATGAAGAAAGCTATAGTTAAGGGCGAAAAACATACAATCTCTAGTTGATACTTTGCAGAACCAATATATCTCAATTCAATCTCGGTAGGAAGTATATATTTATTAAGAATAATAATTGGTAAAGACATAAGTTAATTGTAATTATTTGAGTGCGCGTGCACCTACCAATGATGCGTGGTGGTATGCACGCAGATTGCCGGCGGCGTTACCAATTCAACTTTTGAAATAGATTTCTTTTCTTACTTCATTGATAGCTGTCGCCACCAGAAAGTAACCGTTGTTTTTTCAACTGGAATTATGCTACCTAGTTTAGAAATAATTGTATAAAACATGAAACATTTGTGAGTAGGTGGTGCAACCAATTCAGTTATTATTCAGCGATGACTCCATATACAGAGTGTTTTTGATACTGCTGGACATACCGATATTCATATAGAACTTTAGAATAAAGATCGTCAAATATCTAACGCGCGCGGATTTTGTTTAACAATTCTAGCTGTAAAAGTAGTTATAAATATGTTTTTGTATTTATTAAAATTAAAACTATTATACAGAGTACAAGAAAAAAAATAATATAGTTTTTTGGTGCTTAAGCGATAATAGTCTCAAACATGCAGTGCAACTATTCAACGAAAGTGTGAACAGCTAAAAATACGAGTAGAAATATTGTGCTAAAAGTAGTAGTAAAAATACATATATATGTTAATAATTCTTGCAGAAGCAGACATGATGAACTTGAAGATGAAAGAGGTATTATTAATAATGATGTGAAGTATAAAACCACGATTCCTTTAGTTGTTAAGGGTTTTCAGGTTTGTCAGCAGTGTGAAAAGAATGACAGCGAAAGAAAATAAAAAAACCTTTATAATGTATTAAAAAAGTACAAATTTGTTTCGTATAGCATTCTAATCAACAAGAGCTACTTGGCACACAATTGGAGCGACGACGAAGTACGTTTTATAAAACAATATTTCAGAAACGCAAAAAGGATTCGAATTATTTAAATTCAGTGTGTGTTTTTTTTGGTAAATGTAACTTTTTCAATATTAAAATTTAAAAATGTGTCCAATAGCACAGCATCGTGTGTTTCGTGTCGAAAATATTATTCACTTAAGGTCCAAGTGTACCCAAAAAACGTGTGTTGTTTGTTTAATAAATAATATAATAATGTGATAACTTTGGTTTTAAGTTAATAGTCGAGGAATGTTAAAAACTTACTAACCTAACTGGTTCTGGAAAAAAATTTTTTTTAATTAAATTATTTCACATGTTATACGTGAAAAATTAATTTTGGAGAAACTGTACATTCAAAATTAATCAAAATAATACCACTTAAGTTTCATAGTATTTGAACTATTTTCCCAAAATTTTAAGAAAATCGTATGTCTAGGGACTAAACTATTACCTCCTTTTTGCCGAAAATAGCAGTTTTTTTTGGCAAAAAGCAGGTTTTTTGGCAATAATTTAGTCGCTAGACATACGATTTTCTTAAAATTCTGGGAAAATAGTTCAAATACTATGAAATATAAGTGGTATTATTTTGGTTAATTTTGAATGTACAGTTTTTCTAAAATTAATTCTTCACGTATAACATGTGAAATAATTTAAATAAAAAATTTTTCTTTTCAAAACAAGTTAGGTAAGCAAGTTTTTAACATTCCTAGACTATTAACTTAAAACCAAAGTTATCACATTATTATATTATTTATGAAACAAATAACACACGTTTTTGGGTACACTTGGACCTTAAAATAAGCTACACTTAAATAATAATTTTGACAGCAAGATTAATTTTCTAAGTTGTCTTATGAGGTTATTTAAAAATTTATGGAAAATTCAAGTTACCAGAATAGAAGAGTGGATACTTATTGAGAAATTCTATGTGTGGATGGGTATGCTCTGCATATACTGAAGCTACACTGGATATATGCTATGTATAGCGATGATATTTGAATAATAATAAATTTAATTTGCCCAACGTTGGAGCAGACAATAAATACTTAGATGATTAATTAATGAAAAATTGATGAAAAATTAACTTTCAACCAAGTTGGATATAATTGTTTGATTCACTTTATATTAAATAGAATTTTCAATAAAGAAACGTTTAAATTAAATTTTGAACGACAGCTAAACCAAACGATTATATTTATTGATCAACATTAAATTAAAATAAATCTAAATTAAAATACTGATACTAATCTTTATTTTCAAATTTAATAATTGCGACTCCAACTAAACTGTCTTTATTTATTTTCATTTATCTGTTTTATAAATCTTATACCAGAAAAAGATAATAAGGGAGCACTTACTTTGTTTTAAAAATTCTCTGCACACAAACATACGCTCTTCTTAACAATTTCTAAAATGTCAAACCAAATATTGCTGATTGATTTATGATAATCAATTTTTTTTCCTGATTATGGTAAATTGAAAAACCAATAAAATTCGTTGAAAAGTGATTATAATCTCTTCTTGCTTTATTTTGTTATTATAAATGGTAAGTATTCTTTTTTAAAGTAGTTGATATATTTACAAAATTAGGTTCATAGCTTTATTTTTTTATTATATTTCGAGTTAACAACATGACGTGCTTTCACTTCTGTAGAAATATGCTAACTAGTTTTTTCTTTCAAGAGTATTCATACTTCTTCAAAAATAATTGAAAAATTTACAAATGTATGACGCGAGCGACGTCAGCAAAATAACATAGTAATGAGAATTTTTAAATTTCTTAAAACTAATTACATGCAAAGATACCCTAGGAAATTCCTAAAAAATAATATAAGACACTTCTATATTAAATTAACAAATAAGGCTGTAAGTCAACGTCGAAGACAACTGTCAAATGGTTTTCTAAAACGTTGATTATTTCTTAAATAAAAGATCCTAAGTCACAACATAACATAGTACAGCTGCATCATACTATTGCACAACTTTTCTGATTAAAATTACATGATATACAACTAGAAAGCGGAAACATTCAACTTGTTTAACTGATAAACTAAAGTTGAAGATATCACTTTGGATCATGCTTTGGATGCATCTAAGACACTTAAACTAGGAAAATCCCAAACAGTTTTTGTACTTTATACAATAATCCGCAAGACTTCAATAAAACATTAGACACAATACATCAAATAAATCAAAATTTCTCTTGACGAGAAAGTCGTTTACTGGGAAAAGGATTAAAAAACAACTTTGAAATCAAGTAAATCAATTCTATCATTATAAATATTTAAAAAATATTCCTTGTTACTGGATTTCAGGTGAATCGTAACCCGAGACTGAATTTTAGTTATTGATAAATACAAAATTCCCTTCTGCGTTACCTCAGATATGTGAAATGGAACATATTTATGTCTAAATAGCTAATACTGTATCCTACAGTTAATGAGTTCTGAAGTGCATGTATTAAATCTATAAGATTAACATGTTTAAATAAAGAATCCTATATTGAAATTTAAATTTAAAAAGGTAGGTTATGTTTAACAATAGAACGTAAAGTTGTTACTTTGTTGTAATCTTCTATTTTTAGTAATAATAATGCATGTAAAATTATTACAAACTAGCTTCTTGGCATGTTTTGCTACACTAACTAATCCTATAGAATGATGGGTGCATCCCACAATCTGAAAGACATTATATGTATATAGTTCAGTACCGGCATATTTTGCTTGAATATACTATAACAGTGCTTTTCAAACTTTTAAGTTTCAAGGTCCTCCGTGGAAACATATCAAAACTTGCGACCCTTAATGAAAAATATCGGAATATTTTTTACTCTATTGTAACGAGGGTATTGTAATCACTGAAAATTCTCGACATTGAATTTTCACTAAATTGAAGAGAAATCAACAGGTTTTAGAAAGATGTGTCAATGTGCACCTGTATTTATTGAATGCCATCAAGTAATACATACACGTATTATTATTATTTTTTATTTCACGCCTACACTACGGGGGAACCAACTGCTAAGGTCATCTGTCCCCCATCTAACATGCAACACGAAGACACACACCCATAGTTGAGGTGGCGGAATTTTCCAATTAGAAAAATCCCGCCGCCCCAAATGGGATTCGAACCCACGGCCCTTGGAACACGAGTGATGCACTGACACCACTCGTCTACCGCCGGCCCACACGTATTATTATTTAGTTGTTAAAATTGTATTAACAAACAAAAAATAATGAAAGGATTTTACATTCTAATAACCCAAATTAAACAAAGGGTGCCACATTTATCTTAAAAATAGATTTAACTAAAAAAATAATAATATCAATAAGTCAAACATTTTATAAAAATAAATATACTCTTATAACTTTTACCTATTACCTTTATATACTCTACTTTTTACAAGTTTACGATATTTGACCGTGAGCGAAAAAGCCGAGCGTGTTTTCAAGTAGTAAGTCTCATTCTGCCCAGGGGACGGCCACCCACCATTTGAAAAGCACTGTCTTGGAATGTTAAAAAATTAATGTTTCTAATGCAATTGATGTAATTTTAGTTCATAAACAGGTTTAAGACCACATATAATAATAATAATAATAATAATAATTACTACAACCCATAACCTTAACCAAGGCCCCAGAAGCTATAAGCTTGTGCGGGAGGGAGGGGGCGAGTATTATTATTATGTAGGCCCAATGTGCGGCTATGAAGAAGGTACTAACATGTAAAGCATGTTACTTATTTTAATTTACAAAAACAACGGTTTTGCATTTCCCAGAGCTATAAATTTAAATAGTCTGAAAGGCAGAAGTAATTATTTCTGTTTTCTCTAATGTTTAAGTTTTATATTGCTATTTGTTATATCCTTCCCTGAGTAATATTTGGAGTTTAATTGAATAACATAGTTATACTACTCGTAGTACATTTCATTGGATCTCTGCTCTGTTTCGTTTTAATTCAGTGTACTTGATCTGTTTCATTTCTTGGGATTTTCCAAGTTACAGCTAAGCTCTAAATCCCTTATAACAATTTATAGATCTTAAACACGTAATTTCTTTTACTTAACTTCACTTTTTAACTTACAACTGCTAATTTTTACGTACGTAGCTAGTTCGTACTTCATGTATGTGTTAGGATCTTCTTGTTTTCATTACGCATGAAATCCGTATAAAGAGCTGATTCGTGTCTACCGAAACTACATCTTCAAGCATCTTAATACATGGCTCTGTGTACAAAGATCTTACTTCGTCAAATCTCTTCAATTTTATATTTCCAAAATTATTTCCAACCATTTTCTCGATGAAGGCTTCCCCAAAGGATTTTCAGACGTACAACAATTTTCAGAATCACTTCCTTCCTGTGCAAATGCGTCCGTCTCGAACGCTTTGATATACAACGGCTGGTGAAACGTAATAAGGCAAGTACCCTGTCCGTTCCTCTGACAAATATCCAAGGCAAATAGCATATCCGTGTACAAGGTACTCAGATTCCAGGGGTCCTTTGAAGGGTAGAGCGTCAATCTGTGATATTTCACTTAAAGGGTCGTTATCGAGTGTCATTTTTATGTATCTATTCTACGACAGAGTACGGCGGCTACAACAGGTTCAAAGAAATTCTTCTTGAAACGCTTTCGATAGAATGCTTCCGCAGATCGTTTATGACAACGTCATTGATACCTGAACATTGATGTTTGCGGTATTACTTAATATCTATTTTTCCTTTTTCTGCAATATGTGTGACTGAAGGGATCTTCCAAATACGTTGTAAGAATATTTATTCATCTTCCTCGGGAAGATCAACACGACGTCCCCCTCCCAGGAGCCACAATCGTCTATTGTCCGAATGTTGAAGTTTGCGACAATTTGTTGAACAAAGGGTCCATGAGTTTCCCTCTTGTCGTTTTTTGTTCAGTCGCAGATACTTCGTATTTTTGAACTTCATGGTATGAAACTGAAAATCTGTGGTTGTGAAGAAGGTTGAGAGGATGTTTGAACGCAAGGTGTCAGTGAGCCTATACACCGTCGCTAAGCAAAATAGGAGACAACCTGGATGTTTGATTTCAATTTCACTTTTAGATGTGATTATTATCTTCAACAAGACTTGAAGTGACGGTAATAATATTGAAGTATCTGTTGACGGTAGCTCAGTTGTTTTGCGCTGCTTCGTCTCAGAATACCATTGATCACAAAGTCTTCTTTCAGAAGTTTTCTTGATAGTGATCATTATTCATACAGTTGATCTTCCTGGTAAATCAACGAAATTGATCTTATTGCCGAAATGCGCACCGAGATTGTATTTCAGCCACCGCTTTGAAAACTTTTCTTCCCTTTCCTTCTCTTCTCAAATAGGTCCCCGAGACTAAACTGGCCCTCACTACTGTTTTTTAAGAAACTGACATAGTAGTTTGAAATATTTGTTATCGTCGGCAATACGCGTTCGGCCATGTTTCACGGGGCTAGTTGTGCGCAGTTTCTCAGTCATGAAAGACTTTAAATGGCATTTAGCGTGGTACTTAGCTTATGCAGCTACCAGATCATGTAAGGCGTTCAACCAGGTCTGAACTTAATTTCCCCTTTAGTATCTCTTCTGAATTTGGCGTGTTACAGCACATTTTGATGCAACTCGATTGTGGATTCTTCGTACCTGTGGACGCTATTACTGCGTTCGTTTTTTAAGTCTCAGCTATCTCACTATCAACTTCGGCACAGAAGAGACAGTGGAGCTTAATGTCAAAGTAATTATTAAAATATTCGACTGAAATGTTCTACCCGCACTCATATTTACAGTATTAACAACGTCTACCACTGCCGTACGAAATCACTGTCCAACGAATCGGCGTTGGCTAATGAACTATAAAGCAGTGTCAACAAAAGACTGCTTCAAAAACAATCAGCATTACCTGAGAAAACGCGTTAATAACGATGTTTCAACAACAAAACAAAAGCGACGAAGTGGTGGAGAGAGCGCTGCATCAAACCGGCCAGTACAGTCAGGCGTCCACTTAATGGCACCGAGAAAAGCTATAGCGCGTCATTTAAACGGTTGTTTATTTGACGCACATGCACTACAAACATACCAATGGAAAGCTGAAAGTTTACTCCGAAGCGTCTAGAGCGATAACAAAATTTTAAATTATTTCTTTTTCATTTGCGCCCTGTTTGCACGTAATAGTAACCTTTTCAGTTATAATGTGCACTTCTTCAGCGCTCCTGGTGTTCAACCGCGTGAAAGTCCATTTTGATATTTTGTTCAGGCCATTAAATAGAACAGATGGGTCAATTTTTAGTTTCACACTATTTTTGTAAGGTTTGATCCAAATCTTGTCTAATATGACTTCTCTGATGTGACTATAAGTCCCTTATAAAACTTTAGGGGTGAGTAGAAGTCATAACAACATACGTACTGCCCAGAAGTGGTATCATTAGACTTGAGACATCGAGAGGAATCAATTAATGTCCAACATGTATGTTGTCTCCGGTATAAGTTACCGAGCCAACATCGCGATCCTTGAGAACTTTACAGGCCACTGGAAGCCTTAAGGAGCGTTATAATGGTCTAGGAATAGGAATCCTTGGACTTGTCATATCAAGAGCAGTCGATTAATGCGTTACATGTGTAAAGCCTTTAATGAGCCTTATTGGGCTAATGGGAATAGGGAGTGGGTGCATGGGGTGAGGAGCAAACAGCTTAAAGTAGTTCAGACATGAGATTTTAGTGGTGATTTAGATTCGACTGATTTCTCATATAAATTGATGATAAATCATATGAGGTGGGGAGCGTTGTTATATCGTCTTGGACCACATGTGATGGACTTTTTAACTGGGCTCGACACGCTGTGAGGTGACACCCTGTACCGCTTTGCTTTTGTGACATCATGTATAGTTTTCATGAGGTTTGTTTGCATTCTCCCTACTTTAGTTGCCGTTCTGAACTTTTCGAAAGTCAATTTCCTGTTTTGATAAGTCTGTACTTTCGATCACGTGATCGTTTCGTTACCTTCATAGAATTTTCTAGTGGCATCGCCTTAATGAGTTACGTTTCCCTTTTGTTGTATTAATTCGAAACGCATTTTGCGGATTTAATGTGATTTTGGGTGGTGAATTTTCCATTTGTTTTTGGACGCCTTCGGAGATTTTACACAATAACTTTTTTGAGGTTATGAAAACGCTCTGTAATGGTTTGCCAAAATTACTGTATTTATTATGTTCGCTTTTTATAAGTGTATAATTTTATGCAGGAATCGTTTATTAATCGCTGGACTTTTCGACGCTCGACTCTGAAGCGGTTTAGGAATTCTTCGAGACCACCTTTTCACTAAAGCAGTTATTTGAATGCTTGCGATGTGCATATCTGATAATTGGTTTGTTTATTGCAGGCCTTTCTTCTTTCTTTTCTTTATTCTCTTTCTTTTTCCTTTTTTTATTTGACGTATGATCTTTCTATTATCTGGGATTTGCTTGCTTGTTTTGACGCCTTTAAGCAACATTAGGCCTAGATTGTGGCATTTTCCCGATTCAACAACAACCTGTAGGATTTCTACAATCTACAATAACTGAAGAACGTGGAGGAGTTGTACCTCTGTAAGCTCAGGTATACGTCTAATTATAACATCTAGAAAACTCAGTATTAATGTAATAGAAAGTCTTTTCTGTCTTAAATGGTTTTTCCCTAGTGTGAGTAACATTTAGGAACCTGTATATATAAACCCTGTTAGAATTTATTCCTGCGAGTCTGCCCGTTTATTTTAATTCGCAAAGAGTATTAACTAATTACTGTCTATTTGGGACATGTCCAATTGTACAATCTAAGTGATCCTGTACAGCCGTTAACATTCCGTGATCTTTTGTGCTACCCTGCTTACATTTTTATACATTAACCAATTTTGAGTAAATATTTCACTCGTATTAGTTATGAAGCATTTCTTTGTATAACGCTATTATGTTAAACCGTACTAAAGTTTATTTCCACGTTATTTATCATTCTAATAAAGCATTTTTTATTTTATTTGGTGACTTACTATTTATGTGTAATATTTGGGGTTTTGTTTCTTGAGAAGAAAACTTTCGGCTCTTGAAGTACGTTTTATTGGGAAAACTCTACCATATTGAAAGTAGTCGCAAATAGGAAGTTCTTTACAGATATCTTCGGCAGTGGGTAGAGCTATTTTTGTCGATTTTTGACGCCCGTTTCAGAAGACATTTTGTGATACCCACTACCTTACACTAGCTAGCCGGAAGCTGACAGGTTTTTACCGATTCCCAATTAGCGACTGCCATTTTGTGGGTAACAATATTTGTGTAAAATGACCATTTTTACCATCAACATCCTTCTAAATTTTCCGCAACCTGTTATCATCCAGCAGGTAATATTGCCAGTCTATCCTGAAAATATTCTACTACCTAACCGAGCGGCACTTCAATTTGTAGGCAGGTCATTATAAAGCTAACTGGTCAGACTCGATAAGTCATTCTATTTTCGTGTTTGCCATAAAATAAAGCATCCCGGACTCTATTATACCATGTAATTAATAATAACTGTTATAATTGATTGTTAATAAATCTTAAAAAAGTGTAACATTATAATCAAAACGATAGCAATAATCCGTCTGGGCATAATTTGCACACAAAAAACATAATGCTGCACACATGTATAGAAACTATGAATTTAATAATATGAATCTGGCTACATGATTACTTTGCGTGCAATGTTACCATGAGCATTAAACTTCTTACGTACAAATATTTTTAGCTAATTAACTTTCACATTATTAAATTTCTATTTATAGTCTTTGAGGTAGACATAACCTTTTAAGACACTCTTTAGAAAGCGATCTTTGTGAAAAGGGAAACCCGAGCTTTCCTCTTCACATTTAAATGTAAACTAATACAGATCAAGGGCCATTTTCAGGAAACGGTAAAATATAATAGACAAAAATCCTGAAGTAAAGTCCAAGAAAAGAAAAATTGGTATAGTATTTGTGTTTCCATTTGATCACAGCAAATTCCCTAAAGTATATGGTTGAGCTCGAACTTTAATAATATATTCGTATCCATTATCCGTATCCTATCGTCATATTTAGGCTATCCGTTTGTGCAAGACAAAAATTAGAAATCTCAAAATCTTATTTTTTTAAATTAAGTAAATTATAGTTAAAGAAACCAATTGTGCAAAAGCTTTTCTGTGTGTTCAGTAGCAAACTAAACAAATTAAATTTTGAAACTGATGTTAAAAATCTCAGTACCTTCAAAACTTCTTAGCATAGCTCCAGGATCGATCTCATGGTTTCCATATTACTTAGATGTTAGTGCCCGTAATCAAAACAAATATGATATTATGACAATTTATAGATAGGATGAATACACCAAACTGTGTAAACTGAACACTTCTGATTGCGTAACGTGATAGTGCTCGAAACTCCCTCCGCAATGTCATTTAATTGAAATGCGGGGAATTTACGTATTTTGTTGTTTTTTAAGTGCTAGTTGCTCTAAACCACTTCCTTCTTGAGCGTATTTAATAGAAGCAGTACCGTCAAATAACCAGCGCCGGTTCCAAAGGCGGGCAAACCTGGCCGCCGTCCAAAGCGGAAAATTATTATGGGTGGCAAAATATAGAAATTATACATATTGTTGTGATAAAGAGGGGCCAAAAAACAAGAATATTTATTGTTGTGAATAATAAACCCTCCAACACTTGATGAAAAATGAAAGGTTGTAAATTGCAAAATAAATTTGTTATTGTTGAAATTCACAAACACTAAATCATGGTAAAACAGTCTGAAAATATACACAACTAAATATCACTTACCTTTATAAAAAATTCTCCGGCTATAATTTCTAAACTGGAAAACAAGTTCCATAAATGCATGAGACGAAATCAGGCGGGTCGCTAATTAATTAGGAAGCTATTCAAATTATATCTGTAAAACGTTGTTAATGGACCAGACACAAATAAATACACAAATAAATTTCTTTTTAAATATTTAAATGGATAATTTTATTTATTAACACAAAAAAGAAATAAAAATTTAAAATCCCATGAAGAGAAAAGAAAACAACTATTAAAATTCAAAATTAAAATTAAAGAAAATTAAATTAAATCTCGGTGTCAAATGGATTTAACAAAATAAGAATTAAGAGACATTCTAATTCTCTTTTCCTTTTTAATTCTTATCTGATCAATCCAACAATCTTAAATTACTATTAATAAGAAAAATTAAAAATTGAAAATTTATTTAAATTTTAAAATTATTTGCGCCACACAAAAAAGTTAATCACCCTAACTTGAAAGTTAGCAGATGCCTGTTATAGTTGGTAAAATTACCTGCTTATTTGTTGATAAGACGTTCTCATTCCATGTCATCCTTCAAATGGATTTTATTTGTGATTCACGAAGATAATTATAATTATCTAAGGTGCAACATGTATCTTCCATGACGTGAGTACATAAAATAATTAGGTTATTTGCAGCAAGATTCCATTACCTTCTTTTAATTCGTTCCATACAAAATCAATTTCCAAACATTTCTCCAAATAATAATAACAGTCTGAACACCAAATTTAAACACTGCACTTTCGTTTATTTCGCTTTAAGTTCACTTTAATTGTTCATTATAATTATTATTAATCAAATTATTAAGAACTTATAAAACAAATTTAAAACAAGATGACATTTGTTACAACCTCACTTTGTTGACATTTAAGTGACATAAAATTCACCAACATAACCTCGAAATTTTATCAAAATAACGTACAAACTGACATGACTTCTGCTCTGTATGTAAGAGAGAGTAACCAAATTTTCATGCTGTTTTTATAATAATTGGAAAACAATTGCGAATCGCTAGTGGCTTTCCTAGTTCGGAACCAGATTAGTCTGGTTTCTAAATAAAAACAAAACAACATCTTTCCCACCAAAAACATTTCAATCCAAATTGTCGATAAAAAATTAAACTAATTAAATTAATTGTTTAAATAAATGTTATAAAATGAAAAAGGAGAATTTTTCCTTCATTTTGGTACCTAACACGGCTATTAAAATGCAAATTTAGAGTTAGGATTCATTGACAACCATTTTGAATTTTCTAACAAACATTACTTCACAAAAACTCAAATAAAAAAATTTTAACATTTTGCTACATCCTTTTCTTATCACAAAATTAATCCTATGATCCTATCAAACAAAAATTACCAAACCTAACCTAGAATAATTACAAAAGTCATCGGAGACTGAACCTAACTGAACCTAATCGAGGGAACCTCGATTTTTCCCCAGAATTTCAAGCTAAGCTCAAATAACCTAAAAAGATCACAATCATGTGAATCCAACCTGAAAATGTCACAATCGACCAAACCTACCCTAAAATAATTACAAATTTCATCGGAGACTGAACCTAATCGAGGGAACCTAATCTTGAATAACCTCCAAATGTCATCCGCAATCGAACCTAACCTAGAATAGCCTCCAAATGTTCTACCGTATCCAGATCGGCGTGTACTTAGGCATTATGTTCATAGTTAGTGACGAATAAATGGATGGTGTCTTTTAGTCGCTGTTTTAATTTAGTTAAGGCAATATTGTTCTTTCCTCTCGTTTTAATTTTGTTCACTTTTGCTTGAGTTCATTCTGCGAATTCCCCTGCATTGTCGAATCCGTTCTTTGAGCTTAAATTTTAAGTTTGAGTTGATATTGAATTTCATATTTTATATGCATGGTTTGCTATACAAAAATATGTTTATAATTATATGCATTTATTTATTTTCTGGGGCGCGGGGTGGGGTAGGGGTAGAGCAGAGGTAGGGCAACAATATTTGTGAGGTGGTCATGGGTTTCCCAGGCCCCCCTTTGGCTACATGCCTGAAATTAGTAGTAATTTTTATGTTAATCATAAAATAACGAAACACACTTAGTAGTATTTATAAACAAAAAAACTCGGTAGCATAAACTAGAAAAATTAAGTTACAGTAACTACAAAACTCATTTTTATGACTAAATGTACTCACTACATGTACATAAGAGCAGTAAATTTTGGTTTGCTTGTGGTGACAAGAAAGCCTAGCGCTAGCCTTGAAAATAATCAATCAAAAAAGACCGCATATAATTTTCAACTACTAATATGTATATCTTAAACTACTTTAAACCCCAAAAGCATATTCGTTAGATTGCTAGTTAGATATTGCTAGAAGAATATCTACAGAATTCCATCTATCTGAACTGCAAAGCTACTAGTTCTCGTAACTTTCCAAGTCAACACGTTTCGCCCGGATAATAATATTTTACCATTACTTTATTATAACAGACTCTCATTTAAAAGATCTTCGTTGAACGTGTCCATCAGTGATCGCTTGTTTATATGTACTGTCTGGGACTTTAGTAATAATTCGGATCTGAATCTAGCCATACGCATCACATTTTACAAATTTATTTTATATTATTATTGTTTTCGTATATAATTTTTATATTATTTATATATCTATTATAATCTTTATAATGTTGGTAAAATCATATATTTCCTTCTAAAGTAATTTTTCTTTGCATAAAACTAGCATCGACCCGAATCATTACTAAAGTCTTAGACTGTACATATAATCAAGGTTTGGCTGATCATGGCTGTAGGCATCACAATACAATCAACATGAAGAAACTAGTAAACCGGGTCTCTCTGCAACCCGTGACCAACAAAGACAATTCCTGTACGCCCACGGACATAACTAAATCAAACCCCTACAAAGACTGAATAAAAATAATCGTTACACTACCCACCTTAAAGCTATTATAAATCAAAAAAGGATGATCCAAAATTGTCACGCATCCTCTTAAGGGTGTATTCCTCTTATGAAAATCAGAAAAAAAGTTTATATTAACGTCGGTCCGGACATCCCTCCTTATCGAGCGGCGTTGAAAACGCTAGAAAAGAATGCCTTTTTAAATAGTTCTAGATTAAGTTCTTAAAATTACACAATATGTTTATATCGCTATGTACTATAATATGGATCAGAGCAAGCAGTTTTACCTCCACCAGTGGCGTAGAAATAGGTGTACGTAGTTATTTAAGAAGAAAAAGGATGGTACGCATCTGTTTTTTTAGATTTTGATACCAATTTTAATTTTCCCAGCTACTTTACCATTATACTAATAATAATAACTAATACTATAATAATTTCTACTACCGATTACCTGGCGAACCAGGCACCAGAGCTATGAAGCTTGTGCTGGAGGGAGGGACGATTATTTCTAATTACGCAGACCCAATGTGTAGGTCCGTAGTTTGTTCCAGTTTAGTTTATCGTATCAATATTATCGAATAAAGTAAATTCAGTGGAAAATTGTTTCTAATTACAGTTCCAGTTTAAAAGTTTAATGTTTAAAGTTGTTTAGTTGCATTTTATGCGTAATAAACGAACGCGAGGTCTCAATTGTTGCCGCATTCGATGGGGTGGTGGCCGCTGGCGTTTCCCAATATTTTGTGTTGCTTTTAGTTGTCGTCAAAGCATGAAAAATACAGTGATTGATCGATGATCAAATTCATCGAAATTTACAGTTGAATTCCGTACAGTTTACCGATCGATAGTAAATATGAATTTAGTATTTTGTGGTTGAACTTTAGTTTGTTGAAGAACCTTTAAAAGTTATGCAATTATAATACAGATAATTACAGTTACTTAGTTTAGTTTCTCGTGGTTCCAGTTTTTAATAGAGTCTCGTTTTAATACAATTTGAATTTGGGAAGCTCTAAAAATTCCTTTATCGTAAGAGGGAATTTTGATAATGAATATTTCCCCAGAAGTACCGTATTGTAAACTTTATTTTCGTAGTTCCAGTTTATTAGTGATTGTAGGATCAATAACGCTTTCCAGTTTTCTAAAGTTTTGTGACAACTGTTTATTTGTGAAGAGCAATATAGTGTTTAGTTATTGTCTATGTACCGATTATTTTTGTCATTTTGTTGTATGAAAACTTTCCCAGTTGCTAAGAATTCTTATGCAGGGTATTGTGACTTTACTTAATAATTTTTTTATGACTAGTTGTTATCTTTTCTAACTTTTTGGTTCATGAATAAACATAATTTTTAAACTTAATTAGACTGAATAATATTGACCTATATAATTATGAAAGACTGTATTTATATTTTATCCAACCTAACTTTGACATCACTGAATATGACTAACAAGTTGAATTAAATTTATCAGATCTGACTCCAGTTTCTGGTTAATGGTATCAGGTCATTATCAAACTTTCATAATCAGATGGCGCCCAAATATGTGCATTTTCTTGTGTTCTAAACCTTTATCTATTCATTTACAATTTGAAGCTATTGGAAACAATACCTACGACCTGAAATTTAAATTGATGATGAAATGAAAGATAAGATCTCAAGCTGTGGCAATTTTGCCACGTTTGCGTTTGCTTCACATATTTATGATTAATACTGAATTTATTTATTAGATTTCATTTTTTAATTTTCGTTTATTACAATTTGATTGTTCATGTTCATTAAGCAGTTTTGAATAATTGCTTAAAAAGATATTGGCCAAAAGAGATGGAGTTTTATTTTAAATAAAATTTATGTTAACATTAAAATCCTCACATTTTAAAATATCCAAATATGATGGGGGGCCAGTTTTAGCTTGTCAGAAAACGCTCTTTAACGTACAAAAAAATATTAGCAAAGTTTGGTAACATTAATTTTACACAAAATTTTATTCAATATCTGTTCGGTCTAAATCAAATTGTCGTGAAAATTGTATAACTGTATTCTATGTGCTTACCATTTTTGGTACCTATATAATTCATCTTATAAAAAAAATCCTCAATGATTTGCAGTATGGTTTCTTATGTTGTTTATTCATTCATTGCAGTAAATTGGAAAGTAACAGATACTAAATCGTTATACTAAAGTCAGTGTGAATAATTTTAGTTAAATAGTATCCATTATCAAATATTGAAAACAATAAGCTCCCTAAGTTAAATTTCTGAATACGCCACTGGATGAATATGTGGCACTGTACCAAAAAATATTAAAATAACTTGACAGTATTGTTGAAGTTATAGAAAGAAGATAATCCTAAAGGCGTTTCTAGTAAAATACACATTGGGCCATATTCAGAAAACATTTAGATTATTATTAATATTAATTATTAATTTAGTTGGGAAATCTTTTTATAGTCGTAGTTTTTTGATGTATTAAAATAAAAACACCATTAAAGGTAATACGTTATAATAGTAAAAATTATGATCATTTCAAAAACAAAGTTTCTTCTTCAGATTATAAATAATTTGCCTGTAAAAGATATTTTTAATAATATAAAAAATTATTATTATATATTATAATAATTAATCATAAAATCTCACTTCATGTTTTCTATGCGAGAGTTGCATTCGTCGCGTTTACCTTTCTTTCTGTGATATGTATTTAGGTACTTAATAAATTTATTTTTTGCATGGATTATTTAAAAAATGTTTAATTAGTTTAGTAATTTTTTTCTAGTTTATCAAGTTAATAAAATATGGATTCTAATATTTTGAAACAGTAGTAATTAGTAAAAAAAGGAGATTTTGCAAAAATACGTTGGTGAAGCAGTGCTTCACTTGCGTCATGTGACGAACCGCTGGCGCTGCTGGTGTCCTAAGTCCGAAAAAACTGTTTACTAGAAATGTAACATTTTTCATGTTGCCTGTCAATGCTTTTGCACTTGTGCCTGATTTTATTTTTGCTATTTAAGCGAATTCTACTAATTATTTTCAGAATTTCACATATTTATTTTATAGAAAAAGTAATATTTAACCAGATAACGTTAAAATCTCAATTTTTTCAATTTTGGCACTTACGCCCTTTTCATATGAAGTAGACGATATGGTAATTTTGCGATGTTTTTACTGGGTTAGTTGTACAAGTTTATCACATAATAGTGTTTTTTGATTTTTTGTGTTTTCCTTAATAAATGGGATATGTGTATTTAAAGCTCTTCGAACTTTATACAATCTATAAAAAAATCACAAAAAGGTTATGAGTCAAAACGGATGTTATGTAGGTCTTAATATTATAATTAATCAACTGATAAAAATTTTTAGGTAGATGATAACAAATTTGTAAAACTTTTTACTAATCATTTTAATTTGTTTGATGCTTACGGAGTTTTACCAAATAAGGCTCGAAACAATAAACAAAAATTAAATGGCTGAGTTATCAATAAATAGTTTATGAGTGAATACCATCTATTTCACAGAAGTTGCTTTGCATACTATTCTTATGCTTCACACTGATTAAAACGCGACTAATGATAATATCAGAATGCCGATGTATTATTTTTATCGGTAGTATTATTGGAAAAAATATTTTCCTACGACCCCATACGAAAGTGAACAATAGCAAACGCTACCGACATTAAGAAAGTGCGTCATATAACACGCGTATGTTAGGAACATAACACACGTGTGTGTTAGGAAAATACGTCACGCTAAGCAATACCTAGAAATCCATGAATTTTGTTTACATTAAAATGATGACATTAATGTTTAATCCAATTTTGAGAAGTATTTTAACCATTATGTATCTGTTCTTTTCTTATAAATATAACTTTAATTATTGTTTAATTAGTTATTTTAGCTATCAAAAAGAAATATCTAATAGATTACACCTAACGTAACCTCACTATAATACACGAAAATTATTGAAGCTAGTTTGCCAAGATTAAAATCAGCGATGCCAGATGGGAGAAAAATAAAGTAATAATTTAGTTAGGCAACCTCTTTTATACCTGGCATTATGTTATTAGTTGAAGTTATACTTGTTAATTCTGAAGATATTATTAAATATAAATAAAAAATTATGTGACTCTCAAATTATTATATTATAAATTGTAATAGTAATTCATTTAATTAACTTTGCTGCTAAACCCAAGGTTTAATTTTATACTATGTTTAAATAAGTTATGAAAATATGATTTTTTACAATTGAAATTTATATTTAGTAAAAGAATCTATTAAATAAAATGTTAACAAACACCCATTCACTTTAACAATTGCCATAACAATACTTTTACATTTAACTTCTATTCAGCTCCAGAAAAATAAAATTAAGTTATCAAGATAACTTAATTTTATTTTTCTGGAAATGTTTTGATAAAAATTTCGTTATAATTATTCATATTGTAAAACTAAATTGTTTAAAAAAAATTAAACTTTATATCGTAAAAATAAATGGCTTAAGAAAATTAGCTTTTAGTGTGATTTTCTTTGTTAAACCTAACCATAAAAATTTTGCTTTAAAAATTTCAAAAATTTTATTCTTGAAAATTTAAAAAATGTATATTTTTTAAACATTTGAAATTTGTGGGGGTCGTAGGAAAAATATTGTACATTACACGTTGGAAAGTGACTTTTCTGCACTCGTGTGATTTCCGCACTCGGCTTACGCCTCGTGCGTGCGAAAAGTTTCACTTTCCACACTAGTAATGTAATATACTATTAATTATATCTATATCATTATATCACCATTACATTACTTGTAGTTTTGCAGATTTCTTTTTACTACTAATAAACGTAATCTCATAACATTACTTCCAATTTTAGCGTAGTTCTGTAGAAAGGGATTAAGCCAAAAATTTCAATATCTAAAAAATCAAATGCCAAAGTTAAAATTTTACTACTAATTCACTAATGTTGGTTGGGTTTATTAGTTGAAAAATAGAGCTGCATCTGGCTTGGTTCAATTGCACAAAATGTAAACAGAAATTCTTACATATATACGACCGTTTATCTAACTCATTTTTTGAAATTTCGTGGTTTGGTTCCTTTCTGTGTAGTAAGTAAGGTAAAGAATGAGCAAAATTTAACTATCGAAAAAAATTCAATTTTTTATGATGTACCATAGAACAGTGACACGATTATGTTGTATTCACACCCCTGAAAGCCAAAAGATCTTTAGGGGAAATGCAGATAATAGCATTTCTCTTTTTACAATTTTATTAATCATTTATTTAGCTTCGGATCTTATTTGTTTACTACTTGAATAAGTTTCGAAATTATTTCTTTAAACCAACAGCGTATCTGTTTTATACTGTACTTACCACGAAATTGTTTTCAAATATTTCACTATGAATCATTACAATATTTACAATCAAAACATAGATAATTTTTTCCATTCTGCAAAATGCGATTTTGTTTAATTATTTTGAGAACCACCTTAGATATTAAATAAATTATTTTGTGTATGTGATTCTTTTAGTACAAACAAGTATAGAGCAAAAATACACTAAAGTGAAATAAAAATCAAGACTCAACCCCCACACATTTATTAAATTTAATAAAATACAATTTTTATGACAAACTTCATATACATAAATATTACATTTTAGTAGTGAAATTGATTATATTTTCTAACGACTTTAAACAGATCATAACACAAAACGGAATTACCATTTTACAAAACAATTTTAGCAAACTTAAAAATTTAATTAAAATTTACACAAAAATTACACAACACACCTTGATTTTTTATTGTCTCATTGCAGCCAGACAAAAATTCTTCCCACAACATATGTAACATATACAGCCCCTGCAACCACGACCAAAAAAGCTTGAGTTTTGGTAAACCAGACGGTTGTATGTTGTTTATATTTTTCGTCAGTCATCGTAATCTAACATTTTTTTAAATATTAGTACAAGAATGAAATAAAAAAACAAATAGAATTCCTACCGTATAATTAGGCAGTTCCGCAATCTTGATGGGGTGGTTGCATGTTAATACTTCTTCCAGTCCTTTCATTTCTGAAGGTGTATTATTTCTTTTGACCAAGGAACTGAGGAACTTAGACATTCTACCAATTCAGCTAACGTTTGTAACTGCAGTTGTCAATGCAATCGAAGACACTTAGCCAGACCGAGAGACACAGACAAACCAAGTAGGTAATTAAATGATATGCGCATTGGAGGGGGGGGCTTAGTCGATAGTAGGGATATGATTCACTACGTTTTAACAATTTCAAAATGTACTTTTATCATTTTATTTAATTAAAGTTATTTTCATTAAAAGTTCTACAAAATTATTATTTCAAACTGCAAATAATAATTTAAAAATTCTAGATGTATTTAGATACTCTAGATCTAGAGTGCTTTTCCAAATGTATACATATTTCAAGAATTTTGAGATAAGCGGTAGCGTTTTACCTTTTCCACAGTGAACAGGCAGCTGAAAAGCACTAATGGCAATACATTTTGAAATTTTAGTTCTTTCACCGCGAACGTACTTGTACGAAATATTAAATTTGCTCATCTGTTTTCTTCTTATTGTTTACTGTTTTAAGCTTAAAAACATGAACAGAGGCTTCGTTTAAAAGTTGGAACATCACTTTTTGAAACATTACAGAAACAAATTCTAAACATGTTTTGTTTATGAAATAAATAAAGATTATTAAAAGTTTCACAGTTTTATTAAAATATACCTGACAATATTGTTTCGACGAATATAACATTCAATGACAGAGAAACACGATTTCTTAACAAAGGTTTCAAATTTTGTCCTTTTCCAAAATTTACCAACAAAATTAAAGAAATTTTGGCCGTTGAATGCGAAACTATACTTAAGAAAGATCATAATAACTATGCAAAATTCCAAATTTCGAATTTGTTAAAAGAGATGTCTTTGAAAAAGGACAAAATGTACAACACATCTAACATATCACTTCTTCAATCTATAAAACAGAAAATCACAGAGAACAATCTAATTTCTGTTAAAGCAGATAAGGGTAGCACTTTGGTAATTCTTTCAAAAGATATTTACATACAAAAAGTTAATGAATTTATTAATAAAGAAAATTTTGAAACGTTAAACAAAAACCCAACCACAAAATTCCAAAAAGAAATAAAACAAGGTTTAGAAAACTGCAATATCTGCTTTTCAGAATTAGAAAAGCAACAAATCATTAATAAAAACCCACAAATACCTAAACTGTATGGATTAGTCAAGACCCACAAACAGAATATGCCAATAAGACCAGTTGTATCATACATCAATGCACCTAATCACATTTTATCCAAAAAACTGAACCAGATTATTAACACGATAGGTTACAAAATCGAAATACTCTGTTAGAAATTCATTAGAATTAGTAGATAAGCTGCAAAACATACATCTTCCACCACATTCAAAACTTGTTAGTTTTGATATTTGCAACATGTTCGCCAGAATACCACCACAAGAATGTATTCCTTTATTAGATAGTTTCTTGATCAATAGTAATATAGAATTAGTTAAAAGGTTAGAGTTAATTCAATTATTTGACCTTTGTATAAGTCAAAATTATTTCACTTTTAATAACATAATTTATTTACAAAAGGATGGTTTACCTATGGGTAATTCTCTAAGTCCTCTATTAGCTAACATATTTATGGACAAGTTTGAAGATCGAATATTTGAATTAAACCTCTCTAAACACATTATCTTCTGGTTTCGTTATGTTGATGACATTTTAGCTTGTTTTGACAGTTCTTTTGAGGTTATCAATGAATTTTTAATTCTTATAAACAATATCCATCCTAATATAAAATTTACACTAGAAACAGAACAAAACAGGGCTATAAACTTTCTAGACTTAAATATCAAGATTAACGCAGACAATCTTTTTGAATTTTCCATATACAGAAAACCAACACAAACAGACATAACAATACCAAATGAATCTTGTCACCACAATACACATAAAATAGCAGCATACAGATCATTAGTACACAGAGCTTTAACTATTCCACTAACAAAATCAGATTTTAGCAAAGAGATATCAACCATTAAACAACTAGCACATGCAAATCATTATAATCCGAACATGTTTGACACTTTAATTAAACAAAAAGATTATAGGTTAGCTATCAAAAGAATATATCCCATTGACAATCAAACAGAAGACACAAATTACATATCTATACCATATTTTGGCAAAATATCAGAAAAAATTGCACATATACTAAGAAAAACCAACAATTATAAAATAACATTTAAAACCAACACTAACACTTTTTCATTTTTATTTAATGCTAAAGACAGAACACATGATATCATGAAATCGGGCATTTACCGTTTAAATTGTTCTTTTTGTAGTTCGGTATATATTGGACAAACACTTCGAAATTTTGACATAAGATATAAAGAACACGTACGTCATTACAAAAATAAACATCCTGAAAAATCGAATTACGCCAAACACCTTTTAGAACAAAATCACACAATGACTCCTCAAAATAATATTAAATTCCTACATTTTTGTAATAACAAACGCAAATTAGACATTTTAGAAGCCTTTGAGATATACAAACACAAACTCAGGGTACCTTTAATGAATGATCAACTTGAGCTCAGTAATTCTCCGTTACTGGAAGTATTAGATGTTTAATTATGATTTTTATTATTAATTTTTATTATTATTATTATTATTTTATCTAGTTACCTATTTTGTATCTACCTTAGCGACGTGTTTGTTTATAATTATATTACCTTTGATAATGACAGCATAGCTGTCGAAACAATATTGTCAGGTATATTTTAATAAAACTGTGAAACTTTTAATAATCTTTATTTATTTCATGATTATGGAGTTCCACAAAATAAGGCTGGAAACAATAAACAAGATGTTTTGTTTAAATGGTTTTGTTTTAAATTAACGTCGTACCATTAAAAATACGGAATTCTAATTCCTAAAAAACTATCTAAGGTAACCAGACGTCCCGCTTTTGGTCGGAAAGTCCAGCTTTTGCTTCACATGCCCCGAAGCTCATATCAGAGGCTCCGTTTAGAAACTGGAAAACCACTTTTTGAAAAACATTACAGAAACAAATTCTAAACATTCGCAAAGGTTTTGCTCTAAATTAACTTCTTACAACTAAAAATCCACAATTCTGATTTCTAAAAAACTACCCGACACTGGGAAAGCGTACTAGCCAAGGACAAACAATATTCACAGAAAAAAAAGTAGATTCTAAAAAATGTTTCCGAAGTCAAATTTCTTGCCTCAAATAACTTTCCTACTATTAAAATTTTTTCTCTACAAGTGCAGTGTCAAATATCGTACGAACCTCAAACTGTACAATCTTTCAAGTATACATTTACTTTTCATTATTCAGTATTAAAAAAACAGTCAATGGAAAAACTTGCAGAATCAGATTTTCGATAAGTATAAACCACTAATGTATAAAATATAAACTGACTACGTGTTCAAATCCTCCACTGCTGATAGTGCTAATGTATAATTGCAACGAACTAGGATAAGAGCAATCGCTGTCAAATTCGACTACATTTTTCCTAATACAGTTTTAAATCTGTCATAATACAGTACTTGGAATTTTGAAACATCTTTAAAAAGAAATTTAAGCAATCGTCTGTGCCAGCTGTTAATTGATATTTTCTGGTGACTAATTAAATCTGACAAAATTTTTGCTAACTACCTAAGTAATTAATTATATCTATTATAACAGGTCTAGGTTCTTAGTAAGAAAAATATTAATAAAGAATTTTCAACAAGTGAAGACCGAAAGGATCGACCGCGGGTCAAAACACTTCAAAAACGAATACAAGGAGAAAATGGGACCAGATCATATTTGTTATAAGGCTAATACTGGACGAAAACCATCGTTATGGAATGGCCATAGAAGATATTATTTGGTACGTTTAACCTTACGGGCAAAAAGTATGTATTGTAGATACTTTTTAAAATACAGATGTTCTAGAACAAGATTTTTCTGAACGGATAATAATAATAATAATTATAATATTTATTTCCAACAGAAACAAGTTCCATTTACAGGAAATATACATAACATGTGTGGAAAATAGCAATAACATAAATATATCAATCGTGAACTTAATATAGCTAGTACAGATAGTTTGAGCATTACGAACATATAATTGCAACTGATAACAGCAGATACCCTAGATATTACAATTACCTTAGACATGATTATAATTATTAGACATAATCATTCACTAATTTACGAAATTGATGAAATGATAGATTAAACAAATCCAAGTCTAGCTCCAAGTTATTAAAACGCCTTTGAGCTGCCAACATGGGAGCCATAAGGTGAGAGTTTGTCCTAGGACAAGTATAATAAAATGTAAGCCTATTATTGCGGGTTCTTATATCCGGAACTTTTATATTAATTTTGGATAATAAAAATGGAGCATCAATCATATAATTTAAGATTTTATATAAAAATAGCAATAACTGACTTTCTCTCCTCGAAGAGAGAGATTTTATGTTAAAGTGATTAAGTAATGAGCTGTAATCCTTAGAGACATTCGCAATATTACCATCTTTGTATAAGCAATACTTCAGCATTTTTTTCTGCACCCTTTCAATTTGTATTATGTGAGATGTGTATATGGGATTCCATATGATTAATCCATATTCAAGTTTTGTGCGCACTAGGAAATTAAACAGAATCATTATTGTCTCAATATTTGTAAAAGATTTAGTATTCCTAAAAATAAACCCCAATTGTTTTAATGCATTGTTAACCACAATCTCATAATGACAGTTAAAAGAAAATGACGATATGAAATGAATTCCCAGATCATTGCATTCTGTTACTCTAGGTAGAGTATTATCATCCATTTTATAAGTATGATCTATTATATTAACGCTACGTGAAAACGACATGTCGTTTTCACGTAGTATCCATGGATTTGCACTTAGTTATATTGAAATATAGCCTATTATCAATGGACCACTTATAAATGCGATTTAAATCCTCTTGTAACAAACGGCAATCTTGTTGATTTCTTATAACTTTAAAAAGTTTGAAGTCATCAGCATAGATGAGATTTTCACTGTTGTGAACCTGAGTCGATATATCATTTATAAATAAAATAAAAAATAGTGGGCCAATGACACTACCTTGGGGCACACCGGAAGAAGCTATATAATCACTGGAGCGATACCCATTACAATACACAGTCTGAATTCTAGACGTTAGATAAGAATAAAAAAATGTAGTTAAATTATTGGTAAAACCTATTTTATTTAATTTGTTTAACAAGAGTCTGTGGTCAACAGTATCAAAAGCTTTGGAGAAATCTGTATATATAACATCCACCTGAAATCTCTTCTCCAAAGCTTCCGAAACACATTGGGAAAAAACTGCTAAATTTGTTGTAGTGGATCGCTTTGTTAGAAATCCATGCTGAGTTGTGGAAATAATATTGGATAGTTGGGGTCTTAACGAATTGTTCAATGTAATTTCAAAGACTTTTGAAAAAGTGTTTAAAAGGGCAATTGGGCGATAGTTTCTTATTTCGGCCCTAGATCCGCTTTTATAAATTGGAATGATCTTTCCATCTTTCCACTTGATATGATATGATTCCAGTGATAAATTAAAAAGTTCCTTTAAAGGAGCTGTAAGAAATTCAGCCACACCCTTTACTATATAAGCCGGAATATTATCAGATCCCATAGATCTAGAGTTACTCAATTGGCGAATGGCAGTTAATATGTCATCAGTGTTGATCTTGTTAAGACTGATTGTATTACTTATACCGTAAGGCAATAAGGATATATCAATACTTGCATTATTAGAATCAGGCTCAGTAAAGTTACCACCAAAATATTTCGCAAAAGCTTTAGCAATATCGGGACCGTTCGTCAAAGGAGCACCCTCATTATCTACCATAGGTACCTGTATGCCATGTGTACCTTTTTTAGAATGTACATACTGCCAGACATATTTTGGATTCTCTTTCAAGTTCAATTCAACATCTCTTAGATAGGCAGCATGAGCATTGTGTATGAGTATCTTAGTTTCAGATCTAACTTGCTTATAGTTATTTAAATAAGTTTCGTTCTTGGTGTTTTTGTATTGTTTTCTATACTTTGCTTTAAGTTTTATTTTGTTCCTAATATCATTACTAAATCAGTGAGGATACTTGGATTTGCCTTTAATCATTTTTGGCACAGATTGATCTAAAATAGAGTAGAACTTATCATAAAAAACATTTACAGCTAAATTAACATCAGTTAAATCAGATATATCGGGCCAGTCTGCATCTCGCATTAAATTATATAGCAAAAGAAAATCAGCACTTTTAAAATTGTAGACTAGCTCTGAACCTTTACAGCGCTTCACTTTTTTGGGGGATATTTCAATACTAAAGTTTAGTGCAGGATGGTGTAAGTCCTCGGGTAGTAAGGGATGCAGTTCTTTAATTACATCAAGCTTATAATTAGATAACACTAAGTCTAAAAGCCGATCATTAACATTAACCACAGAATTTAATTGTTGAAAATTTAGAATATTAATTAAATTGATGATACTTTTGGTTTGACCAGATAATGTATCTAAAGGATAATTATCATTGAAATGAAATTTTCTAAAATCCCAACAATTAAAGTCTCCAATTATTATACAGTTGTCATGAAATATAAACTGTAAATTTAATATAGCATCCAGGAGTGTTTCATAATCACCAATAGATAATGCAGGAGGTATGTAAATAGCTAAGATAAAGATGTGGTGTTTATTTAGAAGCGATATTTTCACACAAATCACATCACAATTTGGAAGACTGATAGATACTGTTTCGGACAGATAATCGGATCTCACAGCCACTAACACACCGCCACCAGTAGATTTTCCAGTCATCAATAGGTTCCTGTCCTTTCGGTGTACGACATATGCTTGCGTAAATATCTCATAGTTACTAATATGTGGTTGAAGCCATGTTTCAACCAAAATAATTACATCAATCTCGCAATTTAATATATTCAAGGATAAGTCCTTCAATTTAGTATTCGGATCTTTGTAACGTGTTAAAAATCCAGATTCAATTTTAATGTATTTCTAAATGCTTTCATAGCAAATAATTTTAGTTCGGCCCTGTACATCTCAATATATCTTAGTCCTAGTTCGGAAACAGATTAGTCTGGTTTCTAACTAGAAACAAAACAACATCTTTCCCACCAAAAACGTTTCTAACCAAATTGTTGATAAAAAAATTAAATTAATTGTTATAAAATGAAAAAGGAGAATTTTTCCTTCATTTTGGTACCTAATACGGCTATTAAAATGCAAATTTATAGTTAGGATTCATTGACAACCATCTTAAATCTTCTAACATTACTTCACAAAAATTCAAATAAAAAGATTTTAACATTTTGCTACATCCTTTTCTTATCACAAAATTAATCCTAAGACCATATCAAGCAAAAATTACAGAAATCTTGACGCCAATAGAAACTAAATTTTAACATTCTAGCAGACACTGCTGAAACGTTACAATTTTGGGATTTCAAAGGCCTAGACCTTCTCTATACAAAGTTCCCCACATGTTCCCCAACAATATTGCAGTAAAATATTTTACTTAGAAATTCAAATAGCGTTGAAAAATATCCATTTACTATGGAAAATTATGAATCGTCAAAGAAATTGAACACCCTCTTGAAATTCAATAATAAAAACTGTAAGTAAAGCAATAAATACTTGTGTATGTATACCTTCTCACCTATGCCTTTAATAGTTTCCAGGTGAATACATGCCATAAAATGACTTCAAAATATCTAAATGTGAAAATATCAACCGACAGAAAATCGTTCATCTTAAAATTGAGTTTGTGAAATTCAAGTGAAGAATCTGTTTAAAACTTATCCCCTATCATCGCATAGTGTTGTAGTGTGTATCTTCAACATTATTAATGCAAAATTTTATTGTTTTTAAAACAAAAAGAAAATTCTGAAATCCTTTCGCCTGGAAGATAGGCAACACATCGTGCATACATGTTATGCGGGATGCCTATATCACAACCTTATATTTATGCAAAATTTTATTTTAGTTCTAAAAAACGCGTTTTATCTGTATGTATTTATCTTAGTGCTCTCTTGGTGCGTTTTAACACGGTGACATATGACATGACACGGTTTGTCGGAAACAGTGCTATGTAACCGGCGCGCGCAAGGGCCAGAGGCACACTTTGCTTATTGTATTACATTATTTATTTTGTTGTTTAGACATAAAGTTTTAGAAATGAATCAGGCACTAACCCTTTTAGTATTGGGGTGTTGCGACCTGAGGCGCTACTGATTCCTGAGAATTAGTGTTCCTGTATATAGTTAGATAAGAGTAAGGACAAGAGCGTGATCCATCCCGATTGGTTGGAATACTTTTCCAAAAGATACTTAAATTTCTTTTCAGGTAGGACCAGTCACTGAAGCTGCGAAAATTCTATTTTCTCTGATAGTTCTATATTATTCGAAAATCAACATAACAGTAAAGATCACTCGAAAGGTCGTTATATCTTTAAAGCTATCCCTAAAAATGCTCATCAACGCTCAGTTTGGGTAAAACATACGAGTTGTTAAAATATGAATGATGACAGTCTCTACGAAATCCATTTGTCAGATAATCAATAGCCAATTATAGGAATTAAAATAAAATTAAATGATAGGTATACCGACCGTTTTACAATAATTTACTTTATGTTTTTAAAATACCTTGGATAATGTTACTACAATTATAAAGTGCCCTAATATTCTGGTACATATTCGGTGTTTTGAAACTTCATCAAAAATTCTCCATCCATAAAATTATGTGTCAAGTTTTACTCCTCGCCGTGGTTTTATTATTAGATAATTTTGAATTAATTGGAAACGTATGGTGTGAAATTGAAAGGATGGCCATAAACGATGACGCAAGTTTGGATCAAAAATACATAACAGTTAAGCATGTTGCCCTTAATCTTCTCCGAACTCTATATATGTACACTATACTAAGAATGACAGAAAGGCACGTTTCTGACTGGAGCGTAGGACAAACCAAATCAGAGAGTTGATACGAACTAGTTGAGTATGGTTTCAAAATGTTTATTTAATTTGTTATAGCCGACAGAAGTCTATGATAGTAAGAAAACTATAAAAATAAATTGGAAATTACTGAATTTTAATTTGAATTTAATTGTTCGATATTATGAAAATAGACCTTTCCATATTCGTTCGCATAGTCTTTTAACTAGATGGAGAGTTCCATAGGAATGCTACGTATGTCTTTCCATTTCCAGTGGAACAGGATCGTCTGGTTTCGGAGGTAAAGAGCCTCAAAAACACTATCGATTTATAATCTCTTGAAGAAAGTAGCACGGTTGCAACCAGTGAGTGCAACTGACGTAAAGAAGTTCTCGCAAAATCTTTCTTCTTTGCTTGTTGGGCTTTACAGTTTCGACAACGATATGTACGGAGAATCATTGGGATTATGACCGAACAACCTGGAATAATCTTAAAGTGACAACCTAACCTCAATAACCTCCAAATGTTATCAAATATCGAACCTAACCTCGAATAACCCCAAAATAAGCTCAAATAACTTAAAAATATCACAATCATGCGAATCCAACCTGGAAATGTCACAATCGACCAAACCTAACCTAGAATAATTACAAACGCCATCGGAGAGTGAACCTAACCTTCGAATAACCTCTCAAGCTGGCATAATCGAGGGAACCTAACCTTGAATAGCCTCCAAATATCATCCGCAATCGAACCTAACCTAGTATAGCCTACAAATGTTCTACCGTATCCAGGTCGGCGTGTACTTCGGCATTATGTTCATCGTTAGTGACGAATAAATGGTTTGCGTCTTTTAGTCGCTGTTTTAATTTAGTTAAGACAATATTGTTCTTTCCTCTCGTTTTAATTTCTTTTTACTTTTGCTTGAGTTCATTCTGTGAATTCCGCTGCATTGTCGAATCCGTTCTTTGAGCTTAGATTTTGAGTTTAAGTTGATATTAAATTTCATATTTTATATGCATGGTTTGCTGCACAAAAATATGTTTATAATGATATGCATTTATTTATTTTCTGGGTCGCGGGGGGGGGGGGGGGGTAGGGGTAGGGCAACAATATTTGTGAGGTGGTCATGGGTCTCCCAGGTCCCCCTTTGGCTACATACCTGATTTTAATAGTAATTTTTATGTTTATCAGAAAATAACGAAATACACTTTATTAGTAGTATTTATAAACAAAAAAAGATTTGATAGTATAAACAGGAAAAATTAAATTACAGTAACTACAAAACCCATTTTTATGATTTAATGTTCCTATAATAGGTAACTACATGTACATAAGGGCAGTAAATTTTGGTTTGCCCGTGGTGACAAAAAACCTAGCACTGGACTTGAAAATAGTCAATGACTATGCAGTCAAGACTGCATAGAACTTTCAACTATAGTAGGTATTTCTTAAACTACTTCAAACCCCAAAAGCATATTTGTTAGATTGCTAGTTAGATATTGCTAGTAGAATATCCACAGAACTCCATCTATCTGAACTGCAAAGCTACTAGTTCTCGTTATGACTTTCCAAGTCAACACGTTTCTCTCGGATGACAGACTCCCATTGCAAAAGATTCTTGTTGAGCATGTCCATCAGTGATAGCTTTTTTATATGTACATATGATCAGGGTTTGGCGGATCATACCTGTAGGCATGGCAATACAATCAACATAAAGAAACTAGTAAACCGGGTCCCTCTACAACCAGTGACCAACAAAGACAATTCCAGTGCGCCCACGGACATAACTAAATCAAACCCCTACAAAGATTGAATAAAAATCATCGTTACACTATCCACCTTCAAGCTATTACAAATTAAAAAGAATCTATTTTACAGGATGATCCAAAATTGTCCCGCATCCTCTTAGGGGTGTATTCCTCTTATGAAAATCAGAAGAAAAATTTATATGAACGTCGGTCCGGAAATGCCTCCTTATCCAGCGTCGTTACAAATCGCTAGAAAAGAATGATGTTTTTAATACTTGGAACTGATTGCGAATTTAGTTCTTAGAATTACAGAATATGTTTGTATGGCTATTTGCTATAATATGAACCAGAGCAAGCAGTTTTGCCTCCACCAGTGGCATAGAAAAAGGTGCACGTAGTTATTTAAAGAGATAAAAATGGCACGCCACTGTTTTTTTTATGATTTTGATACCATTTTTAATTTTTCCAACTCTTTTACCATTATAACAATAATAACTAATACTATAATAATTTCTGCTATCCATTACCTGACGAACCAGGCCCCAGAGCTATGAAGCTTAGAATAGCAATTAGAAGGCAATTGACCAACTTTAAATAAAATTAAAAGAAATGTTTGAAATGTTTGCCATTAGCTTCGAGACAGTGTTGTATTCTTCAAACCACATTTTGACGGACACGTGGTAAAATTCATGCAGGATTTCTAATTGTCTTAAACTCATATATGATATTCTGCCAAAGAGCATCGATGTTTATTGGCTGTCCGTATACGAAATTTTAAATTGTCCCATATATAAGAATCAAGCGAATTTGTGTAGGCTCCCCACAACCTATCCATTGGTTTGTGTAGGTGTTATTAATATTTCCTAGTAACATGACTAAAGTGCGGGCGTGCATCACGTGCATAAACCATATCACTTGTTTTATAGAAACTGGTAGATCATCAAACAGATAAGGCTATTCCGTTTGCAAGAAATAAGTGTAGTTTTGTCTATTTAAAGTTTACTGCAGAAAAAAGATCCTACCAAGAAATTGCCAATAATTCCTCCCCATATATTCAAGCTAGACTGTTAGTGATGATTTCTTTGTACTAATGCATTTGGATTTTCGTCGGTACATACGTGGTTATTGTGGAAATTGAAAATTCGGTACCCCGACACTGCAAAATGTGGTAAAAGGGGAATGGATTACACTGGCCAACACATTTTTTGCTGACTTGTATATGAGACTTGCTCTTTACTAATTTGGGTGTCCTGAATCCGAAAATCATATTGGTTTTGGCGTATCACGTCAAAATTTAATTCTATATCATTTTATGCTCTTTGAAGAATTGCAAATGCGTCCAAGTTGTAATTTAAGAACTTATACGATATAAACAAAGTATAAAATTATAATAATTCATTTATTTATTTAGGTACAATATTTACACAATGATCATTCAAAAAACTACAAAAGTGTAAGTAATAAAGAAACAACAGTCAGGGAATAAATTTTCGTTTGTAGCACTTTCTGCTGTGCAGTTTGGTTTGCCAGTCCCTTTGAACACTCCAACAGTAGTCGGCCATCATATGAGAATTCCATCTTCCTTGGTACCGAGTTTCCATGGTTTTTAAATCTTGATGAAACCTCTCGCCTTGCTCATCGCTTACAGCACCTAAATTTTCGGGAAACCTATCAAGATGGCTATGAAGGAAATGAAGCTTTATGCTCATGTTACAACCTAGGTGGTGAAATTTTTCAAGCATTGATTGCACTAGCTCTTTATAATTGGATGCTTTTTGGTTTCCAAGAAAATTGTTCGCGACCATCGTGAATGAAGTCCAGGCTTCTTTTTCTGCTTCGTTCATAGAGTTGATTAAATTTGGATCTCTCATTAAAGTTCTAATTTAAGGTCCATCAAATACCCCAGCTTTGATTTTTTCGTAACTTAGTCGTGGAAACTTTTTACATATGTACTGGAAACAGTCACTTTGCAAATCTAGTGCTTTAACATATTGCTTCATAAGACCCAGTTTGATGTGAAGAGGTGGAAAAATTACTTTTTCTCTGTCGACTAAATGTTGACTTATAATATTCTTCTCTCTAACAACTAAGAATGTTTTAGGAGGCCAATGTTTCTGAATCCAGTGTTGGTTTCTATCTCGACTATCCCAGACGCACAAAAAGCAAGGAAATTTTGTATATCCTCTTTGAAAACAAAGTAAAAAGTTTACCATTTTGAGATCCACACAGATGACCCAGTTATGGTCTGTATATTTTAGTAAATATATCACCTTATCAATGTCGTCATATGTTTCCTTTAATTAAACAGAATATCCAATAGGAATTGAACCGAAAACATTCCCGTTGAGTAGTAGGACACACTTGAGGCTTCTGCTGGAACTGTTGATAAACAAACGCCACTCACTTGGGTCATATTGTACAACGCCCATTTGAGTTAGCAAATCTGGCACATTGTTACAATAAGCAAATTCACACTCTTGTTTAAAATATTGCACAAGATCACTTTCCCTTTTACGATAAAAAGTTATCTTCGTACCTTGCTTGAGTAAGTTCTTTTCATTTAACCTTGAAGCTAGCAGTTCCGATGATTCCTTTAATAGGCCCAAATCCCTTACTAAATCGTTTAATTCTGCTTGAGTAAAGCGTTGTGGTCCATAATTAGAAACTATATCTTCATTGGCAGAATCTACATCTGAATCATCTTACTCTTCAATAACATCTGACATGTATTCAGCATCCGAGTGCTCAAGTGAAGGAAGCTCTTTATAAACTGGCACAGGTATTTCATCGGAATGAGGTACTGGTCGAATCGCGGAGTCAATATTCGGATATACAATTTTATTCTTATTCTTGGTATTATAACCGAACGTCTGAGTTAAACAAAAGTAACAATCATCTACGTGGTTTTTCGGTTCACGCCATATCATTGGAACGCCAAAAGCTAATTTCTGACGTATTCCTTTGCTCCATTTTCCACACATGATTTACACACTTTATGTGTAGCCCATGACTTGTCTTGATCAGCAAGTTTTACATCAAAATAAGCCAAATACATTTTCTTAACGAAAACACTAATATTTGACCTTTGACAGGAACGGTGAATCTGCCACAAATGTAGCAGAAAGAATCGGCACTATTTACACATCTTCGAGTAGTAGACATGATGTAGTTTCTTCACTAACAACTAACATGTAACTAGCATTTTCTTATCACCCTTGCTTACTTTTAAATAGTTCTAAGTGATCAATACTTTCTAATAAAATCTCATTAAACCCTAATATGTTGACGATGAGGACTAGCTTAGTAAAGTTGATTACTTTACAATTGTTTATTACTTAATTATCTAATTAAGTACTTAAATATTATGAGGTACAAGTGTATATTATGCTAATGACTAAATGTATTTGGAATGTCTAAGAATTCCGTAAACAATTAAGAATTTGCAGCATTTAGTTAACGATTTTCAAGAATTTTGGATTCGGCAAACAAGAAACGCCGTAGAAAAAAAACCTGACGTGATAGGGAAGCACGGGATTTATATTTGGCATTAGCGTACCAATTTTAGTTAAAATCAAGTATCAGATCAGTCAGCAGAAAAAATTTTTTTTTTGGCCAGTGTTATGTATGAAAATTCGGTTTCTTTAAGGCCAACCTCAACTGTAAATAATAATATCTTATACACCTATAAGTAATCTGAAGCTTTCCGCAAGTGTCTTCCCTTGCTTAAAAATTTAAATTAAAAAGTGACAAGGGTTCATTTACCGTATATCGAGTTTTTTTGAAAAGTTACCCTCACAAATTCTTAAGGTATTAATCATTAGATCATTACCAATGTATTCTTTTTGTATAGAAGTGTTAGATTAAGTTTTTAAGGATTTATTTCAGATGTTGTTGATGCGATCACTTACAGGACAGGTTAGGTTAGATCTCTAAATGAATGCAACAGTAATATGAAGGATAAAACTGAAGAAGATAATAATGGAAGGAATGAAAATTAGTCATAGCTTGACCAAACTTTTTTGAAGGGTTCGTCAGATACAACATTCTAGTTTCTATTTAAATCGATAAGCACCACTCTAGTCCCTTGGTTAGTTCTGCTGGAAGATCTACAAGCGCCTTCTCAGAGAGAAAGTTACCTCGGAGATTGTTTGCCTGGCGAGTAGTGGCGGTTTCTAGAGTATAATACTGAAATTCTCTATCATGTGAAGGTTCGCTTTACTGCTGAGTGTGAGAAATTTCAAAAGACACATTTTAAAGAGACCAAAAAAAACAGAAAAATGGTTTTTTGATTCATTTCAATCCGTATGTTCCGTTAACCATATATCTGAAAATATTTATGTTTTAGTGTGCTTAACGTTTAATCGTATATTATAGTGTATAGAGTTGAAATATATTAAATTATACATTATACTTGTTAGATGTTGCTTTATTGCTCTCTAATCGCAGCTTGTTGGCGCACTTGAGATTACATCTCGAAAATAGACAAGCGTGTCAAATAACCAATTGATAGTTTCCTAAATTTGGCGCAGTTCCTAAACAATGTATTAGCACTCTTGTCAGCTTTTGTGATTGATACGTGAGTAGCAATAGAATATTAATCGTATCTAGACAATTCTATATCTTAACCTAATGATTTTAGAATTTAGTATACTGTTCATGAATTAAATTATGTCAGAATATGTCAGTATTATGAAAAATAAGTTGTTAAGAAGCTTTGTACTTAAAAGTGAGTTAATTACATTTCTAGATATCAGATTCAACAAGCATGACTGAAATTTGTATGCAAAAAACATGTAACCCTTATGTTGGTTTAATTAATTTTAAGCGTATGTTGAAAATAACGATAAAACAATTAAAAATCAACATATTATGCAGGTCTTTGTGCTTTGTTCTTTGTGAACTTGTGGAAATTGCAGATGATGCTTTCATGTTACGCGTTATGTTTTGTCAACTTCAGTAACGCCTTAATCGAATTTTGATTCTACATAACAACAAGAAGTCCTTTAATACCCGTTATTTTACCAAATATGACAAACGTATGTGAAAAGTAATTCCAAATTTTAATGATCATTAAAAATTATTTTTATTAAATCATGGTTTTACTTTAATAACTCACTCATTTATTATATCGAGTGACGAGTGGAAAGATACATTTTGTGATAGCGGTGAAGTGTTACATTTCAAAATGGTATAATCTGCTGGCATACATTATTATGTGCTACTAGCCCTTTTGTTTCATTTTTACGTGCGCTACTGAGAACGCAGTTCATATCACTGAGTCCCAATAGAACATTCTGCGATGAAGGTTTCCGACAGTAACACATTTTGAAATGCAACGTTTCTGCAATAGACAATTTATTTACAAATATAATATTACCAGTACCACAAAATACTTATTCCCACTTTATGTTTGAAATTTGTAATTAATTATTTTAATTATTGTGGAACTATGTGGGTGAGCTTTTTTGTAATATTTTTCATGACGTGTCCAATTATTTAAAAATTGTATTTGGAATTAGTTTGTTTGAAAAGATTTTGAGGCTACTATGTTGGTGGCATACTATGTTTAATAGTTGCTTGCTAAATGCATTTTTTTAAATATAAGATATTTATTAAACTTATATTTTACATCAAATAATTAATATCTTCATATTTAATACACTCTGGACAGGTGATAGTACTCATCAATAGGTACAAAAAATCCTTATGTCATTTATTAATTAACGCACACCTTAAAAAGGTCAACTTTTAGGAACTGGAAATAATAGTCAAAACAAACTGTGACATTACTTAGCATCAGCGGCATCAATTGAAACGATAGTTTTCTTATCACAAAAAACAAAGCCCCGCGATTGGGCGGCAGTGAAACGATAGTTATTATTCCGAAACAAAACAAAACAGATTATGTTAACTTCAAAAAATCTTTCTAAACTGTACAACATAAAATATTTAATACTTACTGTACAACTCAAGATTGCCTCGGCTTGAGATATCTACACTACAAATTTAAATTCAGGTCGCAGGTATTGTTTCCACAGCTCACAAATTATAAAACAAATGGGTTATAGGTTTAAAGACACAAGAAAATGCATATTGTTGAGCGCCATCTGTTTAGGAAAGTTCAGGAACTTTATATAGATGCCCGCAAACATAAATCGACATCAGATCTATTAAATTTAATTCAAATATTAGTCATAATCAGTTATGTCAAAGTTAGGTTGAATAAAAATATCTAAAGACTTTCATAAATATATGGTCCTAGAATATTCAGTTCAGTTAATTTTAATTAGAGATTTATTGATAAATAAAAATAAAAAATAGGAAGTTTCCAATTAAAACATCATTATAGTTTTAAATATAAAAACGATACCCAACGTAAGAATTCTTAACGACAGGAAATTAATACACATACAAAGAATGGTCAAAAATAATCAATACAGAAAATTAATGGTTCAACTTACATCACTATTAACAAAATAAAATCCATTAAGTCACAATACCTTAATCAAATAGTTCAATCTGACTTCACCTTACAAAGCAATTGAAACAATATTGCTTTCCTATCAGAACAAACACTAATCACCAAACTCGACCGCTTGATGAAATTGAAGTAATCTGGAAATCACCTTATTGACGCCGCTACTGAATTCGAACCAAGGAAATAAAGCTCACAACAACTGTCTCTCATTAGAACTAATGTTTAATAAAGTTCTCCTTTTCTTATAAAAAGATAGCCGGAACAACCATATGCGTTCAATTATTAATTATTTATTAAAAATATTCTTTTTTAATAGAGGCAACGCCACATTGAAATGTATCATTTAAGAATTATTTAGTTTTAAAACTTCCGATTTTAAATTATTAAAACGGAATCCTGTAAAAACTTGCTTCACGATAAGTAAAATTCGATAAATATTACTGTTCATTACAATGACTGTATTACGATCAAACAAAATCATTCAACAAACTGAAATGTAGCCGCCAAATATTAACTGCATTTTGACTATAATTCGATAACTCATACGTAATTAATTATTAGGTTTCGGTAAAAGCGATTCTAAATTAATCACTAAAATTTCTGCACTTTTATCGATAATTAAACACACAACTGAAACATTGGGATATGCCAAAGGGAATCAACCCTCGTACAATCCTCTTCACGGAGAAGGCGCGAGGCCTCCCGCGTGGCAAATGCCACTTCGCTCGGTTGGGAATTCAACCAGCCTCTATAAGATAGTTTAAGAACTATCTTCGACTGACTGTCTAAACTAAAAATATTTCGCGGTGAAATGATCTTTGAAGAGGGCGAAATTTTAAATAATCCAATAGAAATATATCGGGATTTTCTTAGCTAATAAAGTATGTTTACGTCAATTTGTTCTAGAATAAGTTTCCAACGAGAACTTACGGGGATTCCCTTCTGAATCTGTACATTATACTTGCAGGTGGCTGTCTAGACAATTTTATTCTAGAAGATCCCGTTTGACGGCATTTTGTTTACTAGAAGAGATTTCAACCCAGTATGTTTTAAAGCTGTAAATTCGATCTTTCATGCGGTTTAACCATAAGGAAATTTTTGTTAAAGCCAATATTAGATTTTAGCCTCTATAAGCTCGGAATTTAAAACAATTTTCATTCTGGAACATTCTATTTCTAGGAAAATAAGCATTTAGTTAATGTGGGAACGCCTTAAAATAAACACTCGCATCATTAAAAATTCTGCTAAAATATAAGATATTGCTTACGAATATGTTTCGAGGTGACTCTTTTGTACTTGGAGCAAACATTAATTTAGCTTAATATAATATTTGCAGTTCCAACATAATTAAATTTTACTAAACTACCAGGACCGTACTGGGGTTCCTTTAGTATTTATTAGTGTCAAAAAACGTAACGTTACACAATGTATAAGATATCACGTTAAAAATACAGATAGAAACATGCAGTTCCAACTGATATTCTCAGGGCCGCGTCAAATTTATGTATGCGCCTTTAATTTACCTATTGTAATTCCTTTTAATAGGCCAATACCACCAAAGTGGAAAAAACTTCTCATAAAGTAGGGTCCCTAAGTTAGTCTGATAGGTAAAGCACCACCGCAGTATAGTAATAACTAGTAGGCTCATTCTCGCAAATATTGAAAGCCGATTCTTGGAATGTTGACAGCAGTTACAACACTTACTGGGAAAATAGACGAAATAAACAAAGACATAAAAAACTCACTCAAACTGTAAATCCCGAAGTTTCAAACTTAGATAAGCGAGTTGAACAATTGGCATTAGAAAATGAATATTTGAAAAGGCGTTTTAAATCAAATGAGCTGCAATTAAAGAAAGACAACCTAATATTCTATGGAGTAAACGAAGAAGAGAACGAAAACTCACAAAACCTTAAAGAACATGTATTAACTTTATTAAATAGCAAACTTCAATTAGAACTCGAATATATTGAAATAATTGACATACATAGAATAGGGAAAAGAACAGAGCAAACAAGACCCATTTTAGCTCAATTTCTATCAAACATAATGAAAAACACAAAATACTGGTAGAAAACCTAAACAAAGCTAGGCAAGAACAAAAACATGCGTATATAAAGGGAAAAGTCTTAGTCATAGAAGGTATTACATACACACATCAAGAACTTACACAAGATATAGATTTGGAAGCGCAATATAATATTCCTATCATCACTCTAAGATCACAGCAAAATACTTTTACTACACCTACAACTCCTATTCCAAAAACTGAAGAACAAGACATAAATCCCAAACTATTGAAGAATTAGGCCAACGAAATTTCTCCTATTCTAGCTGACTTGATCAATAAAATCCTTGAAGCAGGATTGTGCCCTGGTGACTTTAAAAAGGTTGTGGTAACACCCATATACAAAAAAGGTGATAAAAAGCTACAAAACTATAGACCCATATCCTTGACAACTACATTCACAAAAATCTTTGAAAAGGCGTTAAAACTCAGATTAGAGGCATATATAAAAAATATCACATTATATCTAATGCTCAGTACGGTTTTCGAGAAGGTTTATCAACAAACGATGCTATATCTACGCTAACTAAGGAAATCTATAAATCACTAGACGACACAAAACCATCACTACGCCTATTCTTAGATTTACCTAAGGCTTTCGACACTGTGTGCCACAAACAGCTTGCAGATCATAGTTGGAAACGAAATCTCAGGTTTTCTTAATGCTTGATTCAATCTCGGCAAGTAATGCCATTAGCTGGTTTCAAAGAGAGGGAAGATGTGGAAATTTTCTTCGTTCATTATTTTATTAGAAGTTTGGCGTTGCTTTTGGTGCTGAAATAAAGTGGTAGAGTTTATTAAAATTACTATAAGAAGGAGAGTTGATATTGCTTACACGTATATTGTAGGAAGTTCAGTGTATAATTAATTAATATCAAGACTCTGTAAAGTAAGTTGCAAACTTGACTAATAATTGTAGTTATACCTTCAATTAAACTTAAAATTCATTTAAATAATAACGAAAATCAGATATAAAAATTCAATATTTAACTGATAAAGTGAGGTTTTGCTTTTGGTTGACCGCTTAATAAATCTTTTATGATTAACTCATTAGAGAGTGTTTTTTTTTGGTGGCGTAAAACATTTAAATTTTCATTTATGACTGATTGGAAGAATTGAATTTTTAAAAAGAGAACAGAATTCCATCATTTTTGAAAATCTTTATTGTATTTTCTATATTTCAAGTAAAATAATTAATTTCAAAGTTTTCTCTGGAGATTGCGATACCAAACTTTTTCAACGTATCTTAAACATTTTGTAGAAAACCCAAACGAATACATCGAAAAGGGTATAGTTTTACATGGTGTCACGTTCTCTATTTTTTACTTTATTTATTTCATTTCAGTTATTAAGTCTGTGAAAAAAAGAAAAAGAAGAAAAAGGAAATTATTTAATTGTTTGGTGCAACTAACAAGTATATTACTCTGTTTTTTAATACTAATTGGGTTTCTCTATTAGGGGTGTTTTCTTATATATATTTCTTTGAGTATTATTATTGGTATCTTATTGTAAACATTGTCAGCCATTTCTACTTTCTTTTTAATCTTTTGGCGAGGAGGTTTTACCAACTTAGTTTCAAGAAGAAATCTAATCTCTTTTTGATATTGAGCAGATATTTTAGAATTTTCAATGCTCTTTTCTACTGAACCTTTGACCCAAGAACATCTAGGTAATAAGCTTTTGAATTTTCTGAATTTTTGTAGATTCTTTTTGATTTTTGTTTGAGATCTAATTCTTTGCTAGGGGTAATTCTTAATTTTTATTTCTAGGCCTCTCTTATAACCCACATGTTTTACACCTTTATTGATGAGGGTTATTCTAATTATTGAGACTTACTTGCCGAAGCTTAACTAATCTCATCATGAAAATGGTTGCTTTGTTTTAAGCAAGTTCTACAAGAATAACTATATTTTATCCTGCTATTTGGATTTCTATTCTGATTATCTTACGGTGATGGTGGTTTAACGTTGAAGACACCTGAAGACCACAACACTGTTTCGCAGACAGGAGTTTGTTGTACCTTGCTATTTAATTCATGAAGCTGTCTACGTCAGCTTCGGCATCTTCGTTCTGTAATACTTTTCGGTAAATTTGAGTGTTGTAACTTGTAAGTATTACAGAAGTGTTCCGGTTTACCTTATCTTGGTCCTTATCCTAATAGTTAATCTTTATTTACCTTACCTTCTGTGTGATCAAACCTTTTGACTAGTTTTACTTGGTAGTACTTAGTTTATAAATTTTTGCTCTAGATAATAAATTGCTGGAACGGCGCCTTATTGAGTAAGTTGCTCAAAACTATTAGGATTTATTATTATATGATCTTTTACTCTTATCATACTTTGCTTATTGGTAAAGACAAAAGGTTAGGAATTGAGTTTAAGTATACTTACCTGATATTTTATTTCCTACCCACCTCTTACAGCTTCCAACAATTTTCAACATTTTAATTTATCTTACACAACTGTTCACTGCAAGTTGCACTTCTTTGTATATTTTGTAATTTTATTAATTGATTTTTTTTGTATATCAAGTAAAACTTTCATTATAGATGTTTCATATTAATTTATTTTACAGCAAATCTTGTATATTTTTACACTGGCTATTATTCATATTTGTGGGTATTTCTCATACTTTATTATTTTTCGTGATATACTTTTTATTTACTATTGTTATCTCTATTTATATACTATTTACATTATTAAAACTAAATATTAATTATACGTTTTTACACGATCGTGTTGATTTTTGTTGTGTTTGTGTGTATATGGTCATTCCATTTTTTTCTAGGTGTATAGAATGGCACCCAGGCAGCAAATCCTTTATTTTTAGTAGCTTTCACCGACGAACCAACCTACCAGCTCTCATTTTAATTTTGAGCACTGATGGCAATAACATTCTACATCCTTGCTACTAGGATGTCACAGTATATTTTTGGAAGTTCTTTGTATAGTTAGTTAATATCAGGTCTTTGTAAAGTAAGTTGCAAACTTGACTAATAACTGAACTTATCACCTTCAATTAAACTTAAAATTAATTTAAATAATAACGAAAATCAATCTTATAAAAATTCAATATTTACCTGATAAGGTAAAGTTATGCTTTTGGTTGACTTCTTGATAAATCTTTTATGATAAACTCGATAGAGAGCGTTTTTTTGGTGCCGTAAAACATTTAAATTTTCATTCATGACTGATTGGAAGAATTGAATATTTGAACAGAATTCTGTCTTTTTAAAACCTTTATTGTATTTTTTATATTTCAAGTAAAGTAATTAATTTCAAAGTTTTAAATTCAAGATTGATTCAAGACAATCTTGTTGTGATATTGGTGCCATTTCTTGGACTAAGAGATTTATTTGCCCATTGTTGAATGTTAGGTTTGTGTCGCAGTTCAGAAACACTGTACCAATATTGGGTACTCACCTTGAGCAATGATTCGATGTTAGCCTCGGTACTATATTGGTTTCCGCTTTTTGACCAATAACCGAGTCTATGGGCCATGGTCTGACTGCCAGGCTTGGCACGAAGTTATCATCCTGACTTTAGCACTAGCGTGGATCATTTTCGGATTTCAGACTTGTTGATAAGCATTTTCCCAAGCCTAAGCCAATCGAGGGCCCTTTTTTATTTCCTACATGTGATGACTCTATAGTTGAGAACAAACATTTTGAAGATGTCCAATTGGCGTGAGTATTGCATATTTGTAATTAAATATTAAATTATTAAACTTTAATATTAACAGAGATTAATAGAGAGCATAATGATTTACTTAAATTTACACATGGTTTAGGTTTTTAGATAATTCTGTCAAAGTTTTCCAACATAACTAAAACGCTGTTACTTTAAGGATAAAATAGGAGGGAAAGTTTGTAAAAGTCTTTTTGTATCTCTGAAACAAGTTTGAGAATAAATTAATCAAAGCGCTAACTTATAATGATGAAATACGTTTAGTGAAATAGAATAGTTTATAATTGCATAATTTACTCGTCGTAGCGATTGTGATTTCCAAATGAGATTGAAAACAGCCACCTATTGAAGCATTATCATTATTATTGCACAACACCCCACATCAATATCTATCGTTTCTGGAAATAATAAAGGGAAACTGTAACAAAACAAGAATGGTTATAAGTAAAATCAACGTGCTGCTGCCTAAACGAAAAAGACAGTTTGCTTTAATATTCCAGTCCATTAATATGCGAGAATGATGGAATTGTAGGGATTCCCTCCGGAAATTACCAGTATTTCAAGATTAAGAGTGTTTCCATAGAAATTTATTTCTTTGGCTTAAAAAGTTTAAAGATTTTGTTTATTATAAGAAGTGATTTTTGAATAGTTTCATTATTATAATTCATCTATGAACATAACCTATCATTTTAATACCTGCCAGTTTTCTATGACACAGAATAATGAGCATTCACAGTCTTTCCATTTTAATAAAGTGATAGCTAGATGTTAAATTACTCAATTAAAACACTATTTTGCACGTTTCAGGCAAGGTTATTTTGGTAACAACTTTGCATTTACAAAAGGGCATTTGGAAGGATCTCAACGACTTCAGATCTCGTACCTAATTCATTTTAAAGGTAATTTCCTTAGCAACGGTGAATGAAGATTAGCATGCGCCCTTGCCGGGATAAAAGTAACTTTACTATACTTTTTTCAGCTTGCTAAAAAAATGGGAATAGGTTAATGAAACATCCGTGTATAATAGTATGGTAATTAATCATTAAATTTCTTTAGAAAATTTTCCAGACCGTAATTTTTATTCATCACAACATCCTACTTTCCGCAACGATGTAACACTTTACGAGGAAATGTCGATTTTGAAAGTTTGCATATATGTGTCTACGAAACGATTTATCATATTTCATGGCCTACTTTGAGAGAATTTTAAAACATATATAAAGGTTGTCTTAGCGAAACACAATATTTCAACGCTGACTTGACGTTTGGGGTAGATCTTAGATTAAGCTAGATGTATGTCTCTCCCAGTTTTGCTTCTATGATGATCGATGAAACTTTATGAAAGGACAATATTTACTAGAGAATGCTTACGAATATTACGTGATGAAATCGGTTTAAAGTAAATTTTTCCCTATACCCAAAAGTTTCTATACGGTGTTACTTGAAATTGGAAATTTAAATAATTAAAACTCAAAGTTCTTCTGTTATAAAATTACTTTTTCGTTATTTTAACAGTCTGAATGCTTTATAGAATTTTTGTTTACGTTTTGAATATATATCACTTCTATTAATACATTCATAAGCAACACCAAATTGTCAAAATTTAATTACAATGTAAGGGAGAGCTTCTTCTGTGTAGATAGAAAGGTTAGCTAGCAATTACTCCTGAAAAGATTTAACGCTAAATAAATATCTCTGAATCGACTTAATTCGTATTAGGATAGTAAAGAGGATAAAGTTCAGTGAGTTTCAGTAAACCTACAAGTTAAGCACTTTATACCGTTAAATAATAGAACCGTATATACAAAATGGAGAAATAAAGAAGTATCTGTTATACTAGTCATTCTTAAAGACGGCTATAGTTTATCGATGATACTAAAAAATCTACGTACAATCTACATTGCATGTTCAATAAGTACGAATAACATCCTTCTAACTGGGATCAATGTTGAAATATCATGGGGGGGCACTATAGTCAGAGACCAATAGAGACCTTACCTGGAAAAATCCCTATAGTTCTGAAAATAGGCTTACTTTATGTTTTTTGATGCTCATACTGACGTAGATTAAAAATAAATCGACAACACCAGTTTTGTACTTTTTGAATTCGAAATTTATCTTGTGAATGAAGACAGGGATGATCGATAAAGTTACAGTATTTAAAATGTGAGAGTACTAGAGTTCTCATGACATGGATCGAAATGTGCTACAGTTTATTTCATTCGGCTGGTCTATATTCAAATTTAATAAAGTATCAGCACTTACGTTGTCCTTACTTTTAATATACTGTATTTCAAGATCAAACTCTTCTAAATCTAATTGCATTCTAATCAGCTTAGATGAAGGATTTTACATTGAAAATAAATAAACTAGGTCTGCGATCCGTTTTTACTAAAAACTTTATGTAGTAGATAACTACCAAAGTATTTTTAGACGAATGAACTGTGGTTAGTTATTAAAATTGATAATTTTTAACCTTTTGTAAATGTACGAAACGCATACGAAATTATTAGTTCTTTACCTTCAAAATTTTGAGATAGCATAATGCCACAGACATCTTTTGGATTGTATGCCATTACCGTAAGTTTTAAAAAATCTGGAAACTGCCAAGTCTAAAGATTAAATAAATGAATTTTCAATGAATTTAATTAACATAGATACATTAATATATTGTTTTCTGGGCTACTATAAATAAAGTTAATAATTCTAATAGTTATAGTCCAGTTTGAATAATCTAAGTTAGGTTATTGCTTATTGTTTCTATCCTTAGTTTGTGGAACACCATATTCATGAAATAAATAAAGATTAATAAAAAGTTTCACAATATTTATTAAAATAAAACCTGACAATATTGTTTCGACAGCTAAGATGTCATTATCAAAGGCAATATAAATATGAACAAAACACTCTAAGGTAAACACAAAAAATAGATAACTATATAAAAAGATAAAAATAACAAGAATTAAATATCTAACACTTCCAGTAATGTTAATTACAAAAAATGTAGGAATTTAATATTATTTTGGGGAGCCATTGTGTGATTTTGTTCTAAAAGGTGTTTGACATAATTAGATTTTTCAGGATGTTTATTTCTGTAACAACGCACGTGTTTTTTATATCTTATGTCAAAATTTCGAAGTGTTTGCCCAATATAAGGTAAACTATACAGTAATTGGACACCAGATAGTTATTGGACACTTGGCATATACATAGATTACTATAGTAACCAACTTCATCAATCGATTGATCAATAAATCAATCGATTTTAATGATTGCGTAGTTACCAAATCGTGCCGGAAAAATTAGTTAAATTATGTTCGGAATTTTAGTTTTCGCCTAAACCTGGCAACTTTGGTTTATTGAGCGATTAATTCGTTTGTTTGATAGAGAAAAGAGAGAAAGAAGGAGCTAAAAAACAACTAATCTGACAATATGTCCGTGTTTTCGGACTCTGTAGAAGCTCGATCTTCAGGTTCATATGATTCCTCCAAAATACTTTCATCACCTTGATCATTCTTCTCAGTCAACAGTTCGATTTCCACTTTTTGTGAATCATCTTCATCCAGACCCTCGAGGATATCTTCAGGGATATTCTCGCATGAATTGTTGCACTTAAGACAGATGGAACATTTCAACCCGCTTTTCTTGCAGCCACACGCGCCGCGACAGCCTTTTTTACACCTGCAGGAAATAAGCTATAGAAGCTTTGGCGGAGCGGGAGGTTTAAAAGTAGTGACAGGAGATAGTGCGTCGCTGTTTTTTTCCAGTCCCATTTTTCTGGTTCCGTAATATATCCTCTCCAAAGTTGGACTTGGTGGTACGTCCTGCACGAGTCTTGCTCTGCAGCAACTTCAGTTGGGGACAAAGAAGCAACACTAACGTTTAAAATCATTTAAAGTTATATTTTCACACTTGCAACCATACAAACGAAGTAAAAACTGATTCCCAGCTTATGCGATAGCTTGTGGCTATGCATTTGGTGTGTGGAACAGCTGAGCGAGAGAAAACAATTCTAGGTTTTGGACAAGGACTTTGATAAATTTGGTGTTACCGTAGCCAAAAATCGCAAAGGTAGAGCCACAGCCACTGAAATCATGTACAAATAATACATTTTCAGCAGCTGCCTTTTCTTCAAGACCAAAAGGTGATTGGATTTGCTGGTGATTGGGCATTGGCGGATTGAGATTGTGTCAATTGAAATAGCACCGATCCATCAATCGGTGATTATTGTCGGCGAAGATATAGATCTATTAGTTTTATTAATTGCCAATCCTACAATGTTTACTTCATGAAGCCGGGCAAAGCCAATGTTTCGCAACAAATCTACTCACCTTCTGGTCTCGAAGAAAAGGCAGCCGCTGAAAATGTATTATTTTTTGACGATGAGAGAATCTACGACTTCATCAGTTTGCGAACTGACAAATTTTCCATTTCAAACTTTCTTTTCATCATTAAAATCATACAAATTTTGTTTTCTTTCCGAATTTCTAGGTATTTTTCCCCAAAATAAAGAAAAAACTATTTTTTCAAAAAAAAAACGATTTTTTGGGGATTTTTTTTAAATCTGTAGGGTTGCCGGGAGATTCTTGGTGGGAAGTTAAAAATTTTAATTCAGCGACCAAAAAATATAAAGTAAACATATTTCCAGAACTACCATTAATTTTTCCAGGTAAAATCCCCTATTGCCTGGACTATAAATTAATTAATAGTCTTTAAAATCATCTAAATAATGTAATATAAATAATAGTTCAGTTTGCTTATTTTAACATCTTCACTTATTGGGAATTGGCATGGGGGCGTGGTACAAAATTAAAAATATTAATAAAAATAAATATATTGTTTATATATTGTCTTATCTGAGCGTTACAATTACCTGTTTGTTAGTGATGAACGTCTTATCAATTACATATGTTTTATGTGCATTATGCAATTATGTATTATCTAATCATTGAGTGTCCAAGTGGTGATTCAATCAAGGTGAGAAACAATAAATATGCATCAGAATGACCACACGCCTTGTACTGTGCGATTGTACTATTACATTTATTGTAACTATTAAGTTATATGTGTTTAAGCTTTTATTTAATTCGGTTATTTTGCTGATACTAAATTCGGCACTGACGATTATTGCTTTTTTTAATACGAATCTCGAAATTCATGATATTTCACTAAATTCATGCGGAAAATCATGAACTCCGTATTATTTTTTCATTAAAATTAAATTATTATTAAATTAAAATTAATTATTTATGAGCCGCTAGACTGACTCACGAAACTCTCTTGTGAGTATACATCATGACACGTTCATTCTGTCTTGGTGATTACACCTGTTTCACATTATGTTTATATTATCTTAATATATTAGGTATTACTTTTAATTTTTGAATTCAATTTTTTTTTTCAAATGAGATGAATTCTGCGTGAATGAATGAATACTGTGTACTGAATGACTTTTCTTGGGTTAATCAATTTTTTTGCTAGGTATAAAGGCCGAGGTGTGTGTGTATGTGCAATTCACAAGCGACTGTCTCCAGCTAACGAGAGACAAATAACACGAAACAGCTGCCCTGGAGTGGCATTTGTAAATTACATACATCTGATTTGTAGATGTGGGTTAATAATGTCATTATTAGACTTTATTTAGAATACGATAAGATTTCAAATTTATCAGAGAGACTACTGGGCGACATGACAAATGGTAAAATTCATGATATTTTCATAAATAGGTATGGCAATACATAACCTACAACATATAATACGAATAAATATATTTGTTCAAGATCAAACAGCTCAAGACTTAAATAGTATAAAAGTACTAAATACAATAAAAACGCTGTAATATTAATTATCATCCAGTTTAGAGAAGCCGTGCATTATAAGTATTTTGTTAATAGCTGGGTAGATGAAGAATGTGGTAAAATAAGACACGTTAGAAATTATTATAAAATATATACAGACTGGAAACTCATGGGCTTGATATAGGAATATAAAAGCGCTTATAAAAGTGGTAGTGGAATAGTGAAAATTGATATTAGAGGAAACGTTCTATTTTACTGTACTACTTCTCCTACCATCAAGATTTATAGCAGATGTTTTTTGGGTTAAAATGCGACCGAACTTAAGCACCGGGATGCGGGTGCTTAACCTGCAGCGTTTTTTATGAATAGTGCTGAAGTCGTAATACCAAGTGCATGCATATCCAGTCATTATACAACATGTAGTTGCAAGTTTTTATCAATTACTGCTTCTATCCCACTACCGCTTTTATGAACACTTTTATATTCCCATATCAAGCCCATGCGTTTCCAGTCTGTATGTCAATACATTCCATAAACTATTACCAAGAAATTAATCATAATGAAGTATGATAATTATGGTAAGAATTTGAATTAGACCAGTAGAAAAGTAAAGATTTGTTGAAATTAATTAAAAAATAAGAATTGTTGTCAAATTAAATAAAAACTTAAACATACAAGTGCTAAATATCACAAAGCAATACGAGAAGTACTTACATCGGAAGAGGTACCAAAGACTAGATGAAAATCGTTGCAAGCTAAAGTTCATAATAATCGATATTTAGTAGCTGTAGAAGTAAAGCGTTTAAATGCAGCTAACAATGAATGTAAAATTATTAGTGTTGTTCCTGCTACTGCGTGTTGTATGCTTAATTGCTCACTTTGCTTACACTTAAAATTAAAAACATAACAAAACAGTAAAAGGTGTATTAACAACGTAACAAATATTGAAAGAATATAACAGTGTAAACGTACACGCCACTGCCGCGGTGGTAAGCTTTAAGCAGATCAGACGTATTTTTTGCCTATTGTATTGATTTGAATCGGAACGGGTTTAAGCTATTTATATTCTACTTTATACTGCAGTTACAACAAACAATGTAGATATTTTTGAATTTAAAATTCTACCAAATTTATTAGAGAAGTACTAAAACAGAGCTTTTCAAACTTTCGAGTACTAAGGCCTCTCTTGGAAACATTTTAAAACGGGTGGCTTTCAAGAAAAAAAGAAATTTTATGCTCTATTATAAAGAAGGTATTGTGATCACACCATTGACTATTCGCTACATAAGTACATTTTAAAGCTGAAGATAAATCATAAGGTCTTAGAAAGAATGATATGTGTGTGTGTGTCTGTAAAATGACATCAAGAAAGCAGACAAAATGAAATATCCTCTTTGAAAAGAAGCATTTTAATAGTTAGAACAAAACAATAACTAGTTTATGGTATTACAAAAATATATATTCTAAACCAAACTGTAAAACCAAAATCACATCAAGAAAAACAGCTAATAAATATACCGGTGTTTTTTGAAAGCGGTTTCCTCCTACAAAATGTTTGCCTTTTTAGATCAAGGTACCAAATTTGGATAGCCATATAAGACATAATTTGCATTTTCTAGCATAAGAAACAACTTTCTATAAGTGGGACACACTGTATATTTATTACACATTATAGTGATTTTGATTACCGATTAAATCCTGTGTCCAATAACGTCCCAATTTTCACTTTTTGACAGATCAAGTCTTTTTGCAATTTCTATTTCTGCGACTAGAGTACCACAAATCGCTTAAAATGCTTCCTTTTCGGTCTCAAACAACCTTGACTTCGTTCAAACACATTCGAGATCATTCTTAGCATTGCTAAAGTCATAATTTAATTCTGAATCGAAATTACTAAAACTGCACAGGTTGTCTGATTTCAAAATCGAAAATTGATTCAAAGTTAAGGTTACTAATCTTTTAGCGAAAAGAAGCCAATTTCTAGGCGTGAATAACTTGTTTACTAATAAAAGATTCCGAAAGTTTATTGACGTGGTGCCCGTCGTAAGACTTAATCCCCCACGTTCCTTCCAAGAAGAAGTGATTGAGATAGTGATTGCATAGCAAATCTACTAGTAACTTACTGATTGGAACGAGGTTGTCTATCCACCCCTTACTAGCTCTCCAGGCTAGTGTCGGAATTACAAATGTGCTCACCCGTCCGAGTCTATACCAAGGGACGAACCCCTCGTCTAGGATTAGGATTAGGGTATTAGGACTACTCTTACTACGTAGGACTTCACTGCCCGATTGAATTCAACCTCAGATGTGGCGGTACTTGGTTTTGAATGGTTTTCCCACTCCGATCTGACAGTTATAGGTATGGTGTGCTACTGACAGAGCTTAGTTTCGAGTCTACCGAAGTAGAATCTTGGATGTATCCGTTAAGGTGAAGTTGACACGAACGTGAGAAACTATATATTCGCATCAACACTCCTTAAGCATAGAGCTCTAGACGGTTTCTAAGGATCAGACGAACTGGAGTTGCACAGCCAAAGCCTGACTCTCATACTCGTCTAGGTCAGGCAGCGGGTAACTGACACTATATCAGACCCTGACGTCAGGTAAGAATCAAATCCACCCTTATTAGAACCTTATGTTAGCAGAACTTACTCCGCAACATTTCTGAGTCTTTGGCGAGAAACACTTGCGTGTAACTCTACCACACATTATTTTCTGACTACGTCATCCATTGCCGAACAGACAAACCTGGGATTGGGTAGATAGCAGTTCGTTTTACGGGTGAACGCCGTATGGTCATACTAGTCATGTCCGACACCACAAACGAGTGCCCAGTCCTCTGTCATACTGGGCTAGTCTCGGATATTAGTGAATCAATGGCCAGTAGATTAATACTATATTAATCACAATACTATATTTTAACGGTGTCTCCTGACCACACATCGTACTTGACTTGCATTAACTTATAACTTGTGTTAACAAACAACAAATAATAAAAGCATGTGACATTCTAATAATGAAAATAAAACAAAGTAAATCGTATTTCTCTCAAGCATTATATAATAATAGGTTATATAATTAAATAATAATAAGTTTTATTTTAAGATAAGTTTTTAATTATTCAATTAAGACTAAACGTAAATATATTTCTTGTATAAAATCCATATAGAACAATTATCACCCCGGCTGGGAATCGAACCCAGGGCCCTCTTTCACTCCGGGCAGTTATGCTACCGCCTGCACCACTTAAGGTGATTACTAACGCAATGGCAATTTTTCCATATTAATAATAAGTCAAACACGGTCGGAGGTAGACCAGTGGAGTTAGTATACATATTCCATATACATTCCGCGATACATATTCCATAGGCAGTGGTTTCTATCTTATTTGAGGCGACAGAATTTCTCAACGAAGAATTCGACATTCTGAACTATGTCTTTCTGCGATTTCTCTTTGCATGTTAGATGTGTGAAATAAACAATAATAATAAGTTGAACATTTAATAAGTATAAATATCTTCTCTGAAAAAAAACATGAAAGAATGTGAATATATAAATATATACAGGGTCGCTGATATGTATGGAAACGGTCGATTATCTTCTAAAGTAAGATAGCTAGCAAAAAAGTTAAATACGAAAGTTTTAGGGTTTTTTAAAATCTATTACAATAAAGACAAATTACGTATCCAGGATCAGTCAAAAGGTCATGACGAAACAAAGTTGCTTATTTTTTAATGGAACACCCTGTATATTATTCCACATTTCAATTTAACTCGAAATTCTAAACAAGGTTTTCGAGATATCGAACTTTGAAAATCATTTTTACTACCTTCAAATTTATTAAAGAAAAAGCCCGAAATGATGGATATTTATTATAAAAATTAAAATGATATGGATATGATAAAATGCATGATACGAAAAAATTTATTTTTTTTATTAATGTCCTGGATATTTTACATTTTTTTAATAAATAATAGTTATGCCAGAAAAAAAAGAGAGAAACAAATATTTTCTTTGGAATTCTAGTATTTTATAAGGTGCTCAAAGTGTTCACCATTTACTTCCTGAAGTAATGAATTCGCTGAACAAAATTTTGTAGTGACTTTAAAAGGGCATTGGGAGGAGTGTTGAACATCTCTTGCCTTATCCTTTCTCCCAACTATTAGATATTTTGCGGCTTATTTTTGTAGACTAAATTTTTGATATGACCCCACAGAAAAAAGTCAAGCGGGGTCATATCGGGAGACCTGGCAGGCCATCCAATTGCCCCCCTACGTCCAATCCATTTTTCAGGAAAAATTTCATCTAGATATGCTCGTACCGCAAGTCCAAAATGTGGAGGAGCCGCATTGTGTTGAAACCATATTTGTTCTGCCGATAAATTGGGATTGTTATTGTTCGGAATAATCGTCTAAGCTCTGGAATAATATGCTCTCGCAAAAGTAATAAATATCGTCCGGCGGTCAAATTTTCGTTTATAAAATAGGGTCCTATGACGTGTGCGCCAATAATGCCACACCAAACATTTACCTTTTGTGGTCGTTGGGTGTGAACTTCCTCCATCCAATGTGGGTTTTGGTCTGACCAATACCTACAGTTGTGTCGGTTTACGTGCCCGTTTAAACAAAATGTAGCTTCGTCAGAAAATAATATGTGGGTGACAAAGTTGGCATTTTGATTTAATTTATCCATAATAACTTCGCAGAACTCGATTCTACGATCAAAATCGTCTTCACTTAATTCTTGTAACAAATGCACTTTATATAGACGGAATTTTTCCCGTTTGCAAATTTTTTGAGTGGAATATCGACTCATGTTACGATTTAAAGCCCTCTGTTGTGTCGAATTAATTGATTTTCCACCACATCTTACACGACATTCAAAGAATTTTCTTCATGTGTAACGCATAATGGTCTTCCACTTTTTAGTCGAACTGTGACACCTCCAGTTCATGAAAACGCTGCAATGTTTTTGAAACGGTTGATTTAGAAAGACGTTCCCGATCGAGATGCAATTCATGAAAAATATCCCTACTTCGTCATAACTTCTTCGTCTATAACCATATCTTATGATCATTAAAATTTCAATACGCTCGGTTTTACTTAAACGTGCCATTTTAGTGCGAAAATTATTCACACTAAATAATGTATTTTACATGTGTTGTCAAGATAATCACTGTTAGACAAAAGAACGACGCTGCGTTGTTATGGAGCTAGAAACTTTCAAAGGTAACTTGATGTACTAAAAAATGTTTGCAAGCGACCCTGTATACTAGATAACTTTCATTATAATTAGTAACTATTTTATTTCAATTTTAAAAAATAATTTGCAAATATTCCATTTAATTGATCGTTGACTTCTTCAGGTCATTTTTTACACAAATGTATATCTCACCCTTGATCTTATTATTAATTTAAACCTAGGTATATCTGTGAAAATCGGTGAATGCATTAACGAGAATCCAGTTGAACTTGAAAACCATCTTGATCTTCATTAACCCCAATATCTAATATTTCTAGTAAATTGACCTAGAGCGGTAAGATTTTTTCGGCAATCTCTCATCTATGAGTAGCATTTGTGCAAACAAATTCTCATCATCATTGGGGGAATTTAGCTAATTGCAAAAACCACGAACTACTTCTATTTGGAAAAAAGTAATCCAGATATTACAGTGACTTTATCTCAAGACTTGCCACTCAGAATAACTATACCTATATACTCAGTTTTAAACAAAAACACATAAATCTAGATAGAAAATTCCAAACCTGTTCTACAATGGTTTTTTGGTCCACCCCCTTCTCTCAATCATCCCAACTTTAAAATCTCATGGTACCTTCCATCTTATCATACATTATTTTAAAAGACATAAAAATTGATATCTTTCTAGAGTTTAAGAATCAATCAAGAGTGAAAATCAAATCATATCAATAATACTACACTTATACAGAATATGATTTTATTGTATCTTCAAAAGTTCACGTTTGTGTTAATGCTTGGCGAGCTTCTCTAAACATTTGGCGGAAAGTGCATGCATTCTTGAGTTATCCTAGCTTTGAGATGACAAATATTTTCTGGCGAAATTTTGTAAACTTGCGTTTTCAAATAACTCCAAAAAGAATCTAGTGGTGTTAAATCCGGTGATTTTGCTGGACATTTTACATTTCTTCTTCCAGTCCATTTAACCATTCTCAGTCGGAAACAACGAAATGTGAAGGAACACCATCTTGTAAAAAATACAGATAGTTTTCATCGAGCATCAACTCTTTTCCCAACAACTAAATAATGAGTGGTTCTATATTAGTTTCTAAAAGTTGGCTATATAGTTGTCTAGTATGATTTTCTTTTATGAAAGGAGGCGCTATTATCTCATTTCCTAGCTGTTTTGGAGCCCACACATAATTGTTTCGGGAAATTAGTAGGCATGATCCTTAAATAAAAAACGTGTAGATTTTTGTTCCAATTACCTACAATTCTGCTTGTTTAGAAATTCATTACAGAAAAACGTTGACCTATCAATGAAACAAATATTTTTATGTAATACTAAAATGTTATTGATCTACCTCTAATACTAATAAAGAAATTAGAAATATTTCTCAACATATTAATATATTATTGAGAGGAACCTATGAATCACAATTTTACTGACATTTCAATAATTATAAAATTTAAATGTTCTATTACACGAATATTAAATCTGATAAGATTACAATTACCACTTAAATGCAACACAGCAAAAACAACCGCTGAAAACTTCGTCATCAACTACCGCATATCGAAGACATTTTGATGTTGTATAACGCCATCTATATTTATTGGCGCGGTCTAATAGACATAATAGAGTTCTATACAGTAATCTGTATATTTAAAACGCAAGGCTTATTTTTGTTTCAGCTCGTTTGAGAGTTCTACTGGGCCGACTTACGTGATTCTTTTTTTATTGGAGCTTTCGTTGTGCAGATTAGTCAACACCACTTCATTTCTGTATTTCTTTAAGTTTTATGTTTTTAAATAAATAAATCTAAAACATTTATTTGGATACGCACGTTAATAACCATTCCCTTGCAGCGCCCTCTCAATTTCTAGCGTTGGTAACTTTTGGAACTATTCACGATTATAAAAGTTTTCTGCAGCCATCTCTTGCGCTTCATGGTTCATTTGTTATTAGGCTGCGTAGACAAACCCGCATTAGTTGAAAACCATGGAAAGCAAATACGTTTGCAAGTTGTTGCAAAAGTTGTAAATGACTGATGCGATAATTATAAAGATTTCATTATTGGCGATCAAACGTATCGTGTTCCCATTAACACTGTTTTTGATTACGAAAAGCTTATGTCCTCCGATAGAGAATACACCGGCCATATTAAACTTTATTGCATAAGTCAATTGTTATTTACTAATCCATATATTTAAAACACGACTCATTTTTATGAAATAAATAAAGATTAGTAAAAGTTTCACAGTTTTATTAAAATATAACCTGACAATATTGTTTCGACAGCTATGCTGTCATTATCAAAGGTAATATAATTATAAACAAGCACGTCGCTAAGGTAGATACAAAAATAGGTAACTAGATAAAATAATAATAATCAGAATTAAATATCTAATACTTCCAGTAACGGAGAATTACTGAGCTCAAGTTGTTCATTCATTAAAGGTACCCTGAGTTTGTGTTTGTATATCTCAAAGGCTTCTAAAATGTCTAATTTGCGTTTGTTATTACAAAAATGTAGGAATTTAATATTATTTTGAGGAGTCATTGTGTGATTTTGTATCTACCTTAACGACGTGTTGTTTATAATTATATTACCTTTGATAATGACAGCGTAGCTGTCGAAACAATATTGTCAGGTTATATTTTAATAAAACTGTGAAACTTTTACTAATCTTTATTTATTTCATGATTATGGAGTTCCACAAAGTAAGGCTGGAAACAATAAACACGACTTTTTTTTATATTAAAGTTTTGACTCTGTAGATTAGCCAACAATACTTAAATACTTTATATTTTTGAAACCGTTATTTTTTGTTTGTGGGTATTAGTTTAGTGATTTTTAGGGGTAACTAAAAAAAGAAAGATAGGATAAGTCGAGATTAGGGGCGGTAAGTTAGGGGTGTTAGTATTTGCAACTGATTTTGTTCTATTGCGTTTATTCAATAAATATTAATATTAAATAATCACATTTGGAAACCCGAAGGATTGTAATCACACAGTGAACGTTGTGTTTAAGGCTTTTCTCCCGAACGCATGAACTTTGTGTAAGTTTTTCTCGGCTGCTATACGACCAATTTCTTTTTAAATTTTCAAATTGTGATGTTGTTGATGATACAAACGGATTTGTAGCCTCCATTTTTGCAGAAAATAATATGTTACAAAGTTATGTAAGATTTTATTCAAACATCAAAAATTAAAACTACAAATCCAGCGACCACTATTTATCTTTGATTTAAAAAAAATAATTTCGATAGCATTAGAAATAATCATAGGAAGTTAGAAACGAAAATTTTGCGATTCGAAGCAATTTCATAATGAAATGTGGTACGTGAGGGACAAGGCTACGTCATCGCTCCTCCCCGTTGTTTGAAGTAAGCAATCTTTGACAAACAGCCTTGGTAGTGTAATGTCTAGAGAGCTGGACTTTCACCCAAGCGGCCCGAGGTCGATTCCCGGTGCCGACAGATCTGGTTAAGGTTTTCTGCAGTTTTCCATAGCTGTGACACAAATGTGGGATTTGCACTGTTCCATCTGTAAGTCGGCTGCAGCCGCACTTAGGGCCTACGTAATAATAATAATCGTCCCCTCCCTCCCGCACAAGCTTATAGCTTCTGTGGCCTGGTTTCCAGGCTATGAGTTGTAGCAATTATTATTATTATATTATTATTATTTGATAAGGCGAACAGGTGTAAATTGTTTCTTGGAGAAACGATTTATTTATTATTTTTTGTCTTGTATAATAACAGCAATAGAAATTGGAATATTTTTGAATAGTTTTAGTGGAAATTTGTTTAGCGTGATTTGTCGAAATAACGAGAAGAAAGATATGTACAAGAATAAAAAATATATGATTGAATGATTAAAAGCAACCAGTTAAAAATATTTTTATTGTCCCTATAGTTATAAATATACAGTATGATCAAAATAACAAACGATAGGCTGACGGATATACATAAGTATAATTACGTAATTTTTCAATGCAAAATTTTTTGAAGTTGCTGATTTTTCGCCAAACTTCGGAATTAATCTACATTAATTTATTAATTATTTACATTAATAATAATTAATTACATTAATAAAAAATATTCGAAAACATGTTTTATTACTTTATTAGTCAAAATTATCTCGTTGCCTTCCAATGGTCCTGGAATTTTGATAAATCATGAAAACATCGTTTGTTTTTGTTAATCTATGTGGAAAATATATCAAATGTTTTGTATTTTTTATTCAACGCATATGTCAAACTATTTTTGAATAATTGGGCCTCATTACATCTTGGTGGCTTTTTTTTTAAAACTTAAAAATAAAAAAAGGAAGCAGGCCAGTCACAAAGAAAAGCCTGACATTTTAAATCTGATTACGTCATCACTAAAATAGTGTGTAATATGACATTTGTCTCTTTCAAAACGGGACAACGTCTCAATGTATTGACATGGTGTTGGGGTAGTGCTTCAAGTTGTTTCGATGTTGACATTCTTTATTAACTGGATGCCGAGGTCCTCATGTACCAAGGATCATCTACTATTAATCTTAGGATCTTGGATTGGCATCTTTGCATGATGACGATGTTAGACTTGCTCCGTAGTGTTAGACTCCATAGGTCCGTATAGGATTCATGTGATTTTATAAATCAGTTTTTTGTTTGGGGATAAATGTGATTTTCGTCCGATTACGTACATTTTTTTGTCTTAGTTCTATTTGTGTTTTTTTTTTGATGATGTGTTCCTCCAGTCGAGCTTGTTGTCAAGATGGAACGCCAGATATTTCGTAGTAGTTAGCTGGGATATTTTAATATTATTTATATTATTTAAGTGGATTGGTCGACACTCCTTTTTTAACACTACGGTGCAGGTTACATGACGACTTTGTTTCATTGACTTTTGTTTTCCACTTTTTTAGCCAGTCTTTGAGTTGGTTAAGGTTGTTTTGTTCGTGAAGTGATGTAATATTACATCTTCATGACTTACAAGACTGACTGTGCCATCAGGGCAAGTGCCTGCAGTTGTGCTTGGTTTTGTTGGTAGATCTGAGATGAACAATATAAAGAAGATGTCCCAAGACACTTCCCTGAGGTAGTACTCCCTGGTATGGATAGTATCCCTGGTTGGATAAGATATACAACTGAGATTGCATCGCTGACTTGTTCTAAATTGTAAGTTTCTTAAGTAACGATCTGATAAATTGCAATATTGCGATGGTAGAAGTTATTTGATTCTATGAAGGAGCCCATTATGTCAGACTTTATTAAAAACTGGCTAACGTCTAAGAAGCAGTTGTGAAATAAGTTTTTTCTTCGAGAGCAGTATTTGTTTTGCGCGCAATGCAATGATATTGGATGGTTTAGTGCGACCTGATATACTAATAATCTGGTATCCAGTCTGTTGACGTAAAGTCATGGTCAATTCTTTGTAACACTAACTCCTCGAATAGTTTTAAAATTACTGAATATAAGAAGGTAGGGCGGTAAGATGTTACGTTGCTGGGATCGTTGCCTGACTTAGGAATTAAGAATAATTTCAGGTTTTATTAATTTATTGGGACAGTAATGAAGTTTCAGCAGCATTTCCATACAGCATGGAAAATAAAGGCAAATAGCACGATGTCATTTTTGGTAGTTCTCTTAACATTTGGGTGTAATTTGGCGCAATGCTTGTTATTTCTTGACGTTTAGGTGCTATATTTCTTCTTCAATTTGCTTTGGAGTGATTACTGATATAGGTGCGGAAGTTGTTGTGATTGATGTCAGGTATTCTAGGACTGCATCATCGGTTATGTCATCATGTAGTTGGGATAGCCTGCAAAATATTCCGCAAATACATCTGTTTTTTCTTTATTGCTGTTAGTTCGTCCTAATGTTGAGGGACGGTAGCTTTGGGTTTTAAGAAAGATTCTATTGGTCTCCAAATTGAGTTAACGTATCTGTTTAATCTCGATACGTAGGTAGCTTTTAAATGTCGTCCCTTAGTGCATCAAGTGGATTGTTTAAGTTGTTCAGTCTCATTTTAATGGTTAGTGACTTCTTTACCATTAAGCTCTGGCTTTTCTTTTTTGATCGACTACCGTTTTAATATCCAGAGGAAGTTAGCAATGTATGAAATTTCCTGACAGCTTCTTTTATTTCCTTCGGACTTATATACAAATCTGTAGATTTATTTATTTTATGGCAATATAGTTTCCAGTATGTTTTTGGATTATGTGATTTGTTAGAGGGTTCTTTATCATGACGCATGTACTAATTATTGCTATAATTGGTAAATGGTCTGATGTTAAATCGAAGCTTGCTGAAATATGATGTAGTTTGTCGATGTCACGTTTATTTGACCAATATGTTTTTATTACAATCATTTACCTTTAGTAGTGACTTATTGAGATCCCGAGATAGTATGGTTGCTGTTGAAATATTCTCTGACAATGATCTTAGGTTCCTATGTGCGAAAGAATTGTTCGTCTTTTGTTTCAATATTGTGCTTAGGACAGCGGTTCTCAACCTTTTAATAGTTGGGACCCAACTTCCCACATTAGTTTTAAGCGCACCCCCCTTCCATTGATTTTTTTGGAGTTTTAATACTTTTTTCTATATCTGTTTTTCTTTTGCTGCTGATATTCGGCAACAACGCTAAGATTTTGACAGAATAGCAAAATTACGCCACATTTGGCAACACCGTCGCCCCCACCGTATTTGGAAGTTACCTTTTGTGTTGCTTATATGTATTTACCTATTTTAAGGGAGACATTTTATTTTCGTATTAACAAAATGTATCTTTTCTTATTTTGGTTTCATTTTTTTCATCTTCCTTCCATGTCTTCGCGCCCCCTCTTTGGTAATCGAGTACATATGGTAATATCGGCACATTAATGGATGTGCCCATATGCCTCTGAAGAAATTCTTCTTCATATTTAGGTAGCTCATAGTGTTTTATTAATATAACTGTTCCTGATTGTCCAGTTCTGTTTGGATGATTGGTGTAATAAATGTGATAATTTGGATTTTTAAAATAGAATTTTTCAGTTTGTTAAATGTTTGTTTTAGGAACAAAGTTAGTTCATCTTGGTATTTTGCAAGACCATTGGATTTTCATTGACCTATTCGGAGTCTGCTGATTATTCTTTTTACTCATTAATATTGTCAGCACGTTAAGAACCAGATTGTTTTGTTGGATAAGTTGTGACAACATGATTTAACTTCTTCTAAGAATTTGCTAAGAGTGGAGCTAACAGACTGCTCAGTGCACAAATGGGGTTACCTTGACATATTGAAAAATTGGATGAATCAATTTAAAAAGTTTTAAATTTATTTGAGTACTGTTCAAAACAACCCAATTTAGCATTCTGTAATAAATAGCTTCCAAGATACAAGCGATTGTTACATGGAACACAGTCACTGATCAGAATGTGCTACCAGTGTGTAAGAAATAGATGAAAATTGTGCAAGGAACTTATTTTTATAAAGTATCATTAGCTATGGCTTTCAAATTAATCTAAAGAAGCACTACCAGGTTGATGTGTTTTTGTAATTTTACATCTAACGTCTCAATTCAACTTGGTAAATGTTATTAGCGAATTTCTTATTTACAATTTTAATTTCCTATAACAGAAAATCGCTTATATCTTGGAAACTATTTAGCACAGAATGCTACAATTTTGAACAGCAATCAAGAAGATCTGAAACTTTGATACTGATCTTTCCTCTGAAATAGTTAGGGGAGCCACATCCATGCGAAATATGGCGAAAAATCGTTTCCTATCCGTTTTCCATGTTTGAATAGCCATTAAACGCAGAAAAATCTGCTGAATTGAATGGTGAAAAAATGTCAAAATCCGTCTGATACATTTTTTTTAAATCGCATTTTATCAAAAACATGGCACTTTTACCATCAAATCGCTCGCCGCGACCAACTTTCGGCGGCTCGTTTTCAGTGTGGTCGCAAGATTGCGCTTTCAAAACCGATAACTTTTGTGTGGACGTGTACAAAGATCATTTTGATACCAAAAAAATAAAAATCCATCAACTCTGCGAAGACTTGATGCCTTTTTAAGTTGCAAATGACGTTTTGCGACTTTCTGTCCGCTAAAACGTGGTCAAAGAGATTGATGAGATTTGTGAAAAGTTAAGACAGCTTCTCTCAAGTATGGAAATTCTTGATATTGGAACATGATCCGTGAAGTCACACGTAGCGTTGAAACACATTCCAGAGTTTCTGAACGAAAATAATTGTCTGGCTAACATGGGTGAGCAGGGTTTGCAGTCATTGCACTCAATCATTGGCAATTAGAACGAAACAAACAACGAGAAAAGCCAAAAGAAAATGAATAAGAAAATGAACAAGCACGGTTTTTCTACTTTATGCTTTTTGACACGTTGGATTACGGTAGACTGTCCACGTTTTAGCGCGCAGAAAGTCGCAAAACGATCATTTTCAACTTAAAAAGGCATCAAGTCTTCGCAAAGTTGATGGATTTTTATTTTTTTGGTATCAAAATGATCTTTGTACACGTCCACACAAAAGTTATCGGTTTTGGGAGCGCAATCTTGCGACGTTGCGAGTTGATTGTAAAAGTGCGCTTTTTTTATAAAATGCGATTTTAAAAGAATGTATCAGACGGATTTTGATAATTTTGTCACCATTCAATTCAGCACATTTTTCTGCGTTGAATGGCTATTCAAACATGGAAAACGGATAGAGAACACCATTTCGCGCGGATGTGGGAGCCAATAACCGAGAAAGTGTGTTTTCACATGCTAGTCGCCTATGTAACAAAACAGATAAAACACTCTACAGTCTGTTTTTTTTGTAAACGATAAAATAGGAAATCCAATGGAATTTTATCATTTTCCTCCTAAATTTATACCCTTGTATGTAAGTAGAAATTTTGGTATCAATCGAAAGAAGAATTTATTTTATGTCAAAAACATATTAAACTTAATGAAGAAAACGAGAAACTATTTAGAAAAATTCTTAAAAAGGTTATTGATTTATTAGTTTTTGGTAATAAGCTATAAAGAAAAGCTGGAAGCTGTACGCTGATTGGCCTAGCGGTTATAGCATCAAATTCGTAATCTGAAATCGCTGGTTCAAACCCCATCCTTATATACTTTTTTTAATTGTATTGCTTACTAATTATTATTTTTAGAACTTTATTACAACTATTATTAGTTTTATGCCCTTATTTCATTTGCTTTTCTGATAGGTAGTTAAAATTGTACAAAAAGTAACTGTAAACACCCTTAGCAAAAATATCTAATACTAATTGTAATTATATTCTAAAAATAGTAATTAGTAAGCAATACAAATAAAATAAAAGTATACGAGGATGGGGCTTGAACCAGCGATTTCTGATTACGAATCTGATGCTTTAACCGCTAGGCCAATCAGCGTACAGCTTTCAGCTTTTCTTTATAGCTTATTACCAAAAGCAATAAATCAATAAGCTTTCTAAGTATTTTTCTAAATAGTTTTTGGTTTTCTTCATAAAGTTTAATATGTTTTTGATGAATTCTTCTTTCGGTTGATACCAAAATTTCTACTTACATTTGCAAGGATACAATTTTAGGAAGAAAATGATAAAATTTTATTGGATTTCCTATATTATCGTTTACAAAAAACACACTGTATATGTACATATTGTACATATTCCTTTCTGAATAAAATTTATTTAAAATGTGGCTATACGATTTTCACTGTGAGCAACTGTAGATACAAAACAGACATAAAACTAAATATCTAACATTTCTAGTAATGAAGAATTACTAATCTTACTATTTTAGAAATTGTTCTTACAAAATTTACTATTCTCTATAACCATTTTGGTGTTCAAATGAAGTCTTTGGTAATAACACGGCACATTTTTTTTATTTTTTTTTCCTAAAACGTTTGGTAGAGATAGAACATACGATACTATGCGATAGGTTTTTAAAAATCGAGAAGTGCAATTTAGATTTAAACATTAATTAAAATATAAAAATCTCTCTCGCTAAATAATGTATATCGAATTTTATAAAAACGTTCCTCAATTGGAAAAATGAATAAGGTAATAAGTATTTATTGCTACCTATGTTAAAAATTCGCAACATTTGGTGATTATTATCGGTTATATTTTTCTAGTCCACGTGGACTTTTAACACCTTTTATACAGCACAACAAATCAAATATTAGTTTTAGGTATAAATTACCCCTTCCACTGTTAACCCGTTATTGAAATGTATCTGTCCTTTTTATACTTATTTGTCAGTAATAACAGATAAAATGATTTTGACTACTAAATATTGGTACGCCCATGTCATATACGGATTCTTGCAAAGCGGTAAAACAGCCATAAGGAAATTCTTCAATAAATTTAGATTTCCCTAGTTATTATAAATAAAACAATAGTAAATATTCTAAATATTTTAATATTTACAGATCATAAGCTGTTTACACAAATAAACACAAATGTCATCATTTCTTGTGAATAGTCACACTTATTGGTAAACCATTTTTGTCATAATTAATAGTCATAAGTTCCGTCTTTTTGGGTATGTTTAGCTTCGTGAATTTCTGGTACTTCAATGGAATTTGGTCACTGAATAATAAACAGGTTTATTTTAACTATTAGGTACTACATAATTCAAGAAATTATAATAGTTTATACCATTTTAACTTTGTGCATATGGGAAAGCCATCTCCAACGCACCAGCATCTATTACAGCTTATGTTATAATATTCGTTGCGGTTACATCTCCAAGCCAAGCTAAAAATTGCGTTTCGAATTAATAATTAATTAGTATTAATAAGCAAGCAATATTAATAATACTACAGTAAGATAAATCAAAGAAAGCCTTACTATACGGAATGAAATTGGATCAGAATGACGACGACCAAGATGATCAGAAAGAAAAACTTCTGCATGCTGAATTAGTTAAACCAACTGTGTCGCAATAATTGGAAACGTGTTGTTTCAACAATTAGTAACTATAATCTTTATGTTTATGTTCATTAAAACAGTTGCAAGATTTCTTTCGCAATTTCAAATCTATAACAATGAGAGTTTATTATCGAGCTATCAAAATACCATATTTTAAATTGCACGTATAATGTTCATTAAGTAAACGAGCACTAAATATTCTCTATAAACCTATTACTTCTATTTTTAACTTAATTATGTTGCAACTGAAATAACTTTCATAATAATATTTTTCGAATATTCAATAATCATAGCAAAAAAAAGTTTTTAAATAGAAATATGATTTTCGTCATATTTGCAATTAAACTGAAAATATGTAATTAGTATTTTTCCTACGACCCCATATGAAACCTAACAATATCGCACAATAAGGTAGCCTTGAAAGATAGCAATATCAATCATTCTCTAAAAACACATTTAAACATTTAATAAAATATTTTTTTAATGTAGTATTATTTATCATTTAATTTGGACTCTATCTCACTAATGGACAGGCACGTTGCCGAGAGGAGGCTCGTGCACCCCCCGTAGCATATATACGACGAAAGAATTTTTTTGTAATAATCCCCCTCCCGAAAGAAAATTCGTTTTTGCGGCAAAAAGTAATATTTTCTACGCCCTTTAAAATGAATATCACAAAGTTGGAGTGGCCGGGCTAAAATAATATTTTAAAATGGTTTTGAATTTCCTTTTCGATATCCAAATTGTCTTATTTTTGCTGAAATCGGAGTCTATAATAGAGTCAGTATATTTTAAAATGCAGACATTGTATAAGATGCATGATTCAAATTCAAGGTTGTGGCATATCAGCATCTTTAACGAAAGGTGGCAGGTGCGGAAGGGCAATGTTACCTCAGCAACTATGCTTGATCGTAATAAGCGAAAAGGGAACATTTAAATTTAATGGACTGGCTGCAGAACGTATAAGATCTACGTATACATTTCAAAAGTAGAAGATAAGATGAATTTATTGATATAGAAATGTGTACCTACACGATATTGGGCCGCAGGAAAAAATCGCATGCATTTTTAAATAGTAACTTTTTGCGACCCCTTACTAGGCATCGCGACCCCTCTGTGAATTAGATGACAAAACTGTATATAGTACATGCAATTATTTGCGTTGTAATTATTAGCTGTGTTTCGGAATAGACTACATTCACCGATTTACATTCTAATTCTTATAAAATTGTTTAAAGATATAAAAATAGCTTCAAAGTTTAAGGCTTTTGATAATACCGTTATCTTCTAGCTAAATGGTATAAGTTGAGTTACTAGAATAAGGATCTAGCTAATAGAAATAGCAACTAATGACAATTTGAATTTTCTACAAAACTACTCTCAAAATTTTTTGTGATACCTTTCACACTGCTGCACATAAGACGCGTATTTCAATACTGAATTGTTTTATTCATAATTCCGAAACGGGGGGAGATATTGTTTCATTAATATGTATCTTCAGAACAAAAGGAGATAATGTAAACAGAATTTCGTATGTAATTGTTTAGGTAATTACTCTACTATTGTAAACTGGGAGACTAAGCCGGTCGGTGGTGTAACGTATTTCCTAACTTTTAGCGAATAGGGGAGTCAAAATGTTTTGAGTGTTACGTAAAAGATTAATCGTGAAATGATTAAGGCTTGACGTTTCTAATTTAAGATTAAAATAAAATATAATAAAAATTATCCTTGATCTACCTGCACAGTAAAAAATAAAATGCGTGTAAATTCCCTTCTGATGAAGAGTAAATGAATAGAGTGGAAATTTTCTCAATATTTAACCTTTGCACGTGATTTTTAGACTCTCTTAGTGTGTTCTTGGATCTACTCTACCTATAGTAGATTCCAGTAGATCCGTTTATGCACATGTGTTGTTACATTTTTCACGGGTTAGCGTTAGTAAAAGTGGCGTGTTTTGCTCTGCTTCATAATTACTATTTGTTTTGAATAAGCAATGGTTTTTTTAATAATATCCTAGTTTTACTATAAATGTGTATGTTTCGACATTTTTTAGTGTTTCTTAATTTTGTAGTTTGGTGCAAGATGTTTTTACCATAACACGTAAGTTTTCACTATCAAACTGTTGACCTGAAGAACCAAAACGGGAACAATTCTTCTAAATTCTGAACTATATTGTCTCAACGAGATTCATTAACATGATTAATTGCAATAGCTTCCGTACAATACTTCCGAACCAAACAGATTCTCGAAAATCTTACTTGAAGGCTGCTTAACAAATCATTAATCGACAATACAAAATTATACTTAATTTTTCGGTACGACAAGACGGTATTATTTTCTTTGTCAAACTAACGAAACTTTACGAAATAATCCTAGTATGGATTTATTTCCAAATAACTAAATCGATACAAAGTAACACTAACTTAAAGTTAGAAAACGACGAAACGACGAAAACAATAATACGGAATAAATTATCAAATTTACTAATTCAGAACTTTTTTGTTTGTAACGAACCTATTAAAAATATCCCCGGGGCGCAAAGCACCCGGAAAAGTCTCGAGGCATCAGCCTCTTCGATGGTGGTCTATTGCAGACTTACTGTTCAAATTGAAAATATTTCAGCGATGGTATGGTTTTGGGAAGGGCAAATTTTTAAATGAACCAGTAAAAGAAATGGAAGGATTCTTAGATTTAAATGAAATAAATTCCATTAAATTCCTTATTTTCTATAAAATAATGGTAATGATTCTCCACGAATCCAATGATACACACAAAGTTACGTATAAATCTTGCAATTCGTAAAGCTTTATGTTTGTTTACAAAACTAATGCATGGGACAACATAACCCTATTTTAATACTGCGAATTTTTAGAGTGAACCGACGTGGATTCACGTGCATGATAGCATTCCTTCTATGGCTGTCGATCAGAACACTTTAAATTTCTACAAGAATAATACGTTAAGTAATGATATTCTTTTTAACTTTAAACTTATAGATTACGAGATTGTATTCAAAATAATTAGTTTTTTAAAAAGTAGTTCAACGGGATTAGATGGATTAAATATCAAAATGATTAAGTTATGTTGTCCTTTTATTATACAGTTTTTAGTACATATAATTAATGTTTGTATTTTAGAGAATAAATTTCCTGATAGTTGGAAGTCAGCTCTGATAACACCGATAGGGAAAACAGAACATCCTGTGGATTATAAGGATTATAGACCAATCAGCATTCTTCCAACACTCTCAAAAATATTTGAAAAGATTATTAACATGCAAATTCGGGAATATTTAGAAAATAATAACTTATTACCAACATATCAATCGGGTTTTCGGTCTGGTTACAGCTGTTCAACTGCTTTATCTCACATTACTGATGATGTCTTTAAAGCGTACGACAAAGAGAAATCTACCTTTTTAGTGTTATTAGATTATAGTAAAGCTTTTGATACAATAAATCATGATTTACTTCTCAAAATATTACATTATTTAGGTCTGAGTGAAAATGCGATTGGTCTGTTTCGAAACTATTTGTGTAATAGAACACAAAGAGTCAAAATGCCTAATGAGGTATCCTCACCTGTCGATGTTATCAGAGGGGTGCCACAGGGATCCATATTGGGACCTCTATTATTCACCTTGTACACGCACGGTCTTTGTGGTTGTGTGGGGACCTGTAATGTTCACATGTATGCTGATGATACTCAAATTTACTTTTCCTTTAAGCCAAGTGATATCAAAAAAGCAACTGAAATTTTAAATAATGATCTCAAAGCAGTCTCTGAATTTTCATTACAACATGCATTAATGTTAAATCCAACGAAATCGTGTGCACTAGTATTAGGAAAATCAAGTGACGCTCTTGAAGTGCCACCTATTAAAATTGAGGAAATTGAAGCACCTATAGTAGAAAATGCTAAGAATCTGGGAGTAATTTTTGACAAAACATTTCGGTTTGGAAAGCAAGTCTCTAAATATATACAAAAAGCTTATTATAACTTAAAACTTATTTTTCCTCATAAAGATTATTTAAGTAAAGAATCGAAAATTTTACTATGCGAGTCCATGGTTTTATTATCACAATTTAATTATTGTGTTCCTGTGTATAGCCCATGTCTGGATTATGAGACAACTCAACGTATTCAACGTGTTCAAAATTCTTGTTTGCATCTTATTTATGGAATTCCGAAATACGAGCATATTTCACATAAACTAATGGATACCGGTTGGCTTAATATGAAAAAACGATTTTACTTACAAACAGCTGCATTCTACCATAAGATAATATCTGACAAGCAGCCTCCCTATTTATACAATAAAATTAGGTACAGGACAGATGTGCACAATATAAATCTGCGCCATAGAGGTCTGTTGACCATCCCCAGACATAATACTACTTTTTATCAACGTTCGTTCACTTATACTATAGCAAACATTCATAATGAGATACCCTTTTCCATTAAAACGCTTACTATTAAACAATTTAAAAAAGCTTTGTTCAAAAAGTTACTATTAACCAATTGATATACCAGCTCGTAAATAGTCTATGTAATTCATTCTTTGTAAAATATTTTTATATATGTATACTGATATATATACTATAGTTTTTCTATTTACCTTATTTTGTGTTATGTATGGATTGTATTATCTGTGTAATCCTGCTATTTTTTTGTTTTTTTTTTGTTCTTCTACTCCAAGGGGATGATGGAAGAGCAGCTTATGCTGAATCATCTCCTTGTGATTCTGTAAGATTACTATTCAGAATAAATATTATATTATTATTTTCTTTCTATTCTCGGTTTTTTTAAACACCGGTATCACTTCTACAATCGGGAATAAACCATATTCCTAGGACTGTAGTGTTAGTTGTTTATAATACTTTGCGTATAATGTGTGCTGTTTGCAAGACGGTTGTTTTCTGTATGTCTGATACATATTGAACCCCGGGCAACTCGTTGAGGTTTTTTTTCTAAACTAGTTGATACCGTGCCCAGTGCTCCGATTATAATTGGTACTACTTTTGTCTTTACACCCTACATTCTCTGTATTTCAATGCTGAGGTCTTTGTATTTCAGCCGTTTTTCCGCTTCTTTTCGAATTGTGTGTCTGTCCTTTGGGATTGCCACATCTATTATTAGGCAAGTGTTGTTGGTTAAGTCTTTCACAATTATATCGGGTTTATTGGCAGTAATAGATCGGTCAGTATGTATTTGCTGGTTCCATATGATTGTGACTTCCTTATTTGTTTCAACTGATTTTGGTTGATGGTTGTACCAAAATTTTTCCCTTTCCATCCCCATTGCTTTTCCTATATGATAGTGGAGGTAGGAACAAACTTTGTCGTGTCGCATTATATATTCATGTTTAGCCAGTATAGGGCATCCTGATACTAAATGTTCAATGGTTTCTGGTTGTTCTTGACAGAGTCTGCATCGATCGTCGTTGGTTGTTTTAAGGATACTTTTCTGATAATATCTTGTGTTCAAAGCTCCTTCTTGCGCCGCTGTTAGTAAGCTTTCTGTTTCACCTTTTATATTGCCCATTCTCAGCCAGTTATAACTTTGATTTTTATTTATTAGTGGCTCTTCCAGCTGACTATCAAACTGGCCGTGCATCACTTTTTCTCTCCAGGTTGTTCTAATTTTCTTTGCCATGTTGTCTTTTATTCGGGTTTTTGTTGGTACTTCAACCTCTTGGATCCCGATACTTTCCTTATATTTTTTCATTTTTTTTAGCAAAGACTTCTCGTTCTTGGTTAAATCATGTGCTTTAATTATTCTTAGTTGATGGTCTGTCTGGTTATTCTCAATGTATTGTCCTAGGTTAATTATTTCTGTCTTATAGCTTCCTTCCACTTGCCTCAGTCCTCGTCCGCCTTCTTTTCTCTTCACGTAGAGTCTGTCTACATCTGCTCTAGGGTGTAGTTGTCCATATATTGTTAGCAGCTTTCTTGTTTTTCTGTCTACGGCCTTAATTTCTTGCAAAGTCCAGTCTATTATTCCAAACGAATATTGGAGTACTGGCAAGGCTAGGCTGTTAATAGCTTCAAATTTGTTTTTGCTGTGTAGATTTGTTTTAAGTATAAGACGTACTCTTCTAAAGTATTCTTGTCGGATCTTATTTTTCATATCTATGTTAATTCCTTCATTTTCTTCCATTCCCAGGTATTTGTAGGTTTCTTCCGCTTCCAACTGTCTGATCTCAGTTTTTTCATCTAATTTTATGTTTTTCGCGCCAGTAATACGTCCTCTCTTGAATGTAACCATTGCACACTTATCTAATCCGAAATCCATCCGTATGTCGTCACTAAGCTTTTTGACTGTTTCTAGTTCGCTTTCTAATTCTGTGTCATTTTTTGCTACTAATTTAAGATCGTCCATATATAGCATATGTGAGATTCTCTGGTTTCTATATTCCACTTTTATGTTATATCCAAAGGTCTCGCTGTTTAATTCTTTAGAAAGTGGTGCCATTCCTATGCAAAAGAGCAAGGGTGATAATGAGTCCCCCTGGTATATTCCACGTTTTATGTTTATATTTTCTATGATGATTGGGCCTGTCTCGGTATGCAGATGGATTTTCGTGTGCCATTTTGCCATCATTTCGCCACACAGTTGTAGGAGTTCTTCTGGGACACCTATCATTTTTATCGACTTGAGTACCCAGCTATGAGGAATACTGTCATAGGCTTTCCGATAATCAACCCATGCTATGGATAGATTTTTCTTGCGTATTTTACAGTCCTCCACTATTGTTTTAGACAGCAACAGGTGATCTTTGGTTCCGCGTGATCCTTGTTTACAACCTTTTTGTTCTTTTGGTATAAGGTCTTTTTCGATAATGTGTTTGTTTAATTTTTGCGTTAGGATAGCTGTCAAATTTTTGTACATGGTATTAAGGCAAGTTATTGGGCGGTAATGTTTCGCGTTTTTTGTGTCTTCATTCTTTGGTATTAAGTAAGTTATGCCACTGGGTAGCCATTCTGGGATAATCTTGGTGTCGTATATTGTGTTGTACAGGTTTGACAATGTAGGGTAGATAGAAGGGAGGGCTTTTAACCAGTAATTAGGTATTCTATCTGGACCAGGTGTTTTCCAGTTTGCTACTCTCTTTAGATTTTCTGCAACTTCTTGTGGAGTGAATGGTGACCATTGCATTTCGTTGACATTTTCTTTTTCTTGGCGTTTTATCCAAGTTGCTTGATCATTGTGTTTCATATCTTCTTCCCATATGCCCCTCCAGAATTCTTCTATCTGTTTTCTCTCAGGAGTTCCGTTTCCTTTTACTTTTTGTTTACCTAGATCTCTATAAAATCTTTTAGGATCACTTCTAAACATTTTGTTTTGGTTATATTGTTCAGACCTTTCTTTGTATCTTCTTAGTCGTTGCGCTTTTGCCTGAATTTTTTCTTTTAACATTTCAATTACCTCTTCTAATTTTTGTTTATTATTTATTTTGTATTTTTCTATTACTTTATTTGTCGTGTGATTTCTTCTTCTTTTATTGAGTTTTAACGTTTCTGTTAATTTTGACAACTCTGCTCTCCAATTACTGATGGTTTGCAGAATTCTCTCTTGCCATCTTATTTTAACTTCTGCTGTTGTCCCTAGGTTGTTGTGTTGGGGTCTATTAGGTTGTACTTTTGTAGATATAACGTTTGCTGTTGCATAGATTAAGTGATTCAATTCTTTTATGTCTATCGGATTTTCATTAATTATTTCTTCCACAACTTTATTTGCTTCATTTTTTAAATTTACTACTTCTGTGTTTTCTTTTAGCCTGGGTAACTTTTTTCTATCCTCGAATTCAAGTTCTCGGGTGATCAACCATTCAATTTCTATTTCTTCTCTTAATTTGTTTCTTTCAGATAAGTTGTGATTGGTTGGTCTTTCTTCTGTTGGTGCTTCGTTTTCTACGGATTGTGTTGTATTTGATGGTATTTCTTCCTCCTCCATCAGTTGCAAATGCGATTCGACTCCGCGTTGGTTTAACAATGCTGTTATTTCTTCTTTTATTTCTTCGATCTCTATTTGTGTTAGTTTGCGATTCTTTTGAATGCAATTCTTTTGATTTAGTAATTTCTTCGCGTCAATATAGAGCCGTTCTTGGGGATGTCTCGTTCTCCACAGTGTGTATGCATTTTTGTAGTTGCCCGTACCTGTTAGTTCTGCATGCAAAAAACACCATACATATTATTATTATTATTATTTAGCTAACTGAATTTGTTTTTATCTTGTATGTCCTTTTATACGTTTTGTTAAAAACAATGAAAAAACATCAAATTTTCACAACTTCAATTGTTATTGACGTCACGTAAATTTAACATGTGATCGTGACTGATGAATACCTTAAATCTAATTACATATAAATGTAATAGTTCATAAAAAGACGAACAAACCCATACAATACACTTATGGTCTACAATGATTTCTAACTTTAGAAATCAATAGAAATGCCAGTTGTCAAACAGATTATTATAAACTTATTTATTCCCTAATTACATAAATTCCAGATATGACACAATATGGGACAGTTGATTTATAACACCTAGCAACTTACATACATTACATACACTAATTACACTTGAATTTTTAAAGAAAACTCAAAACATAAAGTTAACGCAAATGCATCGTAGACCTCTTATACTCCCAAATAAACAAAAATCATAACTACAACAGTTCACATATGAATATTTCAATATTTTTATTAAAGTGAGGTTATGTAGTATACAGTGGCGTGCGGTGAGAATTTAGGCTAGGGAAGCAACTACGATTTTTAATTTAATATACCTAGGTACAGGCGCAGATCCACGGAGGGGGAATCCCCCCAAAGTTTTGAATATATATATACTTTAGTATTATAGTTAAATCAATTTTGAATGTAAAAGTAGCTAATGTTTATTAAATATTGTTAAATGTAGTGCAATATGTATATGTGCATTTATAAATAAATATACATATAATAAAAACAAACAATGTTTGTATAGTAATTATTATTAATTTATTTAAAACAATTATTTTCAAAAAATGCCCCCCTCCAAATAATTCTCTGAATCCGCCCCTGCTAGGTACAATAAAAAACAGTGTTATAATTGTTAAGCTTAAAAGTTTTTCAAAGAAGAACCTTTATACTTTATACTTATGGAATTTGATGACAATTATTCTTTATTTAAAAAAGTACTACTATTTATAATGCGACTCGATTTTCCGGTCTTTTTTAGCAAAATACCTGATGCAGGTTTTAATATTTGTTGTTAAATTTGAAAGTTCTGGTTTTGATCTGCCTTTCTCAACAATTTGTAATTTTCCTCCAAAACTGTATGCAGAAAAATCTAATCATTTACAAACTGAACAACAAAAACGACGCGATTCGGTTTAATCGGAAGTACTCGAACCTTCGACCGAAGCAGGTGAATTTGCAGTCATAACGATAATGCAATGTTAAATTTGCATACAGAACAAACTAAATAGAATTATTTGTCTTTAAAAAAATCTAACTTATATAAATTGAAATAATAAAATGTTTCAAAATACAGTCTCATTCGCAGATTTACATTTAACAAACAATCTGGGCGTGGAACACACTAAAAATAACGTGACCTTACTACGATGTACAAAACATTCGTCGATTAACGATGGCGCAACTGGCCGGCTGGCGGGGAGAAGTGCAATAAGCAACTTAATCGGTGCTTATATGCAGTGTATGTAACACATTTGAATCGGTATTACCTTTCCGCGCAAGTTTAATAAGCTTAATTTAAAATAGTAGTCTAAATAATTATACTTTTTGCTGTACGGAATTGATATTGAGCTTTAAGTTGATTAAATATTACAAATTTAAATAAACGATAACCATAATTTTATAAAAATATTTTTGTTGGCATTGTTTTTTATTTTTAATAAATTCTTAAGGGAAGCATTGCTTCCATTGCTTCCATGGACCGCACGCCACTGGTAGTATAATATAATCGTAATTCCTGTAATACTGTCCTGCTTTATTAATTTTGCGAATAATATTGCATGTACATCTCCCACTACATAAAACTAACTTCCTAGCATGTCTCTAGCTATCTTTATTGCACGAGAATTATTATAAAAAGGATTGCTAAATATTATTTCTCTATTTTCCACATTGTCGGAAGCCTTAAAAGTTTCATATTATTATTATTAATATAAATTTAAATATGCTGATTTCATATCATCGCAATATATTCACGATATTCAGTCTCGTAAAATATATTTAAGTTAGAATTCAAATAAATAAAAAAACTAAGAAGCTGATGAATATTCTATATACAGATGCAAATTGAAAAGCAAACAAATAAGCGTCCAAACATATTTTCACAAAGTATCATCACGTGAGGTATTTGAAAAATGCTGGAAAAGTAGATTTTCAATACTTTCCAATACACAGAATACGATAGCTGACATGTTGACAAAACCACTAGACGCAATTGGGGTTAAAAGGTTCACATGGCCAATATGGCTGGTTAAACTTTGTTAAATACTTTTACATGGGGGAAATATATTTGTAAAATATATTAATAATAATTTTAAATAAAATAATTAAAATAAACTTTTGTAATTTGATTGCATTATCTTAAAAATTTGGCATAGATTTGCTATATAGAGCTAGATAAACGTCAAGCCTACTTTTCGTGCTAAATGCCTTTTATCAGGTATGTACAGTTGCGATCATTTGCTAAGGAACGATGAAAAATAGTGATCGCCGGTTTTTCAGTTTTTGTACAATGTGCGCTGTAATTCGACCTGATTTATGAACTGGGCAATTATAATATTCATAAATGAAATGTTCTTGCATACCATATAAAAAACTTACATTTAGATTGCACAAAAAACTGAAAAATCGGCGGTTATACTTTTTTTATCGTTCCTTAGCGAATGATCGCAACTGTACATTAGGGTGGAGCGAAAATATGAAAGTTGTAGTTTATACTGGGCTTGACAAGTGATTGATGCTCCACGATAGTTTGTTCCTTGTGGTAGAATTTGACAACTATATGTCGATGCTTTGTACTGCCTCAGAGCGAATAAAAATTGGGAAAAATAAAAATATGAGAATAGAGGAAATAACACTTTTCATTCGTATCCAATGTAGTATAGTAACGATACAATTCAGAAACAAACTCAAGAAACATTTACTGCACAAAAAATAAAAAATTAGACTAAGTATAAGTAAACAAAAAAATTATTTAACCTCTCTGCAGCTTGTGTGTGACAAGGGAATAACGCTACCTCACGCAATAATTCATTTGCATCTATATTTTTTATTTCTATGGCATTTAGGATGGCATTCGTAACTAAAAGATTTAGTCGGAGGTGGTTCTGTAATTTCATTGCAGTGCCAATCAATTAGGTCAATATAATATGTTGTTGAAAAATTAAATTTTGGTAAAATTCTTGTAGAGGTATTTCTTAATGTCTGTGCTCAAAGAATTCCCCTTAAAGCCAACTCTCTGATATGTTGCCGATCATCATATAGCATTGCTAACAAATTATTTTTAAGATGGCCGAAGAAGCCATGTCTCTGGATCACCGGATCAATTATATTTTTCGAATCTTGAGGTAAGTTTCGTGATAGATGATGGTTTGACAGAGTTTATTTGGTCCATTTAAGCAAGATGGTTGTCTCTTTATTTGAAACCACATTAGGGCATATACTCTTTATAAATTGCACTAAGGTAATTGATTAGATGAAGATTGAGCGGATGAAACATACAATCTTAAAATTCTGTTCCCTGTAGTTAACTACCGGGAGTGCCTTTGCCAAACTAGGAGAACAAATTCCCGAGTTAATTGCTCGACAAATAACCAGCAAATACTTATTGTTGGTCGGTACTTAAATCTGTAATAGATTTTGATAGGCTACAGTCCATTCTTTCGAACTGGGAAATTGGGAGATCTTCGCATTTTGCAAGTCGTTTTCCAATAGCACCTACAAAACCTTTTGGCATGTAACTGACAAATAAACCACGGAATGCGAATCCGTTTTACAACTACAGAATGTTCAATAATTAGGATGGAATCACTTCTCCAAATTTCCTCCACTTTCAAAGCTACTGATTCTGATGTGTTTCCTACAAGATCTTTTAATTTGTTTCTATCATTGTATCAATATATTTATATTTTGTATCAATAATACTTCATGACATTTTCATAGGTGGGTAGAACATTAGTCGATAATTCTCTTGCAGAACCAAACACACGGCAAAATACATCACTTCTTAATAGAGCCATTATATTTTAACACGCTCTAAAACCTAACAAAATGTTCACTTTATTCATATATTTATATATACATTTAACAACGCTTCACAAAGGTCACACTGCACTGAGTTGAGCGACGGGTGTTGCACCTGTAAATCTCAATTGAAGAAACTTGTCACGACAAGTTGCCAGTCTGACGTCGACAGATGGTGCTGGATTAGTCTTTTCGATGCCTCTAATTTTCGATAACTTTAATTTTCGATTTAACAAACTTTCCAATATCAACTAAATTTAAAATTAGGAACATTTAACTAAGTAGAAATTATGATAAATTTGTTAGAGCACTAAGTCTGCGCCAAGTGAACTTAATATAAAGGAAAACATATTTTTTTATATCAAAACCATCTCATAGCTTTTTTCATCATTTTCATAATCCTTAATCATCTGTAATCAATTTTTTTTTGTATTTTGACACAACATTATTAACACACTAGAGCATCAATTCCACACCAAGCGAATTTCATTCGATAGAAAACATATTTTTTGATATAAAAACGCTTCACCCTAATTAATGTACAGTCATTAGCAAATGTCTTGTCCCGAGCAGGCAACACATTTAACAATTCTGGTAAAAGAAACGACGTACGATTCGGAGCATAGTTTTTTTTGTTTACAAACAACACACCAAAAATAACCAGTTTTAAAGGTTGCTACCCTACCTACAGTGGCTTTGTATAACAACAATAGAGTAATAAAAACTGCTATTTTCAAGTGAGTTTCTCATTTTACTGGAATACAAAACAGCCGCGTCACTTTTACTATCGTTTCTTCTATTTTAAAAAATAAATATCGTATGCTTTTTTCTACTTTATTATAAACTCTATTAATTTATTTACGAGTTCGATTTGTTTATTTATATGGTTTGTAAACACTAAAAAACTAAATTTTTAGTACTAACTGTAATAAGATTTTATTATAAAAATTAGTAAAAATAATAAGTAATCAAAACTAATAATCATTCCCCGAGTTTCCAAAGTAGAATCAGATTGGGTATACAAACAAGGCTATTTAAACATTAAGGGCCGGTTTATTCACCTTCAGGTAAAATTCTCAGTAGTTGCCGGTCAAATAAATTAAGTTAAATAATAAATACAGTTTGGGTATATTCACAGGATTATTTCTTGAAAGTAGTTAGTGGAATGTTTATAAGAAAGGGTCCAACTTTTGCACTCAGGTAATACATGCAAGAGAGAGATGGGTAATTGACGGAATAATGTGTTAGAGAGAAAAATTAAACTGATTGACTAATCTACTTAAAAGGAAGCGGGATTTAATAAAATCTGTAATCTTTCACAAATATTTTCTAAAAATTTTAGGTAAACAGATATTAATCATGTATATGATCTAACGTTCTATGCTTTGCCAAGGGTGTCTCTTAATTTTTGTTTTGTGACCGTTTTGTTTTTAGTAGTTTTTTCTTAGTTTGTAGTATTTTTATTAAAACAACTGAATATTTAATAACTTTTTAAAATTTTAACGTATTTACATAAATAAATGCCTATATTATTACTTTATTTTTATTTATTTAGATTTATTGCTTACATTAATTTCTGCGATTATTTAATTATCTAAAATACTCCTAAACCTCTATTTTTTGATGATTGTTTTTAATATTATTTTCGTTTAGTTATTTAACAAGCTTTAAAGAATTTAAATATCTTGCCCAGGTAGTTGTCCATCTCTGTTTAATTCGGTCTCTTTCGTACACAGTATAAGGGGTATTTCGATTCTTAAAGCAGCAACGCCCTTACCCGGGACAAGACATTTGCTAAAGACTGTACATACACATTTTGATTACGTCTAGAAGTTGCAATAGTTTTTTTTGAAAACCGAGAGTAGAATTACACCAGGCTGTTTTCAGCGTCTCTAATAATAACAACCCTGGAACAAAAGCTACACGCATCAAACGCAAAATTAAAACGATACACAAAACAAGAAGTTTTCTACAGAAATATAAAACAAAAGAAAGTGAAACGCCAAACGCAACAAGGTAGCAACAACCTAACACAAAGCGATGTAATGAAATTCTGGACATCAATTTGGACCAATGAAGCTACGCATAACGCTTCTTGCATAGAAATTGAGAAAAACGACTTAAATAATATAAACGGCATGACAGACCACGAAGTAACTCTTGAAAATATGACGTCTGCCATAAATAACATCAGCAATTATAAAACAACTGGAAGCGACAATACCCACAACTATTGGTATATAAGTAACATCTACTCACCTGTACTTATTAAAGCACATTAACAATTGGATAAAACACACAGAGAACATGCCTCTCTTTCTAACGCAAGGTGTTACCTACCTTCTACCAAAATGCGAAATGACTGATAATCCAGCCCAATATCGCCTGATACCTTGTATACAAACCCTATACATAATATTAACATCCTGCATTACAAACCTGATAAATAATCATTTAGTGGAGAACTATCTTCTAGCCGAGGCCCAAAAAGGTTGCAGAAAAGGATCAAAAGGGTGCAAAGAACAACTAATAGTTGATGAGGTGATACTAAAACAGGCCCAAACGAAACGAAGAAACTTATATATGTGCTATATCGACTACAAAAAAGCCTTCGATTCTATACCGCACTCCTGATGGTTAATAAAGATTCTGACAATATATAAGGTCCATCCCGCTACTAGAAATCTTTTGCTTAACACCATGAAAAAATGGCAAACCACCATTAGTGTCAAAACCAATGAGTTAAATATAAAGATCAATTATCATCAAGCGCGACATATATCAAGGAGACTCCTTAAGTGCATTATGGTATTGTCTCGCACTAAACCCCTTATCGAATGCCTTAAATAAAACCAAGTATCGTATGAATTAAAAAGTCACACAGCAGGAAACTACATGATGATTTAAAAATATATGCGGAAACTACGAAGCAACTAAAACCAACTAATCAAAATAGCTAAACTCTTCTCTGAAAATATTAAAATGGAATTTGGATATGATAAATGTCGTACATTGAGAATTACAAGGGGAAAAGTAATAACTGAACAACATGTAAATAACCAACAAAAAGAACTACATTTAATGTCAGAAGATGGCAGATATAGATATTTAGGGGTACTTCAATCGAAACTAATAGAACACACAAATATTAAAAGGTAGCTAAGGTAAGAATTTCCCAAGAAACTTCAAATGATTCTACAGTCTTTGCTAAACTATAGAAACATAACAAAAGCCATTAACACATACGGTATACCGTTTTTGACGTACTCTTTTGGAATTATATCTTGGACGCAGACAGACCCCGATGCTCTTGAAAGAATAATTAGACCGGAAATGACTAGAAACTGTATGTACCACCGAAACACCAGCGTTGAAAGATTTTTACTGCCGAAACATCTAAGCGGAATGGGAATTGCTGATATCACTAATCTACATAATAGACAGATTAAAACTTTAAGAGATTACTTCCAAAACAGTAACTCTCCATTAAACAAAGTGGTTTGCAACACCGACATAAGATACACCCCACTCAATCTTAATAACCGCGTCCCTCAAGAAAACGAAAATACACGAACCCTTGAAAGAAAACTAACGGTTTGGGAAAATAAAGCTGTTCATGGAAGACATGCCTAAGACCTTGAAAGATCAGAAGTCGATAACAAAGCGTTGAATGCATGGTTAAAGGTGGGCGAACCCTTTCCTGAAACTGTAGGTTTTACCTTAGCGATTCAAGACCAAATTGTTACCAACAATTACAAAAAATTCATTCTAAGGGATAATACAGTCACCTCTGATATATGTGGAAAATGCCACAGCAAATCCGAAACTATCCAACATAAACTGGAACATGTCCCTCATTAGCGCAAAGCGATTATACACATAGACACAACCAAATTGCGAACATTATACATCAAAAATTAGCGATTAATCATAGACTAATAGAAGAAAAAGTTGCCTATTATGCATAAATATATCCCACATCCTGTTTTAGAAAACACACATTATAAGCTATTCTATGATAGGTCAGTAATTACTGACCAAACAATTTACAACAATCGGCCTGATATAATACTACACGACAAAAATAACAAACACACCTACATAATAGATGTAGCTGTACCTAATAGTAACAACCTCACAACCGTTTACTATGATAAAATTAACAAATACGCCGAACTAAAAGAGGATCTAATTAAATTGTGGGATACAAATACTGTCAATATAATACCAATTACTATATCAACTACAGGTATTATTCCTAAACCGAAAACCACAGCTCTATATACAGATGCAAAAAGATGCAATATTAAACACCTGCAATATAGTCAGGAAATTTCTGGTGCAATAGCAAATGTGAGGTTAAGGTGCATGACATAGAGTAGCACATTAACTTCGACCAGTTAGACAACTGAGAAAAATGAATAATAATAAATAATAACAATAAGGTCTTTATTTCCACATTAAAAAAATCTATAAATGTAATTCACAGTTTGAGGCGAAGTTCAGGCTAAGTTGAGGCGTAATTGTTAGCTTCCACTTAACCTCAAAAAAATTCCATTTTTTAAAACAAGCAAAGTGGAATTAAAACAAAAATATATAAATTGTGATGAATCATTACAAGATCAAAATATTTTAGTGTTTACATTTCACTACGTTAGACATAATATCAGAGAAAAGAAAATTGTAAACGAAATAAAGAAGAAACAGAGAAAAGAGAAAAAATATACGAAATACACGACTTATTGTTGTCTTTCAAACAGCCAGAGGTGTAATTTTCTTTTAAAATTAACAAGACTTAAAGTCCGAAGGTATTTAATTCCACAAAGAGGCTCTATTATAAGAAAGCGAACTTTACAAATAGGGATTCTGTGTCGAGGAAGAGATATTAAACCACTGAACCTTAAGGGCCTATACCATGCAGGAGTATTTTTAACGTTTTTGACATAACCTCAAAATAATCGTCTGCAATATGGGTGGATTCGTTTGCTAAAATTACACACCCATATTAAGTAGTAAAAATCATGCATCTCTCTCCTACTCATTTCCCCTCTTTGTTATAGAATTTCAACGAAATTTATATTTAGTAAGCATAAATCTTACATGCGTAGATGAATTAATATTAATTGTTGTTTAGTTCATGTTAATCAATTGATAAGTAAATGTACTGTAATTAGTAATATTGTAAAAAGAATGAAAAACCAAGTAATAATAAAAAAAACTAACCAAAAAGGTATAATAAATGGACATTCATTAAAGAAGTAATGTGTGACAGCAGCTCCATAGTCGAATGCTGCATTCGATTATGCTACTAGTTTCGAATAAACGAACGAGAGTTCAAATCTCAGCTAATGCAAAAAAAATTTATAATTATTATTTAATATATTTTATAAATAAACTTTTTTTTGTAAATACTATAACATTTACAAAAAAATAATTACATAAAATTATGCCTTTTAGTCATTGTTCAACAAGGGGAGCAGAAACACATATTCCGTTATTTTGAATTTACTTTCATTGAAAAAACAATTTTTAAATTCGGCGTCACGTCATTTAATATTTAATTGTAAAGCATAAATAAATAAAATCTAATACTAGCTCTAATGGTATACAATGTACGTTAGCGCATTTAACAATTATCCCCTATGCCTCGAAGGTCGCAAGATCGATTCCTGTCTGGTAGCTTTTTTTATAAGTACAATAATAATAAAAAATATAATTCAAATACTTAAGTAAATAGTTTTTTTTTATTTCACGCCTACACTACGGGGGAACCAACATCTAAGGTCATCTGTCCCCCATCTAACATGCAACACGAATACACACATCCATAGTTGAGGTGACGGAATTTTCCAATTAGAAAAATCCCGCCGCCCCAAGTGGGATTCGAACCCACGACCCTTGGAACATGAGTGATGCACTGACACCACTCGTCCACCGCCGGCCCCAAGTAAATAATTATTCTTTTTAAGAACTATCAAGTTCAAATGGAAAAAAAAACTACCCTAGCAGGGATCGATCTTGCGATACATGAATTGAAAAGCAAGCACCATCGACATCAAGCCACAAGCGATAATTGCTTGTGGAGCTAACGCTCATTTTATAGTACCATTAGAGCTGATGTTAGATTTTATTTATGCGTTACAATTAAATATATCATAGTATGTTTAATCGTTTAGTTTTATTTTCAATTAACATAAATATACATAGTTCAATTTAAACAATGGGCGATATCAATACAATGCAGCAAATGCTTTTACTTCTATTAATAAAGGATGAAAGATACGATATTTAATTAGTAAAGCAGTAATAAAGTATAAGTATTTAATTAACTATGTAATAAAAGCATTTGCTACATTTTATTCATATGGTCTATTATCGCACACTTCTCTAAAGTAGGCGGAACCACGTTTAGTGTTTACAGTATTTAGCAAATGTAGTGGCCTCTTTTGACACCAATAATAACTAAAAAATCCAAAGAAAATTGATTTCCAATTATTCGTCTCCTGGTCTTATTAATTGATCTATTAAAATGAAACAAAAAGCAAAGTGAAGTACGATTAATAAGCTACTCCAGCGCCTTTGATTTTTTCAGAATTGCCCTCGGTTAATATTTTTGGACTTTTTTAAACATCAATCAATTGTTCTGTGTTTTTCTTGTAAACTTTGTACCACAAAATTTTTTTTCTTAAATCCGAAAAAGCACCTACGTAGAATGGAGTTTCCTTTTTATTTTGGTTCAAGTAGGGTGTGGAAATTTTATGAAATAACTGAATGGGAAGTATAGAGCGAAAAGAATTTTAGCTATCATAAACTCCCACGTACTGTAAACCCTTAAGTTTAGATTATGTACATCAGTTTTATAACTTATTTTATTATACAGATACGCAGGCTTCTCAGTTCTGACAATTTTGTAAAACAATGTAGTATTCTTCTGTTGCTCATGTTTAACCATTCAGCAACACACAGCTTTTCAGAAATATTATGGACTGTACGAAGAACACCATAAATTAATCTCAAGCAAGCATTCTGTAAACGCTGTATTTTCTGTTTACTTCGCACATCTAAACACGGACCATATACCACATCGCAATAGTTTAAATGAGATAAAACTATTGAATTACAAAATAAGTTTTTAATATCAGTATTAAGAAAATCTCTATTCTGATATATTATCCGTAAATTATAGTAAGCTTTTTTCAGGCAATTGTTAATATGAAGTTTAAATATTAAATTTCTATCAATAATTAATCTCAAGTTTTTTACCTCAGCCATACCTCTAATCTTGTGTCCTGGACCGAAATATTTATTGGAGGATGCAAATTGTAGTAGTAATTATTACAAAAAAGAATTATCTTAGATTTTGCTGGATACTATAGATACTAGTAATCCAAAGATTGTAATATCAGAACATTTCTTAAGATTTATTGCTTTATATTCAATAAATTACGCAAAGAGAAATATCTTCCAGAATGTATTCATTGCTATTATTTTATTGTCTTAGAGGTAGCTTTATTTTTAAATTTATTCCACGGCCTTTATTATTATATCGTATTCTGGATAACAATTCTATCCTTTGTGTATAAATAATTCAGAATTCGCTTTTGTAAGTCGGAATTAAAATTAATTAAATATCTAAATATTTCGACGTTGTGAAGTACTGTGACCTCATAAATTTGAATATTTCTGTACATAAATAAAATACAGTAAAATTAAATTCACTTCTATCTGATAATACTTCCATAACTTCATTAATACAGAAACGTGATTCTATAACGGATAACTTCCGCACCAGCAAATTAGGGTGTATTATAGCATTTGGTTTTAATGTCGTGTTCTCGTGTTTAGTTCCTAATTATTATTTCGTGATTTAACAGTCAGTATGAATGACAACTACGATAACATGAATTAGAATAAATCACCTTTTTTCGTTACATCAAAATATCGTACCATTAAGTTTAAATAAGGGATGAGTCTGTTTGTAACTACTAAAGTGTTCAACGAATAACTAGTTTTATACTAATATACCCATAATTTGAATTTGAAATTGACAAGAAATTGCAATAAAAACTGCAACTCGATAAGTTCTGAATTGATCATTACTCACTCACTTTGTTATGTATACGACAAAATAAAAAATGTACAAACGGTCTCGTATTTCTGTATATTTAATATTCCGTATATATCATTAGTAGAATAAATCCTTTATATAAGGCTATATTAGTTAATATTTGGAGAAATAAATAGTTGAATGGTTTCATATTCTCGCCCCTAATTTGTAGAAGTTACCAAAATATTATTATAACTTTTCTTTTGATAAAATTTAAAAATGTATTTACATTTCTCCCAAGTTCTTAATCTTACAGTGGTTGCGTGGAGTGCAAACATAATCCATCCTTTAAGTAGAGTGAGTCTACTTGCAACATTTTTACATGCATTATGACTAGTGCCGTAATGCCCCCATGCATTCATGCGAAAATCTTTGAAAAAAGACAACAGTCACGACATTCCCAACATAAAACTAACTACAACAGAGCAGCCAGACAGCTAAAAGAGCTTCTAACCGAACTCAAAAACGAATTTTTTCCTCCACCAACAACTGATACAAATTACGCACTGTAGAAGGCCACTAAAAGGCTTTAAGAACCACGTGAACACATATCACCAATAATAATGCTTAACGGTGAATGGGCAAAATCAGATCAGGACGAAGCGAAAAAAAAACCTTCGTGCAACACCTCATGAGCGTATTTAAACCACTCTCCTCGCAAAATGGGAAAGACGACGAGGATATTAATACATACCTTAACGAACCCCAGCAACCTAGTATAACAATAATTGCTACCCAACCAGGCGCCATAAGCTAAAGGTTCTGCGGGAGGTTGGGGTCGATTAATATTATTACACAGCTCCATCGTGCGGCTGCAGCAGACTTGCAACTCCACATTTGTGTTACAGATAAGGAAAAACTGCAGATAAACCTTAACCAGATTTATTGGTCCCGGGAGTCGAACCGGGCCGCTTAGGCGAAAGTCTAGCATGCTAGACACTACACCACCGAGACTATATACACCAATACAACATATACTATCCAAAGAAGTGAGAAATATTACGAACTAAACGAACTTTAAAACGACTACATATGAAAAAAGACGCCCGGATATGACCTAATTACAGGCCCGATGATAAAAGAATTGCCTAAAAAAAAATCGTTAGGAGTCCAACTCTTTAATGTAGTATTAAGACCGGCTATTTCCCAGGACAATGGAAGCTTGCCGAAGTGATGCTCCTACAGAAGCCAAGAAATTCACCACATCTCCCCCATCATATCGCCTAATCAGCCTTTTACCAATAATGTCAAAGATATTAGAAAAGCTACTGGCAAAGAGACTAATGTAATGTATAAATGTTAATTGTACCTAACATTGCCAAACCGCTGCAGTAAATACACACTTGTGCATGGAATAGGGCGGTATTATTTTTAACGATAACCACAAAAAGATGTTTATATGATTGCCAAGACTGTCTGCTTAACGTGCCCATTTGATAGCACGGTGAAGTGTACTGAGGCTTTATCGACGAGAAAAATCCTCTCGCCGGTTCCGGGGATCAAACCCAGGCCGCCTGTGTAAAAGTTTAACTCTTTACCACGCGGCCACCCACTTCACTGATGAAAATAATCACAGAGAAAAATCTGATTCCAGATCACGAATTTGGATTTAGGAAACACCCTTTAACCATCGAACAAGTCCACCGGGTAATAGCTACAATACACGAAAGTTTCGAGGTCAAAGGCTATTGCACAGCGGTGTTCCTTGATGTGAGTCAAGCTTTTGATAAAGTTTGGCATCAAGGATTACTATTCAAACTAAAATAAATCCTACTAGCAGCTGTGTATAAAATCCTCAAATGGAAAAAAGCTCTTTCACGCGAGGTTTGAAGGTCAAATAACAACCTTGCATCCAACAACAGCTGGCATACCCCAAGGAAGTGATTTAGGGCCAATTCTCTATCTTATATACACAGAAAGTCTTCCAGTAGAAGAAAATGTAACCACTTTGACATTTGCAAATGATACTGCAATTTTAGCACAAACAAGTAAATCCTGTAGAAGCGCAAAGATTACTCCAAAACAACATAAATCAAATCGCGCAATGTATCAATGGCGTATCAAGATTATTGATACATAGTCAGCGTATATTGTCTTTACACAATGACACGGACAGGTGCCACCGGTAATGATAAATAACCACACCATTCCAACTGTAAATGACGTCAAATACTTAGGCTTACATTTGGAAAAAGGTGTAACATGGCAAACACACATTTGGAAGAAGCGCAAACATCATAGTGCAAAATTTAGCAAACGCTATTGGCTCATAGGACGCAAGTCACAGTTTCCAACAAACTATTAGTTTATAACACCATTTTCAAACCAGTATGGACCTACGGGCTTCAACTTTGCGCCTCAAAATCTAATACAGCCATCTTAGAGCCTTTTTAATTGAAGGTGCTTTGTGCATTAGGCTCCCTGGTTTATAACCAACAAAGATGGTTTAGTGTAAAATACTTAAAACGATTAGAAGCGCACCCTAACACATTAGCAATACATTTACTAGACAATAGTCAACAAATTAGGAGACTAAAACGGAAAAAACCATTGGATCTTGTCCTTCAATCGTAAACATTATCATAAACATTATCCTTATTAAAAAACATTGTTATATTTTACTTATCTCTGTATTATAAATTCTCTAATTATTGTACGCTTGCCTTTAGTTAGAGCTATATGCATGTTTCATGTATGTTTATATAAACGTAATACTACATCGAGAAATACTCAAATTGTATATTTACTATTTACATATAGAGTTTGTGATCGTTGTTTGTATTAACAAATTGCATAATCTATATATTTAAAACACAAGGCTTATTTTTGTTCCAGTTCGTTTGAGGTATCCACCGGGCCGATCTAAGCGATTTTTTTAAACTGAAGCGTTCGCTGTGTAGATCAGTCAACACTATTTAATTTTTATATTTTGTTAATGTTTATATTTTCTATTTAGACAAATATAAAATGTTTAATTTGAGACGGGCGAATCGGACATTCACTTGGGGCACCCTGTCACTTTCTACGGTGGTGAGTTTCGTAAGTACTCCCTCTTATAAAGATAAAAGGTTCATGCAGCCGTCTACTTCAAGCATTAATAAGCAGTTAATGTTTAAAAAGTTGTTAGGTTGCGTAGACAAAACTTGCATAGTAGAAAATTATGGACAACAGACGAATTAAAATAATAGCTGATGGCAATTGCTTATTCAGAGCAGTTTCATATTGTTTGTATAAAACGCAAAATTTGCCAACACTATGTTTATGTCATCTTTTTGAAATATGTACTAATACACGTTTTCAAGAATGTTTTTAACAAGATCGATTTTTGATTTTATTTTTATCATTTCGTAAGGTAGAATTGATATGAATTAATTCATAGAATCCATATGTATGTATGTGGAATAAACCGGCTGGGGAGGGGTAAGCCAGAGAGGAATATATGTCGGAAGAGAGGAGGGTAAGCTGGGAGAGAGTATTGCTAGACTTAGAATTTTCAACTGGTTATGTTTGGTTGCGTTTATTTATATAATCACTCACAAAAATTCGAAGGATTGTAATCACACATCGAAGGTTTATATAGGGAAATCCTTCAATGCTTTTGACCGTCTCTTCCGCATGCTCTTCAGCATAGGTAACAACGAGCTTGAAATGCTGTACGTATTTCATATCTCTTTGGAACAGTACTATCATTAATTTCTAAAACTTAAGCTAGAAAAGCAAAAGTCAATTTACGTTTTCAGATACTTTTAAACCTGCTGTAATTTCTGCGTTGTTGGAATGCAAATGCATTCTACGTGACCACTGTAGGGTTTAAAGGTACTAAATGGTATCAGGTCTTACATCATCATATAACGTAAGATATTATCCATATTGCTTGATGATAGGTAAATAGATCGTTCAAATCGACGGTTTGAAGGTCGCCAAAATCGTTCTCAAGCTTTCACTTTGTGAATTGTAAAATAGTTGTTTTTGTAGTTGTTTCATCGTTAAATTTAAAGATTTAATTGTGATTTAATCCAATATGGTGGTTAACAAATGTTTTGAGTATAATCATCGCACTGTTTGGAAGATTGTTTGGCAAAAATGGAACTTGCATTTTTTTACATGACTTAAGTGAATGTAAAATTTAAAAAATCCTTTTAGAATCTGTGAAAGGCATCTTTCTAGTTATACAGCTACTTTTTACGTTAAAAAAGTTTATATTCAATTTTTTATGTAACAATCTAATTTAAATTCGTTTTCAAATACTCCATCCGCATGCTATAGATACTTCTTTATGAACCACTAGCAGTTGCCGTAATTTGCATAGATCAGTACATAACGCATGTAAATTTTAACAATGGTATAAATCTGCTAATTTGATACTGGGGGACAAATTATACGTCATTTTGTTCGACTTGATGTATAGATACTAAAGGTACCAAAATAAAAATCCAGTTCACTGGGAATTGGAGGTTTTTTACGTAAGAGACCCGGCATGATTTCAAAAAATGTAGCAGTTACTTGCTTTATGTTTATACAAGATGTTTCAGAGCCGAACACCAAATTTTAACTCATAAAGTTCTAGCATTAATCAATTGAGGGTTAAGTATGCAAATATTTAGTTTTAATGTTGAAAGTTTCAAAAACTCAAGCTAACGATTATTGATCTATTTCTATAATATTCTATCTATAACATTCTTGAGCTGCTGAATGGTTCGTGGTAGACACGTTTCATTCGATATTCGCATGTAATCCGATACTCTCAAATTCGGTGAACTCGCAGGCCGTAGGATATCTCCTGCAGTGCGGTGGCTTTCCTGTATGAAGTTTGTGTTTACTATAAAAGTTTTCTAGCCCTTTACGACCCAGTTATTTATTCCTATTGATTCTTCTGAAAATTTAGATGCTTTATTAATGTCTCAGTTGTTTTTGTAGTATTGATTGTTTGCAACTCACAACCATTTATTAACGTGTAGCAGACCCTGAGACATTGAGTAATATGCATCTGCAGTTTCATGTAAATAATACTGTATTTTATAATGACATCTTGTATATTGTGTAGTCAACCGAGATCAGGGTTTAATAAATTATTATGTTCTAAAAACTATCCAAATCTCCGACCTAGAAAATATAATAAAAGAAGTAATTATTATCAATGATCTTTTATAAAGTAATTGTACTTAAGAATGGGCGAGCGAGAATAAAAAGTATATAAGTAAAGGCTTAAATACAGGGTGTATTTATGGAAGTTATAAACCTTGAAGGGGTGAAAGATGAGTGTATGTAATAACCATTAATTAATAGAAAAAAGATGAGTCATACATTTTTTATCAAAATTTTAACAATTTTGCTTAAAATCTACATGAAGTAATAAAAGTAAATACGTACCTGCTTTGTTTTAAGAATCTAATTTAAAGCTCAAAGAAAAGTTATAAAGTGATAACAAGACAAGGTCAACTTTACGGCATATCAGACGCCGACAAAGAAGTCGTTACAAAAGACTGCTCTACAAAAAACCAATAAAGCATGCCAAAAAAGCAAGCCGATACGGGTATTGCAACAAAAACATCAATATTACATTTCTCTCTTTGTCAGCACGTGTTGTTTGAGCCGCTTATCCAGGCGGCTAGCGATTGCAGCGACACAAGTATTGTATTTAACTCCTAACAATAATAAAAGAAGAAAATACACATGTAGGCTTTTAAATGAAAATACACATAAACAGGTAATCCCCAATCCTTCAAATAACGTAATCGGTGCCATATACATTATGTGCCAAAACTTCTGAGGCCTATCTCATATTAGTGTTCACATTATTTTTCCTACTTGATATGGAAAATCTATATAAGGTTTTTACTTTTATTCAAATGCAAGAAGAAAATCTCATTTGTTTTAAAGCAGTAGGGAAACCCCGTAAAAACATGACGGTCAAAAGCCTAATTTATTGAAGGATTTCCTTATACACGACGGTCTTTGTGTGATTACAATTCTTCGGGTTTCCAAGAGTGACTATTTAATATTAATATTTATTAAATAAACGCAATTGAACAAAAACAGATGAAAATACCAACCTTACCATGATTAGACGAACTTCCTCCCGACTTACCCCCGCCCCAATCTCGACTTATCCTATCTTCCTCTTTTAGTTACCCCTTTACTGCTTTTTCCGACTTGCCCCTTTAACTTATCTCAAACTTTCCTGTCTGACTTACCCCCTCCGGCTAACTCCTCCTCTCATAGCTCCCTCGACCTACCTACCCATCTTTACTATAAAATTCTGCAATGAATTTATATATGTTTAATATGCTTAATATACCAACTTTCGAAACATTGTCGGTCATTTTGTCCATGTTCCTTAAGAAATAAATTAGTTTTTAGATCAGATAGAGGTATCGAATTTTGTGAAAATGCTTCACAGTAAATACTATAAAACTCGACTAAGATCTGTTGGTGGCATAGTAAGCAGATATAGGGAGGATGTTTAGTTCCAAACTGTGACGAAGCAGTCGTTCTTGGATTACAAATAATACTTAGAAATATAAATAATTAAAAAATTACAAAACTGAAACTCTAATCACTGAGAAAAATAACGGTTTCGAAAATATAAAAATTAAATAAAAATAAAAAGTAAGTAGTGTTAACTAGTCTACAGAATCAAAACTTTAATATAAAAATAAAAAAGCAAATCGGTCATGTAGAACTCGTAGATGAAGTGGAACAAAATACCGTGTTTTAAATATGTATATAGAACAGTAAATCAATAAATCAGGTTCAAGCTTTTCGTAATAGAAAAAAGTGTCAATGGGAATACGATAAGTTTGAACGCCAATAATAAAATCTTTATAATAATCGTTCCAAACATTTACAACTTTTGTAAAAATTTGAAAACGTATCTTGCAATGATTTGTTTTGTCCAAACAATGTGAAACAGCTATAAATAAGCAATTGCTATCACCTAATATTTTAGTGTCTAACAAATCAGCGTGGTTACTGCGAATTTTTATAATCGTGAATAGTTCCAAAAGTTAACAACGCTGGAAATTGAGACGGCGCTGCAAGTTGATGGTCATTTTCGTGCGTACCCAAATAAATGTTTTAGATTTATTTATTTAAATATATAAAACTTAAAGAAATACATAAATGAAGTAGTCTGAAAAAGAATCACGTAAATCGGTCCAGTGCAACTGTCAAACGAACTGGAACAAAAATAAGCCTTCTGTTTTAAATAATTATATAGATTTACCTAATAAAATAGATAAAAATAAAATATAAGTAATATGAGCAAAAATACGTCCGAGAAAGATAGGTAACCATACAAGTCTGACCGTCGCAAGACAGTAGAGTACCCAGGCATAGTCAGAGATAGGTGACTAGAGGGAATTTAGTACCCCGTCCCCGTCGTCCACCTCATTTTAGCATCACTGCTCTGGTATTGCCCTTCTCTGTGTGCGTAGAATAACTACTCGTACATATGTCTGATACAAGTGGTTGTGCTGCATAGATTTTTATTTTGGCCTCATGCGTAACCTGCCTATAACCTAGACAAAGTAAAGATAAATTTTCAAAATCATTAAGTCTGTATAAAGGTATGTACTTAATCACCGTTAAATGGTATTTTGAACGTTATAGCAAATTTTCTAAATTTGAAAAATTAATCTAAATATGTAAGGCTTCTGAAGTCATTTATAAAACTACAGTACCGGTGGTGTTACTTATCTTAAAAGAAAATATTTCAAAAATCTTGCCTAAAAAGGATTATTTTTTACCGACCTGATGGCTTACAATCAGAAAAAGGAGGTGACACAATTGCGCTCCAGTAGTATTCTTTGTTATTCAACTCGAAACGCTTACATAAAAATACATTTTCGTTTTCAGGCTGATTTCAGGCGAAAAGTAAAAAATTCTGTTTTTAGCATGTGTAAAGTAGAAGGTGTGACTGCTTCAGTATAAAAACGATTACTTAAAGTGTAAATCTGTTTGGAATTGCATTTATTTAAATTTGGAATACATATTTTGTTCAGAATATTAGAGATACCCTAAATTAAAATTTCTGCATTGGATTGTATCAGCCATAAAATTTTATAATCTAAAGTGATAGTATAACTAGTCTGGCCGAATTCCAAATATTACTGCGAACAGTTGTAATAAATCGAAAAGAACAAACATACGTGAATATAAGAATGACAAGGTTAAAGTTTAAACAAAAATTAGAGATATAAGAAATCCGTTGCGTTAGACGTTTGAAAAGGCACATCAAACACAAAGGAATCAGTTTTAAAGTGATGGAATTGTGAAAATGTGACTAAGGAAATAGATTCTATGTTATCGACAGTTAATACCAAGAAAAGGACTTGTTCAAATAACATTTCTCAGAGTTTAATATTTTTGTTATTATTAAATTGTATTTAACATAATATCATACAATTAAACACAAAAAATTAGTACACAGAGTAAGTTATTATTAAAACGGAATACGAATTTTCCAGCAGGTGCTAAAAATTCATTTTAGAATGACATTAATTCAGTGTAGGCTGGGCAACTTTGTATGTGGAATATTTAAAATTAAGCTATTCTATTAACATTTGTCAATGCTCTAGCTAAACCTGTAATTAAAAATAAAAGAAAGTTTTTATTCCAGCATTTATATTTTAAATAGTGCATGTTTATGAATGCAGAGGACATTTCCTCCTAGTATGTACTAAGTGTTAATTATTATTTAAAACTATCACAGCCTCCAATACTAACAAAAAGATTAGCAGCAGGTGGGTAGTGAATAATGGAATAAGTATATGAGTTTGCAGTATTCGAATAAATGAGTGGCCACGATTGTTGTTTTTTATTCTATGTATCTATTTTTTATTTGCTAACAATTCGTAAAATAAAAAATAACTATTATAACAATTTTTTAATTTGTTAAAAATGAAATATTAACTAACGTAAATAAAAACAGGCCAAAATTCTTCAATAGTTTATATGTCAAACTAAATTATTTTTAACCTATTAACATTCAAAATAAAAACCCATTGATTTAGAAATTGGTAAGCACTTTTTCGCGTGAAATATTGTTATAAATAAATATCGAATCTCAAACACATCTAGGTACAATCCCACTTTAAGAAGAGACCAAGAAAATTGTATTTTATTTTTATCAGTTTTGAGACTGAATGCTCTATAGTTTTAAAAACATCTTGCAACAAACTACAAAATTAAGAAACCATAAAATACACAAGAAACTCGAGAAAACATTTATAATTTAACACTACATATACATTTATTATTATTTTTTTTAATATTATGTTTATTGCCAGATCAACAGTTACATTGTTATACATAGCATGAATGTTACATATTTTATACTTGATGCAGACTAAGGTAAGACTATTTGGCTGTGTCGATGGACACTTCACACTTAGCAGCGTCAGTGATTTGCAATGTCGACTGGTATATTATATCCTGTAGTAGGCGCCGTTTGAGTCTTGTGTGGGTCTGTGTTTGAAATAGTTTGTAATGATGCGCTCCACTACCCGCACTTGAGTTGGTTATGAATTTTTCGGCACTCATTTTAATGTAGTCATCAATGGTCATAAAGTCCAAGCTTATGGTGCAGTAATGATGCGCTCTACTACCCGCACTTGAGTTGGTTATGAATTTTTCGGCACTCATTTTAACGTAGTCATCAATGGTCATAAGTCCAAGCTTATGGTGCAGCTGGGTGTTTCGAAGATACCAGGGTACATTGACTGCAATTCGCAGCACTTTGTTCTGGAATCTCTGTAGTTTACGTATGTTGGTTGGAGATGTATTGCACCATATCGGTATTCCATACAGGAGTAGGGTCGTATGAGGCTTTTGTAGAGGAGGACTGCACATTCTATTTTTAAGGAGGACTTGCGGTTAAGTAGAGGATACAGTTGCTTGAGTCTGGTATGACCTTGAAGTAGTTTCTGGTTAATATGAAAGCTCCAGTTGAGTCGTGTATCCAGGTAGATGCCAAGATATTTGACTGGGCAATCGTGTGGTTTCCATGGTATCAATGTATTATTAATATGTAGGCGGGCGGGATTCGTAACTCTTCTGAACGTGAAGACTTTGGCCTGACACTTTTCTGGGTTTATTTGGGTATTCCACTCTTGGAAACATCGGTAAATTTGCTTTGTAGCTTGTTGCAGTGTTAGTATAGCTTCATGCAGAGAGGTTGCTTGGGTAAGAATGGCTGTATCATCAGCAACGGTGGCCAGAGTTGCTGTGGTTTTGGGCAGGTCGGATATGTAAATGCAGAATAGGGTTGAGCCTAGCACGCTGCCTTGTTGGACGCAAGCTCGGATGGTCTTAGTTTCTGAAAGCGCTGAGTTCACTAGAACGGCAAAGGTTCGGTCTTCCACGAACGAGAACAAGATGGCTTTAAGATAGAGTGGTAGATTGATGTCCAGAATTTTCTTTTTCGGGCCTTCAAGCCAAACTCTATCGAAGGCCTGTGATACGTCGACAAATAAGGCCGTGGTGTATTGTTTGTTTTCAAAGTAGTGCTCAATGAGTTCGCTGATTCGCTGCAGTTGGTGGCATGTAGAGTGGAACTTTCTGAATCCAAACTGGTGGGTTGGGATTGTGTTGAGGTTGTCAAGTGCAGTAGTTAATCGATCAAGTATTACTTTTTCTAGGAGCTTAGAGAGCGTAGTCAGCTGGCTTATTGGTCTATAGTTGTTAATTTTGGTTTTTTTTTTACCTGGTTTGGCAAACATCAATATATGGGCGTCTTTCCAAGCCAGAGGGAAGTAACCTAATCTTAGGCAAGCATTGAATGTTGTGCTCAGGTATGCTAGAGCTTTCATGGTAAGGTGCTTAAGGATGGAGTTAGGAATAAGGTCATGGTCGGGAGACTTTTTTGGTGAAAGCCAGTCAACATACTGTTTAAGTTCCTTAGGGGATGTTTGATAAATCCTATCTGGGTTAGGGACACTTGTTTCGAAAGACGTTATCACGTGATTAAGGTGTGCGGGGGAACAAGTGATGACGGGTGTAAAGGTTGCTGCCAAGTGTGAAGCGAATGCGGTGGCTTTTTCTTCGTCGGAAGTGTAGTTAGCAAGTGCGTTACTTGCATCATTAGTGAGTGTGGGCAGTTCATCTCTTTGATTTACTGTGGAGAACGTAACGAACAAATGCGCATAAACAAATCTACTCTATTTACTAGAATCTACTCTAGGTAGAGTAGATTAACAAAATACACTAACACAGTCTACAAATCACATAGAGTGAAACATTAAAGAAATTTTACTCTTATATTTTCACTCTATTCGTTTACTCTTGATTCGAAACAATTTACTGGCATTTTATTTTTTACTGTGCAGTCAAACACAAGTTCACAAATGAAGTTGTGATGTGATTCGGGTATTATGCGCGTGACTGTATGGAATTGTGCTTGAAAACCTTATTATAGATGGTCTATCCTAACGTGTATTCTTTTAATAGCAGTGGCTATAGTCAAATAACTCTTTTAAAGTTAATAACAGTTTTGCTATGAATTTTAATTAAGTTAGTCTTGTTATCAATAAACACTGTAAATTAAAAGGGATGAGCAACTACAATTATACTAGTTTTGGATACTATTATTACATTCTTTATGAAAATATTAATATCAAATGTAAAAGGTAAAATTAAAGTAAAAAACAGCGAAATTGCACAAATTTGGATACAGAAGAAATATCTGTTCTCGTATTTGCTTCAAACTTTCAGGGATGATTCTTTAGCCAATCATCGTATCGTATTACCTCCGTCCCATCCAATCATCGTCGTATTGCCCGATCATCACTTATATTGATAAGCTGGCCGTAGCAGGGCGGTAAAGGTCAACTTTGCGTAGAAGCATTGTATACTCTCATGCTATAGCTCATTTTGTCGGACTCGGTGAGTAGAACAACTTTGTCATTGGTGCATCGGAAAATTCCTACTATACACGAAATTATATTAAGAAAACTACTAAAAAAATGGAATCTCCTGGTGGTTTTAAGCATTTTTTACGGATTCATAATGCTTCCTACCATAAGCTGCATATCTTCAGAATCTATGAAATTTTTTTGCTTCAGATACACTTACATTTATGAATTGGGTCTAAATCGCTTGGTAGATCTAGTCCAAAATGTATAGTACAAAACTACTTTCTTGTCTATTTCAACGAATATCGCTGCAAACTAGGCAGTGTTATATGTCATTCGAAGCACCCCAACGAGAGCTACACCATGGTATATGTGGTGATTTTTTGATAAATGACTGGTAACTACCTTAATCCTAAGGGCAAGCATAACATTCTTACAAATTTAATCGGATTTTCAAGATGTCTTCAAGATCGGATAACAAGGATTTTACTTGTTCATTCTTTTCATTTCCTTCAAAAGAATCTCCACCATTATTGCTAAAGAAACGAAAGAAAGAGTCGGTGAAAGATCATCCGTTCCTCCAATGGGTTGGATTTTTCGAACTAGGAGATCGGTTGGAAGTTTGGCAATCGATAAACGACATTTTGCGAGATCAGTTCATGAAACGAATCGACGATCCTTCGATAAAGGTAGATGCTGGGGAAGTGGTCAAGCTAAACCGCTTATTGAAAGATGTGCACAATGAATATCTGGTCAATACCTACGGAATACGACTCAAATAAAAGCAGCATTTTCTGGAATAGCAGTTAAAAATAAGAAAAATCCAAACGAATTCAAAGTTGACAAAGAAAACTGTGTCGATCTTGGGAATTCAGATATAATCCGCTAAAATTTTACGAAATAATTGAGAAAGGCGGCAAATGAAACACTCTCCGAAGAGCATATGCAGCTATTCGTCTCATTGCAATTTGTACATACATAGTATGTACATAGACATAATTGGGTTGAAATTACTTGGTTATCTTATATTTAGATAATTTAATTTCTTCTGAGTAGGAGAAGGGGAGGTTAGATATCAGTAGGTACTGACTAAGGCCACAATTCTATAATCTTTATCGAATACTTTATAATATTCGAACAAATTTAACCTAAATCAAAATTTAACCTAACGTTCCTACTGTAAAGGAAGATCACTTAACCTAACTTTCCATAAAGTGCTTGGATTAGGGTGGCGCATAAAAGAAAGTTATTTTCCTAGGCTAGTAGGTTCTGAAAATGTATAATATGTTATGCTTACCTTTGGGATTAAGATAGTTAACGGTCATTAACCAAAGAAACAGATTTATCATTGTTAGTTGCCATATAATGTCAAAAACAAAAACCACATAACTACGTAGTTCTTGTTGAGACGCTCGAATGACATATAACACTGGCATAGTTTGAAGTGGTATTCGTCGAAATAGATAAGAAGATTTTGTTGTAGTTTTGTACCATACGTTTTGAACTAGACCTCTCAGGCGACCATGACCCAATGCATGGATGTAAGTGTATCTGAAGCACAATTTATCGAAGATATTGAAGATATGCAGCTTATATTGGAAAGCATTCTGAATCTATTAAAAACAAGGTTAGAGGTACCATTTTTTAGTGGTTTTCTTGATATAACATTGCGCACTGTAGGAATTTTCGGATGCATCAAAGGACAAAGTTGTTCTACTATCCGAGCCCGTCAAAATAGCTATAGCATGAGAGTATACGATGCTACAATGAAAAGTTAGCATTTTGACATTTACCCCCCTTCTACGTCCAGCCTATCAATATAAGTGATGGCTACTACGGTCAGTACGGTTTTTATGGGCTAAAAAATCATTCCTGAATGCTTGAAGCAAATTGGAAAACAATTTTTTTTCTGTTACCATTCTAAGCAAATTTATTTAAGTTTCTCTTAGACAGTCTCTTATAGGGCTTTATAGCCCTTAAGGTGTATCTTATAACTTTTCATATAGTCTTGCGGGTCTACACTTTAAAAGAGAAAAGCCCCCACAAAGAAGAGTTCACGAGAAACCAAAACTTTGATTTATTAGCCTCTGTCTGAATGGGTTAGTTCACAAGAAAGAGCAAGAGTAAGAACATTAGAAATAGCTGACAGCATGAGTTAATTGGGTACCTATCTATAAGAAAAATAATAATTTTCCTTTTTGTATTTGTCACAGTAAATGATCAACATTCCGATGCTTTTTGCATTACATAAATCAAGATTCAATTTAGAAAAATTATAGATAGATGAACTTTTGTAGCATAAAAATACATTATGTTTCTTTTCCAATCAGATTCTCAGGAAGAAGTTTTTAGTAACATCGAAACCAGGTAATGTGTATAAGAAATTGAATTCTAGAGTTTCCGTATTTTCCTTGTAACGACAAACAAGTATAAATAATAAACAACCTAAAGCCGTACACTTGGATACAAAAGGGGTAATATTTACGTTAAACTTCAATTTACTACACCGCAGCTTAGCTAGTACAGGTTCCACTGAGACAATTTCTCATTAAAATTCTTTTTTGGCATAGGAAAGCTGAAGAGTTGGCTGATTTGAATGGAGCTGTGATTGTCGCTACGTGCTAGCTTGTTATAAATAAGCTCTATTGAGTTTTGCTAAATTGAAATATGAACTCAATCAATTTCTTCTTTTTTAAAGGTTATACTAAAATATTGCAAACCGATTTCAAAGATTATGAGCATAAAAAATATTCTGATACTAAGCTATTAATTTGTTAAACAGATTTCTATTGTAATACCATGAAAAGATACAAACATCTTACTTGCAAAACATCTCTGAATTGTTTACTATGTAAATTTTATTGAAATTAACATTTGGTTTATTTTATTTGAAAATTTTAGCACTGTAACTACTTCAAAATGTTTTTCTGAATAGTTTCTTTTGGTTTAATTCATTGGTTTAAACAAGTTAAAAGTTTACTTTGTTACATTGAATCAAACTCCCATTTAATAAACTCGTTGCAACAGCAAAACAATTCAACTCTTTAATTTTCATCTAAAGACCAAACAATATGCTAAAATAACTTCCTTGCTGAGAATACTAGGTCAGTTCAAAGCTTAAACAACATAAAAGTAACTCGAAAGACAACATGTTCAGGGTAAGCAGTCCTAGGTTAAAACCACATGTCCAGGATGGACTATGCTCCACATCCCAAACAAAAAAAACCTTTAAAGAGCTAATTTAAATTGGTACAAAAATAAACACTAGACAACCATTTTTCAAAATGAATGTATACCGCACGCGGATTAAAATAAGGTTTTGTTTGAATTTCGCCATACTTCGAAACTAAGGGGAACAAAGAAACTTTTCCTTCTACCACAAATTCTTCACCAAAATACCGGTAATTACTTCAAACAAAAGGTCTATGTGTGAAGCTATTTTTAATTAAATTTATCACCAGTAATGGGTTAACTATTTCGGGTGTTCCACAAGGATCACATCTTGGGCCCCTATTATTCCTTCTATTTATAAATGATCTCCCTGAAATAGTGAAGAGCTCGGCGTGTGCTTTATTTGCAGACGATTTTAAGTTATGCAAAGTTAAAGAATCCGTCGACTCCTGCCATAAACTGCAGTGCGATATAGATGCTATGTGTGAGTGGAGTATGAAAAATTCATTGTATTTTAATATCAGTAAGAGCGCAGTTGCGTCATTGTCAAAAAAAGTTAAACCGATTACATTTCAATATAAAATGAACCATGATGTAATTAACTGCAAAAACATAATAAAGAATCTGGATGTTAGTTTTAATAATACTCTATCTTTTCGCGATCACGTAGAAAAAATTGTAATCAAAACCTTTCAAAGTTTGGGATTTATTATCCGAAATGCCGATTATTTTAGACATTGTAGCACAATTAGTACATTGTATAATCTCATGTTAGAGCAAAGGTGGAATATGCTTCAGTAATTTGGATGCCCTTTTACAGATGCCATATTGATCAAGTAGAAAAACTGCAAAAAATGTTTATTAGATTTTACACTTTGAAGTTCCAGGTTCATATCTAGTTTTCGAGTCTTATCACTGGCTGCTTGATCCATATGAAGTTCCAGCTTTAGAAAATAGGCGTATGTTGGCTTTACTGGTATTCTTATACATAATAATCCCTAGTCAGGTTGAATCATGCTCCATTTTGCTAGAAAAATTAAATTTTCTAGTGCCTAAAACAACATCTAGATATTCAACAGTTTTCTACTTGCCTACGTCAAGAACAAACTTATTCGCTGTCCCTCCCTTGCAGGTAGCCTGCATTACTGTCAATAAAATTGCTGAAAATGTAGATATACGATATTTCACCCAAGCCTTCAAATATTTAAGGAACAGTATCAATTAGCTTTAAAGTAACACAGCTATTATTTTGGTAAGCTAAATTATTTTGGTTGCTAAGACTTTGGACTTCAAATAGCCCTACAGAAAAAAGTCGGGCGATCTTGGAGGCCAGTCAAAATCACCATTTTTCGAAATCAGGCGACCGAAGAACAAAGGACGCAATAAGGCGATCGTGGTGTGAGCTGTGGCGCCGTCCTGTTGGGACCAAAAATAATAAGAAAATACATACAAATAATTTGCTGTGAAATGATTTATTGTGTAATTTGAACCTTGCAAATTTGTTCTGTTCACTTGGAATATGATATCGCGGAAATGGTCGCTGTCAGAGCGAATGGCGCAAGGAGCTCGTTTTTCGGCATTTTCCATCATTTTTTGTAGTGTTTCGGGCTGAATAGCGGCCATTTCCTGTCGAATATTGTCTTTTAAAGCTTCCAGGGTCCGTGGCTTATTGATAAAGACTTTGGACTTCAAATAGCCCCACAGGAAGAAGTCGGGCGATCTTGGGGGCCAGCCAAAATTACCATTTTTCGAAATCAGGCGATCGAAGAACAAAGGACGCAATAAAGCGATCGTGGTGTGAGCTGTGGCACCGTCCTGTTGGGACCAAAAGTTGTCCATGTCGTTCTCAGTCAGATATGGGATTAAAAAATCCTAATCATGGCCAGATAGCGTTCTCCATTGACGGTTACGGCTGCTCCACCGTCGTCTACGCAGAAGAACGGCCCAATGATGCTTTCCGCATAAATTCCAGCCCAAACAGTCACGCGTTGGTCGTGGAAAGGTTCCTCGTGAACTAGTTGAGAATTTTCAGTGGGTAAAATCGACAATTTTGTTTATTCACGGCTCCATTCAACCAAAAATGAGCTTCATCGTTCATGATAATTTTCCGCCAAAAATCATGGTCAGCTTGAGCCATATCCACTACAAAATTTGCATAATCCAAGCGACGTGGCTTGTCAATGGCTAAAAGTCGTTGTGTTATTTGAATTTTGTACGGGAATAACTTCAAATCATCACGAATTATGCGACGGAGAGACGTGCGAGAAATGCCTAACTGCGCAGAACGGCGACGAGTCGATGTTGACGGTGATCTCCCAACCCTAGCTTGCACAGCCTCAATGTTCTCATTTGACCGCCTTGGATGACGTCGGCTTCGATTACCGACATTACCAAGATTGCCGGTGGCAATAAATTTTTCGTATAAACGTTCTAATGGTGTGGTCGGAAGGGGCTTGCCTCACTCCTATTTTGCACTATACGCACGTTGCGTTTTTACAATTGAGAACATGTTTTGAATGTAAAGCTGCACGATATCAGCGCGTTGTGGTGGCGTGTACTGTTCCATGGAACAAATTCACTAGGACTGATGCTTCGAACGGCGGCTGTCACAAGCCGATCTGAAAACAAATAACAAAGTTATGAGGTTTCTAAATGCCAAAGGTTTAAATGGCCCACCATTTACATGCTTCTGTATATATACGAGTACTACATATCTCCTGTGCATTGTGTCTTAATGATATTATCTTAGCTTTGGTATCTTCTTTTTGGAATACTTCATAGAAGTGTTTATTATTTTTGTTATTCAATATTTTCATTAAGCATTTATTACTAGCATCTTATGTTATATTGTTATGTTATATTCGACATATTCACTTTTCTTTGTATAAATTTTGTATATTAAGCAATTTATTCATTCTGTTCAGCGATTTCTATACTTGCATATGTGCTTAAATAATATCGTTTATTTAGGTGATTTAAACGTAAAATATCCTGTAGCCTATAATTGGCAATATTGCTGTTGACCTGCAGTATTAAACAAATAAGTAAGTAAATAAACACACAAAATACTGTTATTACAATTAACCAAGATGATCGCTTAGCTTTTTTCTTTTAATGCTAACAAAATAAAAATGATGTTGAACGCCCTATCAAGAGAGTAGTAGAGTCTTGCGGAAAAGACGATTATCGACAAAAGTTAACCTGAATGGCACATTTGCAGGACGTCTAAGATCGTAACATAAGATCGTGCAAATTAACGACGAATACGACCTATTAGATTATCTTATATAGAAAGTTGAAATCTGATATGACCATAATACCGAATGTGGAATTAGGGAGCGTTGTAGATAAATTTAAAAGTTTAACCCAAGAGATGCAATTAGTAAATTTATAGTAACTGCTATAATTTAAGAGAGGGTATACGTATATTAAAATTAATTATTTAAATATCTACATCGTGAGATTTTAAGGAAATGCACTCTCCTACAAATGATTTATCAGTTTATCGGCGCAGAAGAATTAGAGACCAGAGTTATATATACTTTAACAAGCCGCTCGTTCTACGCAATTCTCTTTAATATACATAAATCCACCAGCTTTAAATGCGGGCCGCATGCAATTGAATAAATATATTTAACCATTACAATTTCATCCCGTTACATCCTATGAAATTCGATATTATTTTAAATTTTCCATACATTCGTGTATGCTTTTGGACGCTATTTCTAAGCATTTTCAAACATTCTGAAATCGGTTGAAAAGCAGGATATAGTTTAAATAGGAGATTCAACCAAGTAAAGTAAACGTTTTCTTCTATGCATAATAAAAAGATGGTTGTAAGTTTAGCTTTTAAAAGAGTGTAGGCAAAAGCCGAATATTACAGAAAGGAATAAATAAAACGAAAATGAGAAAATTCATCACTTACATCTGCCTACGACGTAAAAGAATTATTGCAAAGATTTGAAAGGAAATGCGGGAGAAAATGTGAGACCCTTAAGAGGAATTGGACTAGACATTTGATAAGAATCAGAAACAAGCAAGCAATGGTCTTAATTAGTAACATTCGTGTAACCAAACAAGGGCCAAAACCAAAGAAGAAATTATTAATGCCGGGTTTACCAAAGCCGTGATATTGTAATTTCGTTATGCGAATATTCTTGCTTTAATAATTCTTATATTCAAATGCTTTTAATTTTTGTCCCTTAAATGTTTGCATTTTACGAAATTTTATCGTCTGCTGTATTTCATTTTATATCATAAATTAAATATCGATTTAATTTATAACTAGACACCAAATTTAAAATGATACTTGTTTGCATAGTTTATGTAGACTGCGTAATTATTAGAATAGTTTTCAAATATTAAACCTGGTCGCAGGGTTTACGTGTATTGACATAAACCGGAGAAAAAAATACAAAAGGTGTCCAAAATAGACTGTGTATTACTAAATGTACTTCGCCCAATTAACACAGACAAATAGAACTCAAATAGAATATGATGAATCGTAAATCCTGCAACTACCTATAACACGATAGCATGTAACACCGTTGCTTAACTACTAACTACTAACTAACCTTGATAATTTTTGCATTTTTAGTTCTCCATTTTCTTCCTATACTCAAACTCCAGCGATTGATTATTAGAAAAAAAAACATTTTTCCTATAGATAATTATTTGAAATGACCTGTGGTAGCCGTTAAAAGGTCACAGGCGAGTTTATTTATTGTAACTCTGATGTAAGGGGTGGTTATACCCCATCTTGGGGTGATTTTACCCTTTCAAGGGGGGTGTTGGTCATATACCAGAGGTATATTTCCAAAAACAAAACATTTGCTGTTTTCAATCATTTTTTGCTTGTATTTATTGTATTTTGTTCTAAGGGGTAGTTTTGAACCATTTTGGGGAGGTTTAACCCCTTCAGGGAGGACAGTTCGTGGCCATATACCAGAAGTCTATTGCCAAATACAAAACATTTGCGGTTTTCAATCATTTTTTGCATGTATTTATTGTATTTTAATCTAAGGGATGGCTTTGACCTATTTTGGGGTAGTTTAACCCCCTCAGGAAGGAGGGTTGTCGGCCATATACCAACAGTCTACATCCAAAAACAAAACATTTGCGGTTTTCAATCATTTTTTGCATGTATTTATTGTATTTTGATCTAAGGGGTGGTTTTGACCCATTTTGGGGTGGTTTAACCCTCTCAGTGAAAAGGGTTCTTGGCCATATACCGGAGGTTTATTTCCAAATACAAAACATTTGCGGTTTTCAACCATTTTTTGCATGTATTTATTGTCATCATATGTCAGGAGTGTTTTACTCCATTTGGGGGGTTGTTTTTAGCTCTAGCGCAATATTTTGAGGGTATATCTGCTTTTCTGAGGTCGGATTCGGATTCAGCGTCGAAAAGTGCATCCGAATACCATAGTCTCGCTCCCAGGACAGAACATTTATTTTTTGTGGGGCTGTGTTATAGTCAATTACTGGTGGGACTAAACTCTTATAGTGCATCCATACCAAGCTTTAACGGATAGAACTTGTGCGTTGCTTAACGAAAAGGTTGGTTAGACATGTTAATTTTATTGCTTGCTTTATTTCTTAGAGGTCAGACAAAACAACCTACTTAAGAAAACGAATACGTAGTGTGAGGGATGGAAGAAATCCCCCCTCCAAAGTTTTGGATGTTATATACTTCAGTATTATAGTTAAATAAAGTTAATGTTTATTAAATATTGTGCAACATATAAAATTTATAAATAAATATACATAAGATAAAAACAAATAATGTTTGTTTAATTATTATTTATCTAAAACAATTGTTTTTCCAAAAGTTCCCCCCCTTAGATAATTATCTGGATCCGTCCCTGATGTATACAGTGATGTTCAAAGAATAAATTTAAAGTAAATTTTACAAACACTTAATATTTAAAGGAATTGTTTGGACCTGTCAATTATTTTCTCTGAGCTTCTTTAAAAACATCTTTTGTTATACAGGGCGTCTCAAAAGCCCGGGCTAGCTTCAACTTTGGTTTTTCAAATAGTATATCTTAATTTTTTGCTAATTTCGAATTTCTTGTAAAATTGTAAACTTTTTTATGTGTTATACTGTCACAAACGGAATTATTTAGACTTTAAATACTTCACAATTTTTCAACTTGCATTTCGTTCTGCGCAAATGTTTCCAGTTCCCACATCATACCACTATTGGCAGCACCAATAGCTTTGAATCGATACCATTCAAACTGGAATACCAGGCCAAGCAGTTCCCGTCTTCAATCCCGAACACATCTTTCGAAACAGTCAGTAACATTTCTTTTCACTGATATTCATTTTACTAATAATTTAGACCTTTTGTTGTCTGCATTATTCTCTAGTACTCTTACTTAGCTATTAGTTACACCTACTGAATTCTGTATCGTGTAATCTTCGAACTCTGGGTTGCTCAAATCTTTGCTGTCAACTTGTTCTCATCTTCCAACACAACTGTCACATCAACACCACGACCACCACTCTTTCGTCAAAGAGAGGGAAAGTTTCATAAACGGAATTATTTAGACTTTAAATAATTCATAATTTCTCAACTTGCATTTCGTTCAGTGCAAATGTTACCAAGGTTACACTCGTTTCTGCAGCAGCTGCCTATGCCATTAGACCACCTGCGGCCGCTTCGCCTATGAATCGCCATTTATATGATAATGTATGCATCTGATTATAAGTAATTTATTCATTTATATAGTATGCTTTATATATGCATCTCATTAGACGTAATATATTCATTTATGCATTAACGGCTTCCGCAATATTCATGAGGATACAGTATACAAACAGTTTGCTTCAAGCCTAATATTTAGTCGTGAAAACGACTCGAACGAATCAACATCTTGGAGCAAGCTGGTAAGTGACTTTTATTATTAATTATAGGGGATCGAAAATCTGATGCCCAGGGGCATTGATTAGCGGGTTTCCTAACGCTTAGGTGTATGACATAGTGCTAGTACAGGGTGGTTCCGGTCACCCTCATGTTCAATATTAGTTTTAAGAGGATTTATCCGTCTTCACACTTATGTTTGTAATCCAATGTATTGTAACTTGTTGTTTAGTATATAATTAATTGTGGGCTGTGTTTACTCTATATTCCTACCTCTGACTACGACCTCCACTCAGGAAACCCCACGTAACAATACCCTAGTATCTAGAATCCATTGTTAATTAATTTAAAGGATAAATCCAGGAATAAAATAAGAAATCTTTAAAATCTTTTCTAAAAATGATTTTCTTATTGTACTGAGCCTATTTAAAATATTTTTTATTATAGAAGGCTTTCCTAAAAATATAGGCTGAGACTATTTTAAGTAACTCAATAAACCAGTAAATTTGCAGTCAGTAGCACAACAAGGTGTTAAAATTCATCAATTAATTGTCAACGTTTCGGTTTATTTTCATACCTTCATTAGGACCTCCAATAATGATTACATGTATGATATCTAACATATCTTATAGTCCACTAATTTAGAACTTACTATGATGATTTAAAATGTTCCTTTAAATATTAAAGTTAAGAGGTAGGTAATTAATATGGCTGTTACGTACAGGATTAGTTAATTTTATATTCGTGAATTCTTTATAAAGACGCATTATTTTTATATTTTCGGATCCTTTGGACGTCGGAAAAAACCAACCTATCTACATTAGAAAACAAAAGCCCCTAATATTTTGAAACGGTAAGATGAAAACGCATCAAACTACATTATTTTACTTTTGCTCTTTTGCGTTTCGAGTAACGTTTACAAAGGCCGATAATAAGCACCGGAAAGTTTATTACATTTTTCCGAGTTAATGCCCGAGATCTGATTACAAGTTATTTTTAAATGACATCGAAAACGCGCTTTCTGTTTACCTTCCGATTAGTTTTTGCCACAAGTCACAAACACGTAATTGCTACGGTTTTATTGCGTGTCTGGAACCAAAATTGGGAACAATTCTTGGGTAGCAAATGACCTCTCTGTAAATGTCACTGCAAAACTCCCATTGGAACTTTAAAAACGTTTGAGTTTAACTTCACATGTAACCATGAACATGAACATTATATATTTTATACTGCTACATAATAATTAGATATGGAATTTTAAGGTTGTGGCAACCAAAAGAAAAAGGAAATATATTTCACCCTTATTCCCTGTAAATGGGAACAAAATAATATTTTGTATTGACCCCAACTATTACCTGTGCAACATAATTAACCTCCAAGTTCCAAACTAACCTACAGCAGATATGCTTCCATTGGGCAATCCAACTACCAATCAAATGGTGTTCTTGTGGTTCCGACGGAAATAGTTGCCCATAGCGGTCATAATTATTCGGATCGATTTGGCCAATTTACTCAGTAACCCAACAGTCTGTCAAATGGTGATTTTATGGCGTTGACAGGAATGTTTGACCACAGCAACTATATTGGTTTGGGTTGCCACTGTTACTTCGTTGTAGTGCTTAATAGTGACTGGAACTTGGTAGTAATTCCGATGCAAAATAAGTAGTAAAAATTACTTTAAAGTAATTCTCCTAGGTAGCAAGAAACGTACGTTTTACTTTTAGTACTACTGTAAGGTTCCGTTACTAAAGGTTAAACAATGGTTTCAGACGGGTGGCAGGAACTTTCAGTACTACTTTAAAGTTTTAAAAACTTTAAAGTAGCTTCGGGCAAGTTACTGCTACAACCATAACACCAAGTAATTATACCAAGGTCATACCGTTCCACATACTTTAAAAGTTACTCAGAAATAATGAAACTAGATAGTTCCAATGAATAGTAGAAACAACTACATAATTACTAGAATATTTGAAACTGAAGTAATTAACCCTATAAAGTCATAAATTTAGTTGTAGTTACGTAACAACTTTTCAATCAAAGTTCGGATCTCATTTATTGCTACTTTAAAATTACCAAGATTTATAGCGTTAATAAATTTAACAAATTCGATTATCATTGCGCGAAGGCTAGTTTGGTCTTCTAAATTGCATGCACATATTGGATTGCCTACAATTTTAAACCTATGAATGTAAGCTTTTGTTTTCCAATGTCCGCTTTCTGGTAGTTTACACTTTAGTCACAGTATATATAACAATCAGTAGGTTTACTTGTGTGCGGTACTTGTCATTTCATTAATCCACCTTCGAATATCACGCCTATAAACGAAGCAATGCACCGAAGTTTATCGGTCGAAATCGCCTACGAATGCTGGTAAATAACACGCAGAGCCACATTCAGTAAAATTATGTGTCGAGCAAATATGTAAACAAAATCTCTTGTTTATAATAGTATAGTAAAATATGAAATAGAATTATGTGTACCACTTGATTGGAGTTTTACTTATCGAACCTAATAAATAAAATGATAACCAATTCAGATATACAAAACATTTATTAAACTAAGTTAAAAGAGTTGTTCCTTGTTACATCGTTAATTATCAACTAAAGTTACATTATTCTTTCAAGAGTTGGTTGCTATTATAAAATGCAAGATTGCGATTCTCATGGAACGTATATCATGTTCCACAGGATGCACGTGGAGTGAAGAATGCCAGTCCATAAAAAAATACAACGTAATGATTTTACATTATGAAAATAGATGATATGACTTTACAATTCATTTTGATAAAAAGACAGAAAAAGCGATTTATAAAATATTGAATTTAATTATTAGAATTTGATATTACAACATATGTGAATCAACAAAATTAATTGACGCCTTTGAACAATTAGTTTGTTATTAACTGAACTTAAATTAACGTACATAATTGAATAAGAATTTACAAAATGAAAGCTTGAGTGTTAATTATGTTTCAATATAATAATCTTTTTACTCCCTTTGGCTGATTTAAAATTTCTGTTTATATCTTTTAATGTGTACTGCATAGCTGTATACAATTTGAATACCTGTTCAACAAACAAATGGAGAATCTAGGTCACCGATATCGCATACGTACAAAATAGGGGAGGTGAAATCAAGTTACACTATAATAATAATAATTAATAATAAAATTTATTTTCATCCATATTAAATTAAAGACACAATGACAAACGAAATGCTAAAAAGTACAATCCTAACGCACGCTTTGACTTTTTTTAACAGCCGAGAGTAACAAAAGACGATGTGTTTCACACCTGTTGATAAGGCGTTGACCTAGATTCTTCATTGCTGAACTCTTTTAAGAAGTCAGCATAAAAAAATTTATTAGGTAGGATTTCGTAAGCGCTTATTTGTTCTATTACGTGTTGGCAATTCAATTTTAAGCAATTGGTAAATATATACAAAAGTGAATTCTTAAATACGGCATTGTTTTTATGAGCGATTTACTAAAAAGTAATAGTATATAGGAAAAAATAACACTTACCGGTGATTATCCATCGGAAACCCGAAAAAACTAACTACAGTTTTTACCGACGTATTTATACAGCCTTTGGCGGCACAACGACTGTGTCTATTAATTTTGTACTACGGGGCACTCGCACTGCACAATTGTTGGTTATCCGGCCCTGGCTAATTCGATGCGCTCTGTCGCGTGTTTGAAACAGAACACATGCCAGCTTGTGGTGTGGTGGATAGTAATTATTTGCGAGAGTCACATTACTGTATGTTATTTATACTGTGCTTTAGTCTAGGTGAAACTGTCGGCATGAAAGCCGTTGTACCTTAATCACAACTTCCACTTTTAACTAAACTTTACTAAACTCTTTTTTGCTGCACTACAATGCATACGCGTGTGCATGCGTGCGCGTGTGCGTGTGTATTTACTACCAAACTATCCTTGTAATTACTATCGAAAAATTATCAAGTTGCATGCGAAACATGAAACTGTAACGGCAAAGCCAAAATTTAATAATTAACTGTAGTGATACGTATTATCCTTATAATTACGTTTAAAATTAAACATTTTTAATTATGATTCTGAATAGGAGTTTGTTAATTTTGTCACATTTATTTGAAATTGGCTGAAATTGTTTACATTTCAGTGACAATTACAGATAAAGCAAGCAAATTAAAAACGAAATTAGCACAGTTAAATCAGTACGTAATTAAATTACGTTTGTGGAAGTAGTTTCTAGTATGTAATTAACTACTTTTTCCGGTTGTTTCCCCAGCTGTTGTTTAGAGGTTTTTCTTGTTTTCTAACAATCAAGAATCAGTTCTTTGATATAACAAAAACAATGTTAAGTGACTTTTCTACAAACAGCGAAATCAATATAACTATCAAGATGTTGAATTGAATTATTGTCACCTTGACTAGTGTTTAAATGTTACTGCAAGTTCGCAACATTCAGAACTAAACGGCCTAAATTTACTTAACGATCTGTGCACCTGGCTGTCTACTTAGTTACGAAATGAAGGATCGATATAATCGTACGTCTTCACTTGTCGCGTATTAATTTAAGGTGTTGGTGAAATAATAATACTCATTTAAATTCAGGTGTGTTGCATTTATAAAAGAAATCTAAATTTTAATATTTTCTATGAAAAATGTGCTTAATTTAAAGTGGCGATTTAATTATTTAATTTATTTTCCCTGCATTGTTTTGGTAATTGCGGAGTTGAGCGCAAACAAAATATATGAGTGTATTTTATACAAATTGTCTCATAGCGGGAATTAAATTTAGCACCTGGCGTATAGTTACACTTAGATATCTGAACCTTTCCACTCTAGAGAATAAAATTGTATACATAACCTAAGTACCATATACAGTCTGCTTTTTGTAAATGATAATATAGAAATTCGTAATCTTCTAAATTTGTACCATTGCAAATGTAGTAATTTTGATATCAATCGAAAAAAGAATTCATCTTTATCAGAAAAGTACTTAAGAAGCTAATTGGTAATAAGATATAAGGAAAAGGTTAAAGTTGTATACCAAATTGGCCTAGCGGTTAATGTATCAGACTTGTAATTAGAAATCGCGTGTTCAAATCCCATCATTGTGTACTTTTTTTAATTGTATTACTTACTGATTATTATTTTTAGAACTTAATTTTTAATTGTGATCAGTATTTTGATTATTAAATACTTTTGCTATAAGGGTCCTTAAAGTTCTAAAAATTATAAATAAAAATTAGTAACCCAAGTATCACACCCACATCGTTCCAATATTAAGCCAATGTCGAAGATATATTGAACCAAACGAATTACTCTATATTGGACCAATGGAAATTGTGGACATTTTGCAATATTGACCCAACAGCATATGCCAATATTTGCCCAATAACATATGCCAATGCTAGCCCAATGATTTACACTATTATTGCACCAATAGCTAATGACAATATTGTAGTCCAAAATAAATAAGTGCTAGTTAAATGTATAATTTAACTTTACATTATACAAGTGCATATTCTATTAATTCACTACCTTGCTATTGTATTTTCTAGAGGAAATATTTAACTTTAACTGACAAATATCGTTTATTATAAATTTTAGAACTTAACACATGCATAGTACCTGCAGTACACCACAGCATTTTAGATTAGCAATGCCTAACGTCATTAATAGAGAAGTCACAGTTCTATTTTCAATGCTCATAACTTGATAATTAATAACAACGGCAACAACAAACATAATTTGTCGCTTACAAACAAAAACTTTCATGAAACCACCATGTAACTGTTTAGCAAATTGTTAGCCACCAACCGGAAGAGACAGTAACTACAAAACAAACGCATCGATGTTACATGATGCACAGTTGCAACAGATGAGAAAGTTATCCAAATTATTGTTATGTTAGTTCCGACATTGCCAATGAAAACTACTTTTGAGATAAGTTGTCTACATAATAATTATGGACAATAAAACTGTTGAAGTAACTATTTTTATGTCTGTAGATGGATATTGGATCCTTGGCATAAATGACGATTTAAATATTAGTCATATATTGGATTATATTATATTAGAACAATAGTGCATCAATCAACATTGTAAAAACCAATCTAGCGCCAATATTGATAAACGCAAACATCGACTGAAACTAGTAAATTAATGTTGGGGTAATATTGGTTTACAACATTTCCAAAACAATATTGCGCTAATAGTGGCAAGATATTGTAAGAACAATAAAATTGAATCAATATGGGGTCAATATGAAAACAATGTTTAGCCAATATCATGTGCTGCTTGGGAAGTGATACAATTTAAAAAAAGTATACGAGGGTAGGATTTGAACCCACCATTTCTGGTTATGAGTCTGCTTCATTAACCGCTAGACTAACTCGGTGTAGACATTCTAGCTTTTCCTTATACCTTATTACTAAAACCATTAAACCAATAAGCTTTTAAAAAATTTTTAAAAAATCTTCATATTGTTACGGTCTGAAATTATGTAAATAATATTTGTTACTTTAATTTAATTTAATTTACTGTTAATTTCAATTTGTGAAGATAGGAAGGAATAGTATTTTTATGTAAATAAGTTTATAAATAGTTGTGTTAAAAGTAGGTTCCATCGACATTCATGGAGGCCTTAGCTTGTTATGAAAATCTAAGTGTTATATACCGTGAGATACGGAATTTGATAATTTATAGCTTCTAATCTAATTAGTTTTAGGATTAATTAAAATTTATAAACAATAGTTTGGTTACTTTAAAAATCAAACGATAGTGTTCTTTTATTTTAATAAAGATTAAGTGTAGACTTCAATTGTTTCCTAGAAAAGTATAAAAACCCGGCCCTTTTTGTAACAGACTCTCTTTCAATTTACATCTTTAGAAAAGTGCAGTTTGATTGAAAAGCAGTAAAATAATTTTAAGGTTATGTTTGAGTTAAAAAAACATGTAAACCAAACATATGTCAAAATTTTGAGGTTATTGTATTTGTGAAACGTCAAGATGTTCAAAGTTTTAAGGATGATTATTAAACACAAGTGATTCTTTTAATACTAACTAGTACTTTAATAAATAGATGTTGTCTCTAATTATAAAATTAATAAACTTACCACGATTAGATAAACAATTGGATTTAGAATTCAACTTAGTAAAGCTATTTTTATGGAAATATTTGAAAGAAGTCAATGACATACTTTCTTCATTTTATTATTCGACCATATGAAAGCAGACAGCATATATTGAGCAATTTATCACAATACAGTTGGCAAACTGGTGGCGCCAAAGATTTCAATATCATAGTAAATTAGCATGCAAGAAATATGTTTATGCCAGAGGTATTAATCCCAAAATAAAAAGAATTAGACTATTTTGGGATTGATATTAAATAGAATTTTAGTATTCAAGTTTAAATTTTCTTTCTATTTCTTTATTTTGTTCATTGTTAAATAAATTTGTGTTGTATTTTATTTTAATTTAAGGTAAGAGAGTAGTGAGTTGCGTCTTATATACCATCCCCATATATTACGTGTGTAGACAACATGTCTGTCTGTGCTCCAAAATATTGTAACAATATATACATTATATGTTTACTAAGGCCTACGACTGTACAATTAATACTTATAATTACAGTGTCTTTGTTACGCAGCAAAGATAACCTTTAAAAATCACTGTAAATTATTCCAATCTCTAGAGATTTTTTTATGATATGGGAGTGATGCACAGTTAAGGTTTTGAATATGTAGTTTCCCCCTTATATAGAGTAGTTATATTATGTGATATTTTGTTTAAATTCTGGAAAATACCATTAACCCTTCTAAATCCAGCACGCATAAGCGAAACAATGAGAGCAAAGGGTATCTCTGGATCAGGTAGTTTGTTCTATTGTCGGGACTATTACACCCTCGTCACTCTACCAGGCAGCTATTGCAAGGCACAACTCCCTATATCGATCCGTGACCCTGATTACTACAACTTGGGCCACAACAGCCTCTCTCGTTCATTATTTTCTGTTAAAGTCACCGTTATTTTATATTCATAAAAGTTTAGTGTGTGTTTAGTGTATATTTGTTTAAATCCTTGTTGATGTTTATTTTTGAAAAGACATCAAGGTAGTAGAATGTAATTATTACAATGTCTACACGCAGTAATAAGTAGTTTAAAAGACTTTTATTAAATTGTTTGTTTGACTCATAATTCAAATTGTAATTTATGCTTGGACGGATAGATAAATTAATAGGTTCAACAATAGTAAGGGCGTAATAATTATGTCTATATCTATTAAATACTGTGACGCATATTAAAGCTGACTAGAACAAATGATGTCTGAAAATACATTTTTCGTTTCTGTAATTTTAGTAAATTGGGATATTCATTTTACGAGAAAATTTTAATAGGCCAATTTTATAGCACTTTTGTTCAAAGTTGAAATGTTTCCTTTAACCTTTATCTGTATCCGCCATCGTCTAAGGATAATCCATTAACAGAATTTTTCATTCAAAACAAATTACGTTGCAAATTTTATTATAAGCTGCTAATATTGAAAAATAAATGTTCAAACTTCTCAGCATTCAAGCGTTGGTATATTCTATCAGATTAATCTTTTAAAAACACTCTGAAAATTACATGTTTTATAAATTATTGTTTGCGTAGTGGATACACATTAAGAAAGTCATTTACAAAGTTATAAACGATCTAACTAGTGAACTCATAAAAACGAACCTTGTTTACTTTTCTGATTTGTCGATTATTCAGACTTTCTCATAAAACCTAAATCTAATAAATTCTCGTCCACTGTATATTTATATTTCGTAAAACAAAGAACAGAAATTTGACTAATAAAATGGAACAGGTAAATTTTGACTTTAATGACCTAGTATGCCGATATGACCAATTTAGGGAGGAAAAATCTTTTTTTGTTGGCAAAACGTTGCCATTTTAAGTACACAAATGTTGTTACGTGCTAATTTCGTAGCACCTTGTATAGCTATTCTTTTGTGTGATTTTGTATAGCGTTAGGGATTTTCGCATTCTCTCTCCTTTTAGTTGTCATTTTGCTTGTAACTAACTTTCTGTTGTTGATAAAAGATTTTGTTTTGATCGTTCGTGTAAAGAAAATTCTTTAAAGAATATTTTAGTGGCATCTGCGTTAAATTAATATTTCCTTTATGTTGTGAAGTGGGAATTGCATTTGTGCAGATCGATAACTAATTTTTGGCGATGGTTTCCAATTTTATTGGTGCAGTAAGGTATATGCCGCTAGATCTTTTTTGAAGGTTAGAAGCACGTTTTCGTAAGTTTGTCGATTAGCTTTTCTTTACTTTCAGTCTCTTTTACTGTAATTCTTTGGCAGGATTCGATATATAATCTACGTTAGCCGCATTTGGGAGCGGTATAATCTAAAGAAAAGCTAATCTACAAACTTACGAGATCGTGCTTCTAATCTCCAAAAAAGAATTAGTGGGAAAATTCCTTACGGTTCCAATAAAATTGGAAATTAACCAAAAATTAATCATAGATCTGCCCAAATGCAATTCCCACTTCACAACATAAAGGGAAAATTAATTTAACGGCGATGCCACTAAAATATTCTTTTTAAAGAAGTAGCTTAACTAACGAACAAAATGAAGTAAAGTCTATTATCAACAAGGAAGTTAGTTCCAAACAAAATGGCAACTAAAAGGAGAGAGAATGAGAAAATCCCTAACGCTATACAAGATAACACAAAAGCATAGCTGTACAAGGTGCTACGAAATTAGCACGTAACAATGTATACAAAAGTTGCCACAATCCTTTAAAATTACCAGCTTTGATTTTACGAGCTGTCAAAAGTCAATGTCAGAGAAAGGATTTGAAATTGTTCTACAATACAATTTAAATGTCTACCATTTTACATTGGAAATAAATCGAATGGACATATGTAACAAGTAATAACTCTTCTATCCGCTATGCTAAAACTATCACTAACTACAACTGACTGTCTACAACTATAACTAATTACAACTAGAAGGTACAGATTCCAATAGGTACAAGGTTTTTGAGACTTTAAAATTTAAATTGAGAAAAAAAGTACCCGTAAGGTCTGTCAAGTGTAATAAATGACTTCTGAGTCTGGACCCTGTAATGTTGATAACAGAAGAACTCAATGTTTCCTCCATAACTGTATAAGGCTTTTTCGGGGGTTAACTAAAGCGCCTAAGCATCTCTCACCTAACTGAATTTAATAGGCAAAATTTTTATTTTTTTAATTTTTATCTTTCATCTCGATGTACAGGGTGTATTAACAAGGACATCCAACGTGGCAAGTAGTTAAGAGATCGATAAGACAAACAAAAAATATCTATAACATTATTTTCTCAGAAGCGCAGTTTTCGAAAAGAACAGACAAATAAAGAAGGGTATAATGTTTTTAGCACATACAGTAGAATTTGTCCTACTGTATGTAGGACAAATCAAAACAAAACAAGTTGTTTTATGGTTTGTTATGTTTACATTATTGATTCTGCAACATGATCCTTTTTACAATACAATTTTATGAGGTCAGTCACTGAAATGATAATTCCGTCGATAATTAAGAACAGGATATTGGTGTAAAGTGTGTTAATACAAGAAATGAGTCATCACAAAGCACGTGCCGAAGTACCATTCACTGCGAGCGTGTCATGCAAAGGTAGTGCAACATCCAGTTGCATCCCAGATTCCCTTTTATGAAGAGTAGCTATCCTAAACATGAGTACAGGTCATTGCGATGCACCACTGATATGTAGTGATAAATGCCAGATGAGTGTGTTTTCGGTTCGTTTTGTTTATTCAGGTGGACATGAATGGGTTATATCACGCAAGTGGCTCATTTATTGTATTTTGGATGGACTTTAGGTCATTGGACGTAAGTCATTGTAAACAATGATGTAGAATTCGTCGGACATTAAATTTGAAGTTCTCCTTACTAAAATATTTAGTGATTTAATTAATGTAGTCAACACAAATCATCATTCGTTTGCGGAATCCCCGCATTGAATCACGGATATTATAACCTAATAAAGAAGTAAATGAAAAATCTGGGTCAACGCCTAATCAACACCTGTGTAAACAGAGAAAATGAGATCAGATTGCAAGCAACATTCTAATATTATCTAAGCTGTTAAAAATGTCAGCAACATGCGTTATGACTATGGATACGGGCAACACATGCTCATTTTCATTTTACTTTTTTCTTAAAATTATATAAATTAATGTTACTGTAATTAAATTACAGCGTGGATAACGTTTGATATCTGCGTGATCCTGGATGCATTTTGCCCTTGTGATGCTTAATTTTCTTGTTTAGGTTAACATCATTAATTAACACTAATTAGTGAATTCTATAGGCAATTGGAATTCGATGTGGAAAACTCTTACCCAATTCTTTGCTATTAAAAGTTGAGGCTAGATTCTAGATATAATAAGAAATGCAAATCTGGTGCATGCCTTATAAAACACCCTGTAGTATGTATATCGAGTACATATTAAACCATCTGGACAAAAATAAAAAAATTTAAACAGGGATACATATTACCATTTATGGCCTTAAAGCTTCTAATCACATGAAGATTAAAGGAATTAAAGACATCGCAATATAAGGGTTTTTTCGCAAAACTTAGAATTACCTACATAATTGCTTCGGCTATGATCCATGAAAAATTCCGAAATAAGATAAGTAAAATTATGAATACACAAAGTATTGGTAATAGAAAAATTAAAGCAAAAATGATAGAACTACAAAAACGGCTAGAAGACATGTTCCTCGCCGAAGGCACAACACAGCTAATCCTGAGCCACCAACAAAACAAGCAAACTAAATTACAATAGAAACAGTAAGGAGAAGCTAGATTAAAGAGCAAATAAAACAAGTAATGTGCTTTTTATGTACTCAAAGCCAACATTAAATGGAAATTATGCATACAATCACCCAAGCAGCACATAATATTGGCTAAACATTGTTTTCATATTGGCTCATATTGGTTTAGTTTCATTGTTATCTCAGTGTCCTGCCAACATTGTCGCAATATTGTTTTCGAAATGTACATCAATATTACCCCACCCTACTAGTTTCAGTCGATTTTTGGGTTTTCACAATATTGGCCCTAGATGTGTTTTACAATGTTGGTGTGTGCAATATTGTTCCAATATAGTATATAAATATAGGGCCAATTTAAATCGTCACTTATGCCAATGATCCAATATTGATCCAGAGACATCAAAATATAGTTACTTCAACAATTTAATTGCTTATAATTCTGACGTAGACAATTTATCTTAAAAGTGGTTTTCACTGACAATGTCGAAATTAACATAACAATAATTTGGATAACTTAATGGGACAGTGATATACAATAATGAAACATGGCAACTACGCATCATGTGATATCGTTGCGTTTGTTTTGTAGTTACTGAATCTTTTGGTTGGTGGCTGACGATTAGCTTAGCAGATGTGGGTTACATGAAAGTCTTGTTCGTAAACGACAAATCTTGCTTTTTCCTGTTGTTGCTGTTATAATTATCAAGTTGTGAACATTGACAAGAAGAGAACTGCAACTCCTGTATTTTTAGTATTAAACTCTATTGATGACCTGAGGCACTTACTTATTTTGGACTACAACATTTCTATCAGTTATTGGTGTAATATTGATATAAGTTATTGGTCTAACATTGGCATATGTTGTTGAGCGAATATTAGGGGATGTAGCTGGACAAGTCTTGACATATGTTGTTTGGTGATTATTGCAGAATATCTACACTTTCCATTGGATCAATACGGAGTAATTCGTTTGGCCCAATATATTCTCGACATTGATCTAATGTTGGAACAATATGGACCAAAATAACGGGAATTTTTCAATGTAAAGCATATACTACGAAAAAATACATGAAACTAGACTAAGTAGCCCTAACCCCCCACAGCACACTTACACTAATGTTTCTTTCAGTTGTCCAAACAACTGCCATAATCGTTGGAAACTCGGTCATATAAAACACGGGTCGTATTCGTCTGGATATCGCCCACTTCGTCAAAACGATGTCCCTTGAAGGAGATTTCGAAAAGAAAAGTCTGCCGGAAGCCATCAGGTCTGTACCATGGGTTGAAGAGTACTGCGATCTGTTTTGTCGCCAAAAATTCACGAACGGCTAGCGACGAATCAGCGGGTGCATTGTCGTGATGCAAAATCCATCTTTTACTTAGCCACCAAATTTGGACAAACTCTAGCATCGCACATGACCTAAAGCAGTGAAGTAAGATCCTGTCTTAATCGTTTAGTCCTTGTGACTCCAAACCTTGTATATAAAAAAAGTTGATGATTGATTTTATTTTCGATTTGAACATTCAACCTTGTTTCGTTTGTTCCCTCATATTTTGTATGTCTTCAGGGTCTCAGGATCAGATTGGAAAATCCACTCGTTTCATCCACCCGCGTCCTTCCGTGACAATTCGCTCCTACAACTCCCTGAAAAGAGTGGACGTAACTCTTTCTGCTCGTTGTCGTAACTACACGTAGAAAGGCTGTCACTACTGTAAATTAGGGCCGGCGGTAGACGAGTGGTGTCAGTGCATCACTCGTGTTCTAAGGGTCGTGTGTTCGAATCCCACTTGGGGCGACGGGAAATTCCGGTACCTCAACTATGGGTGTGTGTTTTCGTGTTGCATGTTAGTTGGGAACAGATGACCTTAGCTGTTGATTCCCCCGTAGTGTAGGCGTGATAATAACTACTGTAAATTGTATAATAACGCAACTGCTCAACCTCTCAACTTGAATCTTCACAGACACTTACTAGAAGCCTGTACCTAGCGGCTCGTATAACAGTAGACGCTTCAGTGTTGCCACATGCAGTGTGACGAAAACATACTCGTTATTTGATTGCTGTATCAGAAACTTCTAGGAACACTAAATCAATGAATAAACAAACTGATTTAGAATGAAAAGAAAGAATCTAACGGCAAAAGCCGAAAGAAATAACATCGACCAGGGATTATTAAAAAATTGATTGGAGTTTATAGAACATATAAACATAATATAAAGTAGATTATACTAATAATGGGTGAACTAAGTAATCGGCATCAAAAACAGTTAAGAAGCTCATCAGCTATGAAAGTTTATCAATGGAGGGACGACATGATACGAATTACTTTCAGATAAATATGGTAGTCGATAAATAAATCAGTGATACGTGATCACGTTTTATAGCTGCGATATCTGAACGTAAAGGGGAACAAATTACAAGTATAATGTTGCTACTAAAGGTGCAGAAGTGGTATGAGGTTACATGAAAATGTTTTTAAAAGAATCCTTACAGTTTATCAAAAATGTCTAAGATTATGTTTTCAATTCGAAATTATGAGCTGATTTAAATTAGATCAATAAATTTACATAAGACAAACCCAAATAATAAAATTAAAATTTTTAGTTACTGGTTGTTATGGATTTAATATACAGGGTGATTAAAAACTTACGATGAAAGATATACAACATCGCTGCCTGTTCACTTCGGTTTTGCTTCGTTTGAAAGTTCTTCTGGACCAATTTACGTGATTCCATTTTTTAAGTTAAAGCATTTACGCTGTGGATTTGTGTTGTCTTTGGTGTTGCGATTTTTTAATTGATAGTATTTTTAAAAGCATTACTTGTAATTAATGCATTTCAAAAAGTCGTTCGAAACCGATTGTCCAGTTACAGCGTTCGTTTCGTCACGTTTCGGACTAAATATCATACCTTTACCTCAACGGTTACTAGAGACTTTTAGATAGACCAGGCTGTGAAAAATGGGTGGGGTTCTGAGTTTTCTACTTTTAGCCTACTCTAGCTGTAGTAACGTAAAGCCTCTCAACAGGATTTTCAATTTGTAGATTTTAATTTTATAATTCTCTTCATGCTTAGTTTTTTGTAAATCGTGAATAATTTGTTCTTTAATTATGTAAAAATATATTTGAAAATCGAGATGACACACTGGAATAGTTTGTGAGCGTTTCGTGCTAAGCATTAAAACCTTCTAGTTTTGTCCGTGAACCCGATGGACAATAAAATTCGGAACTAATGACATTTCGTTTTATTCGCTCATGTAGCATTTTACCTGCTGACTTTGTTGTTGAAAACGCAAATACTGATATATAGGTATCATGCATTTATTTACTCCAAAGAATAGAAGTCTAAACTAAACTAATTCAGTATAAAGAAAAATCAAGCTTACAGATATTATAAAAAAGTAAAACTGGAAAAGGGCTTGCCAAATAGACATCTAGCATGGTGTAAAGTCGGGGTGTAGAAACTCGGGGATGGGGGTGTTTGTTAAATTACGCGTCTAGGAGTTTGTGTGAATGTTCATGGTTTATCATTTTTAACTGGTTTTATTCGGTGCGTTAATGTAAGCAATCGCTCATGGAAATTCGTACGATTGTAATTACAAAACATTAACTACACCGAAAGATAAAAGTTAACTACAGTCACATAGTCTCGGGCGCTTTAAATATTATACACAGATGTTACTCGGATACAAATAACTACATTTACATTGAGTTACCATTAACTAAAATATATCTATTTTAATAATATGAACACAAATAATGGTGTCTCGAATATAAAGTAATTATTGTAATTACATTTAAATACTAAAAACTCGATTTCAGTTATTAATTATGACTGACAAAAATAGTCCGGCTATACAGCATAAACTAATGCCAAAAAGCTTAAGAAAAGTATGACTGATTGAAACATTCATTTTATTCATTACAAAATGACGCTGTATCTTTCATTTCCATTATTCGATGAATGGTCACCAACATTTATTATCAATGGTTCCATGTTTCAAACTACAATTTCGCATTGTCTTCTGTATGCGTTTATATTTCTTATGTTGCTCGGCTATGGCAAGTAATTGTGGTTTTAACGCATTGGATAGATGTAGGACATTAGGGTTTTTCAACCATGTCAAAATGTGTTTCTTTCGGACTACCTTCGAATGATATGGATCATTACTTTTGCCAGCCTTGGTAGTGTAATGTCTGGCGTGCCGGACTTTCACCCAAGCGGCCCGCGAACGATTCCCGGCGCCAGCAGATCTGGTTAAGGTTTTCTGCAGTTTTCCTTAGCTGTGACACAAATGTGGAATTTGCGCTGTTCCATCTGTAAGTCGGCTGCAGCAGCACATTGGGCCTACATAATAATAATGATCGCCCCCTCCCTCCCGCACAAGCTTATAGCTTCTGGGGCCTTGGTTTAGGTTATGGATTGTAGTAGTTATTATTATTAATATTATTATTACTTTTTCACCTATTTATCGGTCTATACTGTCGTTGTAATCGGCACTTGTTGACTTGAAAGAAAATAACTTTCGGTTGAAATAAAACCATCCAATAATCCAGCATGCAATCCAATAAAGCACTTTCTTTCAGATCCAGATTTGTTCTTCACACTTTTGATAGAATCGTTTTGCCAAGACTTCCTTCCTAATACGTTCTTGTGAATACGTAGATCCAAGTTTCATCCATAAAGATGAGATTTTTAATGATCTCTTATTTTCAAAACCGCATGGCCTTTTGTCAAGAAGTTAACGGTCAACACTTTGAGCAATTGTTGTAACATTTAAGATCTTTAAGTTATTAATTACATATAAACCTACGCCTACTTTGTTATTTATTGCATCTTCCGATTGAATGTTACCCAAGCAGTTAAAAATGTCAAAATATCTCGAAAACACTTAGGGATAGAGAATGCTACACAAATTATGTGTAGAATTACTGAGAGAACTAAAAAAATAGAAATATACAGAGTGTCCTATTTAAAGCACAGATGTTAATAAAGCTTCCGAAAAAACTAACATGTTGGCAACACTATCTTAATTAGTTTCAAATCCAACATATTATCAAAATGAAGTGTTTCAAAACGCGCCTTGATCGTGTAAGCCGTTCTAGAGCTAGATACTTTTCAGTTGTTCTTACTTAATTCTTAATGCCTTGATATTTGGTTGGTACTAGAGAAGGGCACGTGAGTGATTTTTCATGCCCACACACGCCTGCGCACAATTTATCCTGGCTGGGTAACGCCCGTCACTCAAGCAAATTTCTAACTGTGATCACGAATGTCACGATCCCGCGCGCGTGATATATGCATTAATCACGCGTGAGTCACGTTGCGACTGGCGAAAAAAAGGGAAGTAGGCGCTTGTCGGGGTTCGAGAGTAGGACTCATGCGAGAGAATCGCTAGATCGGAGCGTTCAGCGTACGCCCGGTCGAGATTAGTGCTACTCACGTTCACCCGCAGTCACGTGTTCCTGAAACTGACACCCCACGCTCACGGTGGGACATACGTGACCCATCATGGCCCGACGTGATTCACGTTAATTTCCTATCACTGGTTGGTACCGAAATCTAACAAATTTTTGATATATACAGTTATGAATCAATAACATAATATCAATTTCATAACAATAAATACTGATATGAAATTCCAATACAATAAAATGCAGTACATATTGTTTTAGGGAAAAGTCTGTTAAAAGTAAGGTTATGTGATAATTTAACGAGCAAAACAATTATCAAGTATTATAATTATTATTATATTGCGTTAGAACTCTATACACAACTTTGATCACTAGTTTTGACTAGAACTATAAGGTGTTAGGTTAATTTATTGCCCAAACGACTGATACAACCGCAGGTAATATTTAGCAAGGTAGAAAAATCAATATTAATTGGTTTGGAAAATAAAGAAAGCATAATATAAATAAACTTAAATTAATAATATTAAGAGATGAAGAATAGCTACACAGTTTATTATTTTTATTTCTCGCCTATACACTACGGGGGAACCAAGAGCTAACACACACCCGGAATTTCCCAATTAGAAAAATTCCGTCTCCCCAAGTGGGATTCGAACCACGACCCTTGAAACTCGAGTGATGCACTGTCCACCACTGTCGACAACACTCGTCCACCGTGTACCGTAACCAGTTACCGTGTATATATTGGTAAATAAACCTATTATTTTTTAGTTATTTAGCTCATGCAGGTGTCAGATTGAAGTTAGCTTTTGCATTTGCAGCGTATATCAAGAAACATGCAAATACATCGCACAGTAAAAAGGTGGCAGGGTCTGAAAGCAAGTTTTGCAAAAATAATTACCCTTTTTATTTTTCAACCTCTAATAAAACTAGATCAAGCATATACTAAGATGATCCTATAGAAAAAGTTTCAATAGGGTGATAGTTGTAACGCAAGAGCAATTTCAAAATTTGTAAAAACACTCAAATTTGGCTTCGAAGCCTGCTACTTTTCTACTGTGCAATGTCTTTGCACCTTTCTTGATATACTCTGAAAGATAACTAGCTTTAATCTGACACCTCAATGAGACAGCTAACTCAAAAAATAAGGGAGTTATGACAAATTTAGTTAAATGATGTAGAGTGTTGGGTAGCAGAATTTGCAAAAAATCGAAAATTTCAAAAACTACTACTTCGATCATTTTTAATGCAAAAAAATCTGGAAAAATAATTTAATGTCATTTTATATGTATCTATGCAAGGAAAAAATTTGAGCATCTGAGACATTGAAGTACATGGTTCTAGTTGATTTGGCATGAAAATAACCACTATTTACACGTTTCAATTTTACGGGTCTGGTTATCAAATTAGCTCAGCTTCAATGTTACATCCTAAAATATTAGCTTGAGTATTTAAAAACAAATGTACTAGTGACAAAATGTAAGCACAACACGAGCACTTCTTGATATTGTCGTTGATATTTTCCGTGAGGGAGCTGATAATTGAAAAGCCCCTTTAAAGTTGCAGCCCAAAAATTTAGTATAAGTATTTTTTAAATTTTTGCTCTAGCGGCACAATGCACCACAACGGGATGTAGTCTTCAAAATTTCTATACTTTAGGGGGGGGGGGGCTAATAATCGAATTAGTACCTTTAATGTTGCACCTCCAAACATTCGACTGCGTATTGGTTTAGAATTTTTCTTTAAACGGTACAATGCTGCACAACGCGAGCTTTATATGTATATGTAGGGCAAGAGGGGGAACAGTGTTACACAGAAAATATTTTTTGATATAATTCAGAACCAAATAAAAATTTTAAAATTTATTCTCTTCCTAGTTTAAGAGTTACGAATCTTGTTTCAACTTTTACATTTAACTTGCTTTGATTATTTTAACTTTTAGAGAAATTAAGATTTATTCAACTTGGTGTTCTGTGTAACACTGTATTCTAATAGTGGGGTACAGAGTTACAAGGAAAGGTTAACAATGGTAATGTTAATAAAACAACTTAGAATTCTTATATTCTTGCGTTGTACGTACGAATTTATAAGTTGGATTAACTTCTGTATTTGTTTTACGTGTAATTTCCCTGATTGACAAAATTCTGTTTTATTGTAGCCTCTTCTTGTATTACCACAAAGTTTCCAACATCGATATCATTTGAATGGAATAATGTATCTTTGTCACAACTTGGACTGATCAATGTCTGCACAAGTGTTACATAAATAATGTTACACCGAACCCCACTATCCACTGTAACACTGTACCCCAATCATTAAAAATCTTTACTCGAATAGTTAATAAGGGCAGAAACGGTTTTGAGGTTAAGTTCGTGCTTCTCCGACGTAAATAAGCTTACAAACTACATATAAGTAAGTTTTTAATAACCTAGCTTTAATTAGTTTAATCCTGAAGTAAATTGTATTTTACTTGAAATAATTACTTTTGATATTAAAAACTATACATGCCTTAATTTCTTGAAAACCCATCAGTGAATATTAACCAAAATGCACCTACACTTGGTTAACATCAAAGTACTTCTAACATGAAAATATGAACAATGTTTAATATAAAGCAATCCTAAAAACATTAAGTGTAATACTGTTCCCCTCTTCCCCTACTTATTCCTCAATAGGTTATCCTTTCCCGTTTGAGTGGTATTCACAACTAGGTATGCTCTATAATTGTTTCTTTTTTAATTATTATTGCCTGTATATATGTAGAGCTGCGTTGAATAATGAATTTACTACTCAATGCTCATGCGAGACCCAGGTAATCATACCTTTTTCGACTGTACCTTGGAGAAGAGTAAATTTCTGCTACGGTAATGTATTTAGTTGTTTTTATTTTGGCTCTTTGTGGTGGTAGACGTGATGTTTGGCTACCACTGCACTTCCACCACTAGCTGCATGTTTCGGGACGAACGTGATACAGTTGACATATTAGGTACCTACAATTGGTTTGAAAATTAAGAAACAATGAGAAATAAACAATGTCTTAAATTAATCTCTTTTTATTTGTTTTTTACTTTTTCATTTCAGTTATAAAGCAAAAATTTTCAAAATTGCAACGTCAAAAAAAAACTAAAGAAATAATGAGAATATCGTTTTCTGTCAATCACAGTCATATAGTAAAGTAATTTCAATCTAATTGAAACGTACTACATGATACAAAGCTGGCTTCCAAACAGTATCGATTGTCTGTTCCGGTTCTGTATCTGCTGCCCATCTAAATAAAACCCAAGTAATTATATATTTGCAGGAAGTTTTTGATTTGAATTTTTTTCTCTTTATCCACATAGCTTTAATCTAAAAATATAATCACCTGCGTTTTTATACCATTTATAAATTTAAAAAGATATACGAAACATAATTTGTATTAATTCTGAAAACAATGAAGATTTCTGAAATAACTCTAAGTGACGTATCATAAACAACCGACAAAATTAAAATTAATCGTTTTTAATAGTAGCCTTTGCAAAAACTATAAACATAATTATGCAAACAAAATTATCAAACATAAATTTACATATTAGGCTTACAATCACATTCAGACGAGAAAACTAAAAACATATTTAGAAACAGTACCAAAAAATTTAAACCTCGATGGTGATTATGGGATTAATCAAGAACAGAGTTGAGAAAATTACTTTGTGATTAATTATTAAAAAGTATAGTTAAGTCTATAAACATCTTTAACGGTTAATAAATAACAGTTAACAAACCTTTTAAATGATTAGCTTAAATAGAAATAAACGTTTTTGCACTACTATAGCAAAAGTAGTAGTTGCAATTCAAGGGAATAGGATGCCGTTAAGAGTATATTGTCACAGACAAAATACTTTCAAATTAAATTATTCATTATTTTTGTTGCATCTCAGCTAGTATAAATGCTTTTCAAGGTTGCTTACATATTTCTTATCTCGTGCGAGTTTGGTGCTATTAATAACCTAGCATATAGCTGCTCTGAACACCTGCATCCTGTCTTAGACAAATGTTAGAGAAAGATCTAAGTGCACACTGCGCTCGCCAGTTTTGCTTAGCTTGCATTTACGAAAGGGTATAAAACCAAAGGTTTTGGCTCTTTTAACTGTCGGGAATCTAGAAACTGATGTAGTTGATACACTTGTTACCCATAAAATGGGGACTGCTTATTGGGAAACGGTAACAACCTTTAGCCGCAGTTAAATCTGTCGGCTGCCAGCTAACTAGTGTGAGGTCGTGGGTCTCAATAAAGGTCTTCTGTAATGGGCGCCAAGAATGGTCTAAAATAGCTACAGTATTTGTCGACAAAATCTGAAAAGAACGACACATTTGCGACTACTACCAATGTGGTCGACTTTTCCCAATAATGCTCCTCGATAGCTGCAAATATAAACATCAAATACCAAACATATAAATAATAAATCATCAAGTAAGGGATGTACATTGCTTTATTAACAATTAAACAAATTATCAGGCAAGTCAATTAAAATAAATCAATCAAGTATGGTTTCATTGTAATCAAGGACAGATAGACTTGGCAAAAATTAAATGCAAGTTATTGGTCTTTTTATATACAAATTTGAGCGGAATGAGGATTAATGCGAGCGAGGCTATTTACTCTAAACCTGACTTAACTTGAAGTCTCAATAATGTAACTAGCACGGTAAATTAACACGAATACCTGCGATGTAGATTACGCAATCGTTAACCTAAGATTTTTAACAATTAACACAAAATTATAAGATACAAATGTACAGTAATACTTTATATACAATAAGGGTTGTCAAACATTATTGTTGTTGTAAATAGTTGCTACAATATAACTGACTCACGATACAGATGTATGTTCTTTGAACTAAAGAGGAACGTCACCAACCAGGTCGAATGTAGCGTGATCCAACGAGACATCAGCAACCAAGTCAGTGTAATGATCTGTTAACAACCCAAATATACAATGTAGTGTATGAAGTTAACGTAAGATTTATTATAGAAAAAGAAAAAGGTCTGTGACAAATAAAATCAATTACCAGAATGCACCACGCAAACATTGAATAAATACCTTAGATAAAAGATGACCTGAAAGAGTTATACCGCTCCCAAATGCGGCTAACGTTGATTATACATCGAATCCTGTGAAAGAATTATAGTATAAGAGACTGAATGTAAAGAAAAGTTAATCTATAAACTTTCAAAAAAGAACTAGTGGAAAACCCTTGCGGTTACCAATAAACTTGGAAATCGTACCAAAAATTAATTATCGATCTGCACAAATGCATTTCTCATGTCACAACATAAAGGAAAAACTAATTTAAAGGCGATGCCACTAAAATATTCTTTAAAGAATGTTCTTCACACGGACGATCAAAACGAAGTGAAGTCTCTTATCAACAACAGGAAGTTAGTTCTAAACAAAATGGCAACTAAACGGAGAGAAAATTGCGAAAATCCCTAAACGCTATACAAACTAACACAAAAGCATAGCTATGCAGGGTGCTACGAAATTAGCATGTAACACACTGTTTGCCTGATTTCCCTACTGCTTGTTTAGAAGTTCTAAAAACTGCTACAGTTTATATAGTTTATTAATGCTATATAGTGTAGCTTAGTATTCGGTTGTAGTCATTTTATGTTCATTATTATATACTTATGTTGAACTTTGTGCTCTATTTTAACTCTTCCCTTAATTACGTCGCTAGTCACAATAACCCCCATTGTGACCAATATATTCCCTTTTTTGGGTAAAATTTAACGAATATATAAAAAGTTATAATCATACCCATTATATTATGTAGAATAATAGAATAATATTGATATACAGTACAAATTGCATCAAAACGGGAGTGCCAAATTCTCATATTATGTCGTTTACTATCATCCTTCCTGTTAACTATGCAGATTGAAAAGTTCCGTGCACGAATTGTATTATTGTAATATCATACTATACCTACAATGTATTCACAATATAATACTTATTGTGAGAAGAGACCCTATAAATTTTTATTTCCTCTTATAGGGGCTGCATACGAAACGAATGAGTGCTAAAAAGGGCTGTGACCTATAAAAGGTTAGAAGCTGCTATTGTATTTCATTGATGTCGCTTATTACCGATTCTATTATTAAAATAGAATTCCCTTTATCCATTTGAACTATTCGTATCAAGTCTCTAACATCGTTCTTCTGATTTAGAATACGCTTCTCGTTTAGCGTTTATTGTAAGATTCATATTTAATGATGAACTTTCGACTCTACACGAATACTCTTTAAGATATGCATTTGTCTGTGTAGTTTCACATTTGCATAATGTGAGTTTTTACTTCAATGAATCCAACATGAATGTAAAATTGTTTGCCTGATGCACGGCAAAGAAGATAAAAGGGTGAATATAAATCGTGCATCACCTGTTCTAAATCTTTACAAGGAAGAGCTTTGTAATTTTCGTAAAAACTACATCAAATTTTACTTTTACAACTACTTTATCGATAACAGTTAATACAAGTAAAAGCAATATACAAAAATAAAACTTCCCTTGTGACAATAAAAAGCTCCACGTTTCACGTAGAGATAGCTGTGGCTGCATATAAATCTTTGCACGCTTGCACTAAATGCTCGCGAGAACTAAACCTTGTAATGTGGTTTCGAGAACGACGACAAATTGTATACGGGTGTAAAAAATATTATCTCAATGACAATTATTAAGATTCTAAAAGTAACAAAAATTAAATGCCTTACTTCAATAACACGAAAAGTCCTAAAAAAGCACTTCTCAAAGCTTTTCCTTCTATGTCATGAAAAATCGAGAATACTCTGTGTTAGTCTTTATTTTCTGCTGATTTGCAGATTTGAGAAGTAGAAGAAAGCGAAGTAAACAATGGCAAATTAGGGTCTTGTATACTGTTGTGCAGAAAACTTCAACACTATACAATAAAAGAAGAGTTTTATGTACAATCCATGCGCAGATTATAGAAATTTTGCATGGAAAATGCTTCCACCCTTCTAAAAGCAGTTTTTTGCTTTTTAAATAACTTTATTTTCCAACTTAACGCACAATATGTTTGAAGTCTGTCGACAATTTCTAAAACTAAATGGATTTATTCTAATACAATATTATTTATATTGTTATAGTGTTTTGCGATTTTGGTAACTTCAATTAACTCGTTATTGTCGTTGCTTGCTATTCAAATGAATTATTCATTTCAAAAGTTGTGCTAAAGTCGTTTAGATAAGACACAAAAGGGAAAGATTAGTAAATGCAAACATATAAGCAGAATGTTAAACATTCCAATGTTATTTTTCTGCAAAATTCATTTCATGATTGAAATATAGACAAAATGCACATCTTTTTTGAACAGACTACTTATAATTAAATACATATATACTGAGGGGATTTTTAATATGGCTTGCCCACGTTCGGGGCAAGCCATCAAATATACGAAGTGATATAATGATAAAAAAATTAAATATAGAAATCTTTTACCTCACGATGACAACGTCATAAAATATCTGCGGTGAAATCTAATAAAATAAAATAAAATAATAACCCAATATTTTTTCTTTTTCCCAATTTGCTAACTCAGGTTTAAATCGATAGAGCATGAAATAAATGAAATAACAAAATCTTATTGATTCTTATACCTGGAAGAAAAGAACTTACTATCAAGACACTTGGACTTCCGCAACTGGACAACAACAAGCTAAACTCTATATGTAAAAAGAAAAAGAAATGGATGCTTGTATACACATCAAATAAACACATAGATCAATTGAAAACACAGTCTTTATTTGTATTTATGAGAATAAAAAAAAATTAAATTAAAAAAAATAAAAGAAAAATTATTCAGAACAGAACAGTAAAGTAAAATAGGAAATTCTTCCCTGAGCTTGCTCAAATGTGTTAATTCGTCGTTATTAACCTGACATAGGGCTATAACAGTTCTCCATTTGAGCAAACTGACATCAATCAATGTTATTAGTTAAAATATTTACCAATGTTAAGATAAATTTAATTTATGATAATTAAATTTTAATAAAGAAATTTAAATTGTTTTATTCATAAGAATTTTATTATTTTAAAAACTTTTAAAGTGAGAAAAATGAATTCTGAAATTATTCAGATTGTCTTTATAATTTTGTTATTGAAAAATTAATCAAAACCTTTTATTTTGACCAACCTTGTATGTAAAGTACGTTGAGATCCACTTCAATGTTTTTTAAATTGGTAGTACTGCATTCAAATCTGTCAGATGATTTTTATAAACTGTAAATCCATCGATTATTCAAAACGATAATGAAAACAAATCTTGAATTTATTTAATAAAAATAACTCGTTCACAATTCCATATAATTGTAGAATATCAAATAAATCTTCTTCAATTTCAAATATCCAGGTAAAATCTTTATTACACTTTGTTCAATTTTATTTGTTGACATATAACATATGGTTAACACTTTTATCCTCACTTAATTTATAGATTTTTGGTCTCGAGTCGAGCGTGGATTCTCCAAGAGCTTTTTATCGACTGAAATTGTTAATTTTTGTTGGGCTTTATATATGATTTGGCGAAACAAATGAACATTATGTCAATTTTACAAAACATCCGCCGCTCGAATGATTTTCATGACGTCACATCACCAACACAGCTGATAAAAATTAACACTAATCTTAATTCTACAAAGATAGGATTGTAGCTGGCAAAATAACGATTAAAACAACATCAGACACTTATATTCTACAGTTTACCCTGATAATTAACAAAAACGATTGAGGATGAACAAATCTCATTAGGATTTAATTATACACACAACTCAATAAATCCAGCTTTATCCTTTACAAAATGAATACATAACTACTCCATGTAACAGATACATATAAAATTATGAGAACATCTTTACAATAAAAGAAAAACTTAAATTAAGATTCCCTCTACGGTTTGATAGACCCAATAATGCTTATACAGAATCCATCGTCAAAATCAACTTAAATGAAGTCAAATTATAGTCAGCTTGTCCAGCATACAGTCCTCCAAGTGTTTGAGTTAAAACAATGGTGAAAAATGTTGTATAAGAATCAATATTCGGAAAGATCCAAGCATATCAGCAAAGCCGAGACCTTCATTAAAATAAATGCTCTTTATTAGTATACAAGAAATTGTAAGTTTATTGTGCTAGATTAGTCATTACAAAATTGACCTAATTTACATATTTCTAGTTAAATATTAGCCCGAAACTGAGTCAGTCTCATGGAAAACAGAAAAATTCTTTCTACGTTATCGATCGTTGACCTTAAATTTAATCAGGAAAATTAAATCTTCCAGGGAAATGGATAAACCGTTCTAATATGTGACTTGGGTTGTATAAAACATATATTATTATGAAACAATCTAAATGATTGATATGCTTTTTATAAATCAGACTTTTTATATATAAAAATTTAGGTTATGTTTGCATGAAATTTAATCCTTCATAATTTCTATTTTAAAAAATTGATAAATCTATCTGTGACCTAACATGTAGCCTTTAGATTAAATAAACCTATCATCCTAGCATATCTATCCTTTATTTTATTTTATTGCATGAAATAATTATTTTTATGTTTACGATCGAATCGTCTAATAAATTTTTAATGAGATGATTTCAAGACATCTCAATACAGATATTTATTACATGTAAAACGTTACTTTATATCTTCTGGAAAAATGGGGTTAGTAATATCATTATTCATTTTAAAATAATACACTAAATTTTGTACCGTCGTGTCACTTTTATGTTTTGAAATTTTAAAAACTATTGATTTCTACTCAATTCTTACTCATACGTTATTACTAACATCATTAACTTAAATATCAATAACTGTAACGACAAAAATTTGTTATATGCTAAATGCAGTCAGTGCCTCACATCTGAACATATATATATATATAATTAAAACACAAGGCTTATTTTTGTTCCAGTTCGTTTGAGAGTTCTACTGGGCCGATTTACGTGATTTTTTTATATTAAAGCTTTTTTTGTGTAGATTAGTCAACACTTCTTAATTTCTATATTTTGTTAAGTTTAATATTTTTAAACAAATAAATACTATAAAACATTTATTTGGATACGTACGACACACTTGTAGCACCATCTCACTTTTTACGGTGGCAACTTTTGGAACTATCCACGATTATAGAAATTTGGACTTGCATTATTAAAGTGTTTAACGTTTGATTTGTTATTAGATTGCGTAGAGGTGTATTAATAACAAAATGCAGTAATAATAATACCTATATTAGTATAATATTTTTATAATTAATGAAAACTCTGCTACTTCAATGTTTCTTTCACTTAAGCTTTGTTAGCTACATATACTGTGTGTTCATAAATAAGTATTTCTTCTTGGGATTTATTCCTGTAAATACTTTATATTAAATAAATAAATAAAACCATGGAAACAAAATGTATAAATGAGGGTACTAATATCATACTCGACAATCTCCAATTTTAGATAAAATGAGATGTACATCTCAAATTCTACGTCTTTTCAAGCTTTATTAGCTTTGTCGCCAAGTTTTTAAAATGTTTAAAGACGAATATCGTGCGGTGATTAAATTCTAGATCAAAAAAGGCCCTGCCCGTCATATTCAACTGTGAAAGAATGGAGTAAATTATTCAAGCTGGGGCGAAAACTAGAAGACGATCCCCGTCGCGGTTGGCCAATAGAAGCCGTTACTTTGGAAACCATTGATGGCGGAGGCTGAACTGTTCAATAATCAAAGGTTGAAGCCTAAAGAAATTGCGGCAAGACTAGAACTATCTGACACAATCGGTATCAGAAGCATTAAACATTTACACATGATTAATGTTAGTGCAAAAAGATTTTTTCGATTGCACGAAAAGACGATCATCATACGATTTTTGAAATCGATTGTCGGTGGATATGAGTCTGTGGCTCTGTACTACAACCGTCTGTCCAAAAGCCAGTTAATGGAATGAAAAAACCAGGAGAAAATTTCCTTGAAAAAACAAAAAAACTATGCCCACTACCTTTTGGGATTCCGTAGTAAATTTGCTAAATTTCAAAGTAAGAAACACTACATGAAACGCAGAATACCACGCAGCTCTCCTGTACTGTTTGCGACACAACATCAAAGAGAAAAGATGAAAAAACCTAGGTCGGGGTGTTCGTCTAGTCTCTGACAACGCGCCCTTGCATACAGCCTTAGTTGCCAATGGTGCTGTGAAGTAATGTAGTTTCAAAGAAATCCTCCCACACAAAATTGAAATAGATTTGCAGGGGAGGAGGTTAAAGACAGATGAAGAGGTTCAAGCAGCAGCAGATACCCATTTTGCAACAAAAGAAAAATGTTTTTTAAAGGTATAGAAATGCTTCCAAAGAGCTGTAATAAATGCATTGAACTTAAGGAAAATTACATAAAAAACAGCAAGCACTGTTTTTTCTGTTAACCTGCCTTCTATCCCGGACTGGAAACTCATGAACCTTCCTACCATACGAGCGTTGCGCTGAAAATTGTTAGTTATAAAAAGACCGTTGCATTTTTTAACAAAAAATCTTTATTGTTTTTCAAAATAATCTCCATTCAGACTAATACACTTGTGCATTCTTTGAAACCACTTTTTAAAACATTCGGAAAATTCAATTTCTAAAAGGTCCTCAAAAATTCTTTGAAATTCTGTAACTGCTGCATCTGCGCTGGAAAATCTTTTACCTCGCATCATTTTTTTAACAGTTGGAAACAAAAAAAAGTCACACGGCGCCAGATCTGGGCTATACGGAGGATGAGCGACCAATTGAACTCCCGTATCTTTCAAAAAATCCAATGTTCTGGCAGCAGTGTGGGAGGATGCGTTGTCATGATGGACTAAGATGTTACGCAAACCGGTCCTTTGGCGACCTGTCTGTAATTTTTCAAACATCTGTGGTAAAGCCACTTCGCAGTACCATTCAGAATTAACAGTTCTGCGATCTTCATGTGGAATAACAGCAACAGGACCACTTCGGCGGAAAAAACAGTAATCATTTTCTTATTGACGCTTCTGCCACGAATTACTTTTGTGGACAAGTCTTTATCTTCGAATACCCAAACACTAGACTACTTTTTAGTTTCAGGGTCGTAACTGTATACCCAAGATTCGTCACCAGTTACAATGTATGCCACTTGCTTGGAAGCTCCTCCGTCAAATTTTTGCAACATAAATTTACACCAGTCTACTCGAGCCTGTTTTTGACTTTCTGAGAGCAAATGCGGTATCCAACGGCTTGCTAGCTTTCTTACCCCAAGATGTTTATGCAAAGTGGTATTCACCACCGAGGATCCAATCTTCACTTCCTCCTGAATCTCCCTATAAGTAATATTTCGATTGGACTGAATCAAGCTTGCCATACGACCAACATTTTCTGAACAGGCAGCTTCCGCAGGTCTTCCAGGTCTTGCTTCGTCTTCTAGCAGCTCTCGCCCTCGTCGAAATTCGCGGAACCAATGACTAACAGCGGATAATGAAGGGGCAGCATCGCCAAAAGCTGCTATCAAATTTTCATAGTTCAAGGCAGTTCGCGGAATGCTCATCTTAACTGAATTAAAAATGCACAACTACTTATATTACAAAATTAACTATATTTCACAAGGAAATCGGAACGTTTGACAATTGTGGGTAACGAATATCAACTAATGCGACATTCAATTGTTGCAATTGTTTCTAGCCAATTGAGCTTCCATGGCCTGCTACTAACTATTAACAGAGCATCCCTCGTATCTCCATATATTTGGAGGATTTTTGGAAAAACATAATTTCTTTTGTTTATACCCGTCCTTAAGCAAATAGCCAATTAATAAACCTTCCTAGCACCTGTGGAAGGCATTTCTCTAGTTATTCGTCTAATTTTTACGTTAAAAAAAGTTTTTTAGTCAATCTTTGTATATATAAAAATTTGAATTTGTTTATTTAACGTTTTTTTCTGGAGTTTTCTTCCATTCCTAGTACATTTTAATCCGATTGACATGTTTTTCACTTTGGGATGATGAACTGAAAGTCTAAAGGACTTGGGAGACCACATATCAAGAATTACTAAGTTATAAATACTAAAAGAGAAATTTGCGTCTACTAATTATTCAAGCTATTATTGGTACTTGCTAAAGCATTTATTGTGCAAAGAACTTAATAAAATTGGCTTCCAACAATTAAATAATTAGAATTTTTAGAAAAAGGAAATTAATTTAATAACATAAAATTCAAAATTAATGTGCTTAATTTTCAGGTAAATTTAAAGTATAATTATATTTCGAGCGAATAATAACATTTAGACAATCTAGATTAATTTTTGTAATACTTTTAGTAGAAATTAAAAATTAAAATGCTTTAATTGTTATTTTTTCCATAATTTCTTATACGTGAAACAGATGTAGGAATATTATCTTTGTGTTTCCATGTTGGGGAAACTTAACGGTAAATTAAATAATATATTTGCGTTAACAATAGGTTCATTGTAATACTGAAAACTGTTAAATAAGGGCTATCATTAAATTGTTTTTGGAAACTTATATTTGTTTTGTACGATTGGTATTTTCCATTTCAACACATTTGAGTTTTGACACATTTAATTGTTATAAATTGCACACAAAAAGCGCTAGATTGTAATACAACGTTTTAAATAGCTTTAATTTACAAATTGCTATAAAATTAATGACGAAAATTAGAAAAAATAGTATATTATACTTGTTTCATAAGACGTATTGTAACACTCGTTGATAATAATATAATGTAATAATACAATATTAGATTTGTTCTCAAACAAGGTGGCGCTCATAGGCAATCGTAGTTCAATTTGATCAGACACCCATTCAATTTTCCCATGCCCGAACAGAATTGTGATAAGAACTTATCTCTTCCCCAGTTTGACTAGTTGAACAGTAGTAATCAGCTGTGAGTCTAGCATCAGTATTAATATTTACTAGGGAAACCCCGTCAAAACATGACGGTCAAAAGGCTAATTTAATGAAAGATTTCCTTAACAACGCTCGTTGTGTGATTATAGTTCTTCGGGTTTCCAAGAGTGATTATTTAATATTAATATTTATTACTACTAAATAAACGCAATTGAACAAAACAGTTGAAAATACTAGGCTTACCATTCTCAGACGAACTTTTGAATGCGTTATTTAACAAGCACTCCCAACTTATCCCACCTTTCTCCCTTAGTTACCCCCATCTTACTCCTTTTTCCGACTTACCCTTTCAACTTATTTCTTTCTCAGATTTACCTCCCCTCCTCTGACATACCCCCACAAGACTGATCACGCTCTCTGACTTATCTCCTCCGGCTAACTACCTCTCGAACTCCTCCTCTTACCCACCCATTCTTACAATACAATTCTACATTGAATTCATATATCATATGCTTAATATACCAACTTTCTAAACTTCAGACATTTTGGTTATATTCCTTAAGAGATAAAACATTAGTTCGTAGACATTCCTATTCTGCTTTTTCATAAAATCTGCAAAAACGCACAGTCACAGAGTGACACAAAAATATCGAATTTCGTGAGAATGCTTCACAGCAAATACTATGAAACCAGACTGAGAACTGTTGGTGGCATAGTAATCAAATATACAATGTTTAGTTCCATAACGTGACGAAGCAAGCGTTGTAAGTAGACAGTCGGCCTTGGGCATACTAAAATGCATCGATTATAAATAATGCTTTTAAATTAAAAATATAAATAATTAATAATAAATAACTTTTGACAGAACTCTTAGACCGCTACCCAGAACTCTAATCAGAACTGACAAATTAAACAAAATTAATTACAACGCATATTATACATTGGACTAAGAACGGTAACATAATTTTTCGGATATATCTCTTATTTCTCGTCCAATCGCAAAATTTCATAAAAACTTTTGACAGAACTTTTCGGCCGCTACCCAGAACTCTAATCAGAACTGTCAAATTAAACAAAATTAATTACAATACATATTATACATGTATTCAAAAAGGTAACTTAGTTTTTCGGATATTTCTCTTATTTCTCGTCCGATCGCAAAATTGAATAAAAAACTTTTGGCACCTACCCACTACTCTAATCAGAACTGTCAAATTAAACAAAATTAATTACAACGCAGATTATACATGGGACTAAGAACGGTAACTTTTTTTCGGATATTTCTCTTATTTTTCGTCCGATCGCAAAATTTTATAAAAACTTTTGACAGAACTCTTAGATCGTTACCCAGAACTCTAATCAGAACTGTCAAATTAAATAAAATTAATTATAAACCATATTATACATGGGACTAAGAACGGTAACTTAATTGTTGGGATATTTCTCTTATATCTCGTCGGATCACAAAATTTCACAAAAATATTTCAGAGAACTTTTCAGCCGCTACCCAGAACTCTAATCAGAACTGTCAAATTAAATAAAATTAATTATAACCCATATTATACATGGGACTAAGAACGGTAACTTAATTGTTGGGATATTTCTCTTATATATCGTCGGATCGCAACATTTCATAAAAATATTTCACAGAACTTTTCAGCCGCTACCGAGAACTCTAATCAGAACTGTCAAATTAAACAAAATTAATTATAATACATATTATACATGAGATTCACAACCGTAACTTAATTGTTCGGATATTTCTCTTATTTCTTGTTGAATCGCAAGATTACATAAAAACGTTTGGCAATACTTTTAGACCGTTACCCAGAACTCTAATTAGAACTGTTAAATTAAACAAAATTAATTACAACGCGAAACACATTTTTAAGAGCTTCCTGTTATTTGTTAAGCTCGGTCATTTTTCAATGGAATTTGCTTATGTGTTAAATTATAACTAAAATTGAAAGATATCCTAGACTTTACTTATTACTTCACGTATTGCTGTTGTGAAGTGTTTTACACTCTTAATAATGTTAGTATAATGTTTATCATCAATAAATGTTTTCAGATAACCTGCGATTCTATTTTACAAATTCACAGACATTCTTATAGTTTCGAATGGATGGACCATTCATTATTGTAATAAAGGTTATTTTACGAAAAATTATTAAAAAGACGACAAATATTTACGTACATAATGATAATGAATCTCTTAAACATATGTTTATGACGTAATTTAAATGCCTTTATTTCAATCTTTCTTAATTACAAAGTGATGAGGTGATGACCTTAAATTGCACTCGAATTTTATGACAGTATTTTTAAAGTGTCAACCTTTAAATTGTTTGTTAAGTTGTTAACATCTGTTTAGCGTGTAGTATTTCATAGTAAGCAACTAGACTGCCAGAGCGGCTCAAGTTCGGTGAATTATTGAGGGGCCCCAAAATTTTTAATGCAAAACTTTTTTTGAGATAGAAATTTGTTTTGCATTTTTGTGATCTATCCGCCTTCATGTTTCGCCTCTTAAACCGGTGTTAATTTAAACTGAATCACCCTGTATATCGAGAAAGGCCATAATAGTTTAGCTTAAAATACAAACAAGTACTAGGAAGAGGTATTAGTAGATCATATTAACTAATGTAATAAAATAATGCAATGGTTTTATAAAATAATTTTTTGAAATTTATTTACCTAAAACATACTGTACACAGTGTACACCTATGATATAATGCAATATTAATTCTTATCTCGTAATGATTATCGAAAATACTAGTAAAGTACTTACACTACTAACTGTACTGTAAAGTAGCTGCGAAAGGCAAATTTTTCTTGTTGTTTTTCCTTTACAAATTTTAAACTAAGCACGCAAATAAAAATTCTATAATTTAGTATTTGAAGAACAGTTACTAAAGGGAACTAAATTTATGTGGTTTTACCTTACCTATACGTAGACTGCAGAGTTTCCAGTGCTACAGCTGTATTAGATAGAGTTCGGAGCAGAATTCTAACAAAATTTCTGGAATTTCCCCAACCAATAAGAAATAAAGAAAATATTTGGAATAATGAGATACTATTTGTCATTTCTGGGCAGAGGAAAATTGGTTACTGCAATAAGTCCGGCAGATAATTTTTTATTTTTCAATTCTAAGGTTGAATAAATTTGGAATTTACTTTAGCCGATGTGAGATTTCTTGGTGGGTAATTGTTTACATTACATGCATTGTAAAACAAATAATAAAGCTTTTCAAAAACTACAACCAGAAGCTTCTATTTTTTATTCTGCGAAGTGTATGTAATTATCAAAAAGTCAAATACGTGGAATAACTGAATTCTATATAAATATTTTTTTAATTTTACACATTTTCTTTCTAACTATAGGTACTTGAAATAGATGTTTGCAATTGAAGTACAGGCTGCTAAAGTTCTCAAATGAAACCACTTTTATCACAAAACAGACCAAAAATAAATTTTTAGATAACAAAAATTTAATAAAATGTATTCTGTGAATAACTAAATGTTAAAAAGCTGATAGTATGCAATCTTTATTGTGAGTTCGGGCCAATATCTTTTATGGAATCTTGGGATCCGATGAGAAATATAAAGAAACACTCTGAGTTCTACTAAGTTTTTGTTCTCGCCTATAATATGGGTCAGATTATGTTTTTAATTTGACAGTTCTGATTAAAGTTCTGGGTAGCGGTCTAAAAGTTCTGCCAAACGTTTTTGTGTAATATTGCGATCCAACAAGAAATAAGAGAAATATCCGAACAATTAAGTTACCGGGGTACATCTCATGTATATTATGTGTCGTAATTAATTTTGTTTAATTTGACTGTTCTGATTAGAGTTCTGGGTAGCGGCCTAAAAGTTCTGCCAAAATTTTTTATGAAATTCTGCGATCGGATGAAAAATAAGAGAAATATCCGAAAAATTAAGTTGCCGTTTTGAATATCATGTATAATATGTATTGTAATTAATTTTGCTTAATTTGACAGTCCTGATTAGAGTTCTGGGTAGCGGTCTAAAATTTCTGCCAAACGTTTTCATGAAATTTTACGATCGGAAGAAAAATAAGAGAAATATCCGAAAAATTAAGTTACCGTTTTGAAACTCATTTATAATACAGGTTGTGTAAATTTTGTTTAATTTAACAGTTCTAATTAGAGTTCTGGGTAGCGGTCTAAAAGTACTGCCAACCGTTTTTATGTAATCTTGCGATCCAACAAGAAATAAGAGAAATATCCGAACAATTAAGTTACGTATGAAATAAATAAAGATTATTAAAAGTTTCACAGTTTTATTAAAATACAACCTGACAATATTGTTTCGACAGCTATGCTTTCATTATCAAAGGTAATATAATTATAAACAAACACGTTGCTAAGGTAGATACAAAATAGGTAACTAGATAAAATAATAATAATAATCATAATTAAATATCTACTACTTCCAGTAACGGAGAATTACTGAGCTCAAGTTGTTCATTCATTAAAGGTACCCTGAGTTTGTGTTTGTATATCTCAAAGGCTTCTAAAATGTCTAATTTGCGTTTGTTATTACCAAAATGTAGGAATTTAATATTATTTTGAGGAGTCATTGTGTGATTTTGTTCTAAAAGGTGTTTGGCGTAATTAGATTTTTCAGGATGTTTATTTTTGTAATGACGTACGTGTTCTTTATATCTTATGTCAAAATTTCGAAGTGTTTGTCCAATATATACCGAACTACAAAAAGAACAATTTAAACGGTAAATGCCCGATTTCATGATATCATGTGTTCTGTCTTTAGCATTAAATAAAAATGAAAAAGTGTTAGTGTTGGTTTTAAATGTTATTTTATAATTGTTGGTTTTTCTTAGTATATGTGCAATTTTTTCTGATATTTTGCCAAAATATGGTATAGATATGTAATTTGTGTCTTCTGTTTGATTGTCAATGGGATATATTCTTTTGATAGCTAACCTATAATCTTTTTGTTTAATTAAAGTGTCAATCATGTTCGGATTATAATGATTTGCATGTGCTAGTTGTTTAATGGTTGATATCTCTGCTAAAATCTGATTTTGTTAGTGGAATAGTTAAAGCTCTGTGTACTAATGATCTGTAGGCTGCTATTTTATGTGTAATATGGTGAAAAGATTCATTTGGTATTGTTATGTCTGTTTGTGTTGGTTTTCTGTATATGGAAAATTCAAATAGATTGTCTGCGTTAATCTTGATATTTAAGTCTAGAAAGTTTATAGCCCTGTTTTGTTCTGTTTCTAGTGTAAATTTTATATTAGGGTGGATACTGTTTATAAGAATTAAAAATTCATTGATAACCTCAAAAGAACTGTCAAAACAAGCTAAAATGTCATCAACATAACGAAACCAGAAGATAATGTGTTTAGAGAGGTTTAATTCAAATATTCGATCTTCAAACTTGTCCATAAATATGTTAGCTAATAGAGGACTTAGAGAATTACCCATAGGTAAACCATCCTTTTGTAAATAAATTATGTTATTAAAAGTGAAATAATTTTGACTTATACAAAGGTCAAATAATTGAATTAACTCTAACCTATTAACTAATTCTATATTACTATTGATCAAGAAACTATCTAATAAAGGAATACATTCTTATGGGGGTATTCTGGAGAACATGTTGCAAATATCAAAACTAACAAGTTTTGAATGTGGTGGAAGATGTATGTTTTGCAGCTTATCTACTAATTCTAATGAATTTCTAACAGAGTATTTCGATTTGTAACCTATCGTGTTAATAATCTAGTTCAGTTTTTTGGATAAAATGTGATTAGGTGCATTGATGTATGATACAACTGGTCTTATTGGCATATTCTGTTTCTGCGTCTTGACTAATCCATATAGTTTAGGTATTTGTGGGTTTTTATTAATGATGTGTTGCTTTTATAATTCTGAAAAGCAGATATTGCAGTTTTCTAAACCTTGTTTTATTTCTTTTTGGAATTTTGTGGTTGGGTTTTTGTTTAAAGTTGCTAAATTTTCTTTATTAATAAATTCATTAACTTTTTGTATGTAAATATCTTTTGAAAGAATTACCAAAGTGTTACCTTTATCTGCTTTAACAGAAATTAGATTGTTCTCTGTGATTTTCTGTTTTATAGATTGAAGAAGTGATATGTTAGATGTGTTGTACATTTTGTCCTGTTTCAAAGACATCTCTTTTAACAAATTCGAAATTTGGAATTTTGCATAGTTATTATGATCTTTCTTAAGTATAGTTTCGCATTCAACGGCCAAAATTTCTTTAATTTTGTTGGTAAATTTTGGAAAAGGACAAAATTTGAAACCTTTGTTAAGAAATTGTGTTTCTCTGTCATTGAATGTTATATTCGACAAGTTTATGAAACGAGGATAAAAGTTTGTAGTGTTCTGACAATTCGAATACCAGTCGAAACAATATTGTCAGGTTGTATTTTAATAAAACTGTGAAACTTTTAATAATCTCTATTTATTTCATGATTATGGAGTTCCACAAAATAAGGCTGGAAACAATAAACAAAATTAAGTTACGGTTGTGAATCTCATGTATATTATGTGTTGTAATTAATTTTGTTTAATTTGACTGTTCTGATTAGAGTTCTGGGTAGCGGCCTAAAAGTTCTGCCAAAACTTTTTATGAAATTTTGCAATCGGACGAGAAATAAGAGAAATATCCGAAAAATTAAGTTACCGTTTTGAATATCATGTATAACATGTATTGTAATTAATTTTGCTTAATTTGACAGTTCTGATTAGAGTTCTGTGTAGCGGCCGATCAGTTATGTGAAACATTTTTATGAAATTTTACGATCCGACGAGATATAAGAAAAATATCCGAACAATTAGGTTACCGTTCTTAGTCCCATGTATAATATGGGTTATAATTAATTTTATTTAATTTGACAGTTCTGATTAGAGTTCTGGGTAGCGGTCTAAGAGTTCTGTCAAAAGTTCTTATGAAATTTTGCGTTTTAATACGAAATTAAAGAGATATTTGCGAATTTAAGATTAATTTTTTTTCTTTTTGCTGTAATTTTATATTTTTTGTGGAACTATTAATGAGACCTATCAGGAACTGTAGAACTATATCAGTTTTATCGATAACTCATAAAATATTTCTTTTTTTTCATAATTTTACCGCAGCGTGAACTTGGCGGGCAATTTCTTTTTATATCTCTTTTTGAGGTTTTTTTTTGCAGAACTCTTTCAAAAACCAATTGAGAACTCTAGAACTATTGGAACTCCATCCAGAACTCTAATTATTTCATAGACTTTTGTAAAACTCCCCACCAACTTCACACAAGTTATTTCGTGCTAGAATCCACATAGCATATCTACTGACCGTACTTATAAACTTACGTAAAAAATCTGTGCGGGGTACAGAGACACCCTAGTTACTTGTTCATACTGTAGTAAGTTGGAAATTTTCTATTATTGGTTATGGTGCACGTGCATCTTGCATATGTGCGTTCCTAAGACGAAGAAATGTCGAACTTACATTCAACGTACACTTTGTGTTAAAATTAAAAATTTTTAAATTTTTAAAAAAAATTATAATTAATTAAAATTGATACAAATTTTAAACTTTTCACCAAATTTAACTTGTTTTCTTTTGAAATTATAAAACAACCTATATCGACGTCTATTACTTATATAAAAATAATTCATATAGGTAATCAATGATAGAAGTTTCGAACTTTTGTTCGAATACCAGTCTTTGCACTTCCTTCACTGGAATCTTTCGGCTAGCTGGCGACTAGTGGCTTGGTAAATGTCCTGTTTTTCACAAAATTCAAAAGTTCTAGAGTCGTACCAGAGTAGTGGACGGATGCAAAATCTGCCTAAAATAATAGAGAAACGTCTTTACGATATAAACTACGGGTAGTAAAGTTTTTGTATGCATTCTTTTCTGTATACGTCACCTACGTCTACGTCATCGCCCCCCCCCTGTTCTAAGACGGGATGGTCTTCGTCCTCTTTGATCCATACTTCCAACGCTCCTGAAGACATTCCATGACAATACTATAAAATTGTATGAAAATTATATTGTGAGTGACAGCTTCCCAAGCCAAGGTCGTGATATATGGTGAAATATGATAAGAATTACAAAAAAGTAACTAATGCGTCGTAATTTTAATTAATTAATTTGCATACATTTTTAGTGCACAAGGTTTTAAAAGAGTTTTTATTTTACTAATTAATTTCTAACGGTTCAAAGGTCGTTAGGCAGTTAATAATTTTTTCTATTATTTTCATCTGTGGTTCATCACCATTTTAGATTGAATGACATTCTAGTAATCTGAACTTCGTTATTCAAAGCATTCACTCTACGTACTTTATTGAATTTGTTTTACAGAAACTTTCAACACTAAGCTGGATTTTTATTATGTAGATTGCTATTGAATCGGCACGCTTGCGACCTTGTCATTCTAAAATAAGAATACGAACACGAAGTTTGGGGGTTGAGACAGTAAGTACAATGACTTTGGAATATTAGAATATGTTTCTTAGGTACAAAATATGCACAGAAACGTTTTGAATAGACCTTGAAAACTGTTTACATCAATTCTCGAATCAGATTTTCTAAGATTCTATATAGTCTAGGAAATTGAAATTTTTGTTAAAGCTTTCAATATATTCTTTCACTAATATTGTTTTCAACAGTAATCATCTCTTTGTTAGAAAAAGAGGTACAGTGCTGTTCGCCGATGGTTTTGAAGCTGAAAATATAACTCAAATTTGAGTAATTAAATTTAATTTAAATTTTAAATTTAAATAATTGATTCATGTTTCACATTTAATATTTTCATTTTTTCCTCGGAAATTTCAAAAGCATTAAAATTATTAAATGTCCCAAAGGTTCAAGTTTTAGTTAAAATAAACATGCAAAAGTATGTTGTAATTTTCACTTTATTTTATAGCAGAATGTCACCCTCACCGCATAACCTGTTCATTTTCTAACGAAAGGTTTTTACTAGTAAAATTTATTAGAACCCTTCTAGTTATTTTTGCTTGTTCTTTCATATTACGACAACGTAAGACAGGGATCAGAATTTTTTAAACTAGGCTACGTGCCTCCAGGGGATGTGCCTAGAAGCTTGGCAAGCCATGAGAGGTAGCAGAGAAGTTATTTTGAAAGTTAGTAATGCCCAACATTTGTAGTCTCACAAAATGTACTACTTTAAGAAAAATGAAAAAAAGCAGAAAAGATTAGGATGACAAGACGTGGATATTCATTCTTCTTGTTTTAAAAATTAGCTTAATTAAGATTAGTTAGTCTTTTTGTGTGCTTAGCTTTGTTGACTGTTTTAAAACGGGTTCACTCAAAATATTTAGTTTAATGTAACATTTTCACGTACACGTTAAATAAATTTGTTTAATTAAGGTCCCTTTTAATTGCTTGTTAAATTTATCAACAGCGCTAAAATAATAAAAGATGTTTCTTTTCTGCTACATATAGTTATATGACGTTCGTGCGTATATTTAATGCTAGTTGCTTAATCTGATTTCTTACTCTGAAGGTAGAAACGACAATAATAGTAAATTTGATTGACTTTTATTTAACTTTAAACAAAATTCTTAACACTCAATTTGAAAATGTTTAGAGTGCAAATTGCTTGACACGCGTATTTCTTAAATCGTGATCGCCCTATTAGCGTCTTAATTTTACTATCACCAAACCAAAACCAAAATTTGCTTATAATATACAGAATAACACAATGTAAAACTAAAAACCTATTCACAACATGCATACATCTTAAACGGCTTCATAGTAACACACCACGCAGGTTTAATATTAAATTTTAAATATAGTGTTCAAATTGTTTACCAATCAGATAACTATTAACAGGCCTTATTGGTATGAATTACTCAAAAATAATTAACATATTATTTATGCGAAATAGAATTGTTTTTCTTTGTATAGTTATAAGAAATTTTAAACAAATTATTCTTAATTACTGCAGTAATAAGAGAAAGAAATGTGTATTAGTTATTTCCAAATATTCAAATTTTAATGAGTATTTAATTTATTAGTTTGTCATCTATTATTCCGAGTTGTTTTAATATTTTGAATCGCGAATATTTATATTGTGTTTTTCCTATTTGCGCACGAAGTTTAGATCGAGGAATGGCATAATTGTACAACGAAACCCTAGGCAACATCTTAAGTGTTTCAAAAAGGCAAATAATAATCTTATAAACTACCATTTGAATCGCGATCGCAATGGTAATTCATTATCAAATATAGTGAACCTAATGTCCGAAATGAGTGGTATTTCTGTTGTTATGAATTGTTTCATATCAACTTATACGGTCGATCATGAGGAGAATTCGACTTTGCTGAAGGTTGCTGCGAAAGGCTGGGAATACTTTCTATTTACGTCAGCTGTGGATGTTCAACTTTTTCGTACATTTTTCGAAACATAACAAATCCATTTTTTAAATGTATAACTAAACATCTAACGAGACGACAAGTTCCTGAGATAAGATTTGTGGGACGCAAAATAAAGATAATGGCCATGACTGACCTTTACACACTTATTAAGAAAAGCGATTTGCTAAAAATATTGTGTATAGATATCTAGAACCAGGGCAGCTTTCTGTTGTGTGACAGAAGTTTTGGTTTATTGAGTAACATATGAGGGAAGTTTGACAGGTCTATCTTTCCTTTGAATATATACAACATTGTGTAAAACACTTTGAAACAGTTTCCGTAACCCAAGATAGAATTTATGAATGTTTTGGGTCCCTATTAAAAAACATTAAAAACAAAAATAAAGAAGGTTCACACACAGTATCCCATTATAAGCTAAATGAAACTTTGAAAAATTACAAAAATGAGATCTGGTGCAGTAAAACAGGTAACTTTCTGGTCTTTTTAGCATTTGTCATTCAGAAAAAAACCAAATTAATGCCAAGAAAAATTTAGGCAGAAATTTATGCAATTATAAGTTACCACTAAAAAAGCGGAATGATATCATAGAGCCTTTAAGAAAGTAGGTACGATAAAATTACAACTTACAGAAGACATTGAGAGTAAACGAGAGGAAACGATTTCCAAGACCAAGAAGATTAATACATACGTATTTATTTCTTAAAACTGGTTTGCTTTCAATAAAATTCAACTATATCTTTTATTTTTGTTTGGATTTTCTGCGTTTTCAGCAGTTATATTTACAGAGTATCTGAAATGAATTATATATTGGCAGCACCACCACAGAATGTCAAAAAGCTTTATCAAAGAAAAGACGATTAGCTTATGAGATGGGAGAAAGATAAGCAGAATTAGAAATGCTTAAACTTGAAAAAAACAAATATTAGAACTAGAAGATTAACGAAAAGACGATCAACCAAAAGTGAAGAATAAGAAAAAGAACAAATATTGTCAAAAACTACAAGTAATAAAGGCAGTTAATAGAGTTGCAACGTGCAGCAGAAGAAGAACATCTAAGAGAGGGCGCTAGAATGCCTCAAAGACGAGAAGAAGATGACCAACAATTGAAGCTTACTTAAAGAAGAAGCAGAAAGTAAAGCTAGAAAAGAAAAAAAATAAGCTGAAAGACAGCAGGAAATAAAGAAAAAGAAAAGAAAATTAGGTGTAAATGAGTGAAAAAAACTATCCATAAGCTTACGGGAGAAACGAATAATGCTAGTACTATAGACTGAAGAAGATAATACCTAAACTCAATAATTGAACACAGTGGCGTGCGGTGAGAATTTAGGAAAGGGAAGCATCAACCATGATTTTAATTTTAATATGCCTAAGTACAATAAAAAACAGTGTTATAATTATTAAACTAAATTATTAAATTGTTAAACGGCACCGCTACCCTAGAAAACCGTAGCTTAAGCAACTAAATCAATGCTTATATGCAGTGTAGCAGTGTATGTAACACATTTGAATCTGTATTACCTTTCCGCGTAAGTTGAATGACCCTAATTTAAAATAGTATCTACTCTAATTATACTTTTTGCTGTGTGCAATTGATGTTGAGCTTTAAGTTGATTAAATATTACAAAAAATAAATCATAACCATAATTTTATAAAAATATTTTTGTCGATACTGTTTTTTATTTTTAATAAATTCTTAATGTCCGAAATGAGTGGTACTTCTGAAAAAACTATCTACAAAGTAGAATAGAATTATATGCCACCTGCTGGAAACCAACAAGCAAAATAAAGGCCTATGAAACGTAAAACTACATCAACCCGTGAAAATAAGTACGAAGTTGAAGTAGTCAGGAGTTACATGTTCGTATAATAGCACAACAGTTCTTTCGAGAAAATACTCCACCGACCATAAATTCAATATTGGCTACAATAAACGCTCATGAATATTTGCCCGAGTTTTCACGGGCCAGATTTTATCGTTTGTTATGCGATGTGGACTTCGAGTTTATAAAGCGCGATAGACAATTAGTAGTAATTGAAAAGCAAGAGATATTCTCATGGCTCAATCGTTATCTTCACTCAATTTGTCAATACCAGAAAGAAGGTTACAGTGTAGTGTATTTAGACAAATCCTGGGTAAATGTAGCCCACAGTGTATCAAAGGATTGGGTAGATAAGTCGATTAAAAAGACTAGAGATAAATTTATTTGTGGCCTGGCAGCCAAGCTTAAAAGCTTGTATTTTGTTTTTATATTTGGATTTTGAAAAACTTATCTCAAATAGGACGTTTAGAAGTAGTCAAGGTATACAGGAAAAATTATCGTCGACATCGTAAAAAACATCGTGATATCAAGATACTGCGGCTGCCACCCAAGAACTGAATCCGATAGAAAACGTTTGGACTGAACTATAAAGATATATCCGGAGTAAACTATAACGGTGCTGTCCGATCGATCTGTCCTACTTTGGAGAAGTGTAGCTAGAGTGTAGCTCAACAGTAGGCGCTACTACGCGGTGCAAAGTGAAGTTTCCTAAGCAAGCCAAGCCAAGAACAAAGCGAGGCATTTTTGACTTTTTTTAATACGTTTGTTTTGGTCTTATTGGCTTAGTTAAAAAGTGTTTTAAAGGTTAAGTTGAGGGAGGGTACTTTATAACGTAGTGCGTTTCCTTCTTAAAATAAAATCGACCACAATAATATTTTTTTGTAAGATAAGTTGCATCAATGCATTTCTAACGAGGAAAATTAACTACAATCAAGATCAGATAAGATAATGCTGTATTTTGCTATGACAACAGCGTACTTCAATCAAGGTTCGTAACATACATCTAATTTCCAAATTTTTATTTAATAAATTTATTCAAAAAAAGTAATCCACACTACAGCGAGCAGACGCAGATCAAGAAGCATAAGTCGCCAAAATAAACCGGTGGTTAAGAGCGTAAACGAACTGGGTTTCTATACTATCTTTATTTGCTTTGTTTCGGTGATACAGTGCACGGCCCCAGGCTTTTCAGAAAGACAAGTTTTTGGCATTTTGCTGTAGGCCTTGATAATCATTCTTTACCTTACTTAGTGTTTTTTTGAAGAAGTGGTTGTCTTGAGGATGCCTTCCATAACACCTGAAGGCGTTAATTGTGTGATCACCGAACGGGAATCTGTTTAAACCAAATTTCGTCGGCGATTCAATAAGTTGACAAGGGCCAGTCAGTATTGTAGTTACGCATAAAAAAAATATTATTGTACTTGCAGTTGAAGTCTGCGTTTTGTCAGGTTGCTTCTACTATGAAGATTTTCACGTTAAGTGCGAACTTTTATCTTCTGAAATGATCCCACTATAGATATTCTTTTAAGATGGAGTCCGGCCTTACAAGGGTTTACTACTTTATATAATTTTAGAAACCCTTAATTTGTGATAAACTTCATGACTTGATGACCGATCACGTGGTCAGTGATGACTATTGGGTTTTTCCGTATATCTTGGACCACCCCTACAGCCTTTATTTTAAGAGAAACAACTTTTAATTACAACAAAAATTGCTGGACTTTTATTGCCAGAATTTGTCGTCAAATAAAACAAATGATTATACAGGGTGTTCTTGTTTTTTGCTAATTTTGCGACGGTCATTTGTTTTATTTGATAACAAATTCTAACGGTTCAGAAAACATCCTCTAACTTTTGCAATTAAAAGTTATTTATCTCTTAAAGTAAAAGTTCTAGGAATGGCCGAAAATACATGGAAATCCCTTGTACATCAAATGGAGTCAACACAATAAGTTAGCTAAGAAGGTAACGTTTGTGTGATTTATAGTAGTTGTATTAATTTGGTTATTGCTATTAAGTAGTTTGATAGTTATAAACTCACTTAAATGTGGTTTCCTTTGAAGTCTTCTAGATTAATACTGCTCCTCTAATGGCGCGGTCACCCATTTTGTATACATCCAAGTTTGTGATTGCAAGTTTTCAGGAACAATTCTTTGTTATATGGACATATTTTGCATTTTACACTGCAAACAACTACAAGAAACAAAGAAAATGAATTAATTACATTGAAAAAAGTGCTAATACCAGTTTATCCAAGTACACTACAAATGCTCTAAAACAACGTTCAAATATATAACGATTCACTTCCCATATATCTGTGGAGTGTGTTTACAAATGGGGTCATTTTATTAGGGTTTTCACTTGCTTTTTTTGAATTCAAAACGGGGACCTGAAAATGCTATTCAAATAAAGCTGTTATTTAGAATGGGTTGTTTTATTTTGCAGTATCAGATAAAAAGAACAAGATGACACGTACAAAAGAAATATTTTATTTGAAAGATAGATACTATGACACGCTTTTGCTGTTTATGATGAACTCGGATTTAGAAAGTTCTATTACCTCTTTTAATTAAACAATCATAAGCGAGTTTTGATTATATTCTGTGGCCGAAGCTTTTTTTAAAACTTTATTGAATATAATAAAACACTTTTATATATTTCGTTTGCAGTCGTAGAATATATTTTATTATTTTTAATCGACAGAAAACTTTATCTCTTTTAATGTTTAGAATACATATATATTAATATTACTTTGTCTGTAATTATTTAACGAGTTTAAGACGAGCTTAAATAATTAGATTTGAATTAACACTCTTAACAGAACAATTTTAAAATTCACATTTAAATGACATTAAGCAAAATAATTAATTAAAACTCGAATGAGCCTTTATGTTTTTACTAGCAAGACAATTTTAAAATCCACACCTAGTTTTAATACTCACTCAGGATAAACACTTGTTGAATACTTAATAAAGACTTGTGTGTTGAATGAATATTTAATAAAGACTTGTGTGTTGAATGAATATTTAATAAAGACTAAAGACTTAAGTTTAAAACAGAGGTATTTATACCTTATCTGCCTACACAGTTCTCATGGTCATGAGAGAATAAATGCCAAAGAAGTTCTCATAGAGATAACATAGACTTAGCAGAAAAACTGTAATTTGATATCGTGAGTTTTATTATCTTAAGCAATTCTCATGTAACATGATCTTATCTATAGTGCGATTCTACGTACGTTCTTAGCGCATTGGAAGTATTATGTTACATGATGTTAGCAAACTGGTCGTTTTTTAGAATATACTTCGTATACAGAAACAGCAGCAAAACATAATAAAAAAACATTTTCGATTACACATGCACGGTGATTCAGTAGCGAATGATCGGACCTTGAGGATAAGCTTCTTAGGTCATTAGAAATATAAAACCTTAGTAACATCTTTTGATTAAATGAACTTGAAAATTTCGAAAATTTTGCACGACGTTTTTAGAAAAGTACGTGTAATAGATGAAAGTCAGTGTTAAGTCTAATAGAAACAAATGCAAACTCTTTAGAAATTGTTGAATGAGCACAACAAGGATGCAGACTGCGCACATTCCATTTTGGATGTTGTTAAAATAGCTTAAAACATTTTATTAGAAATAGTATAGTCAAAACAAATTCGGGGGGCTTTCCTTGTTTTCTAGTAGCGAACGCAGGCGAAATGACATTATTCTAATAATACTGACCCATTTAATTATTATTATAGCTTGATTTGTTATTTGTTAATAAATAGATAGTTAATTAAGTAAAAACATGTTAGATAATTCAATCTGTCCATCAATAGGTATTGTTAGTTTTTATTGGAATTCTAAATAAAGTAAAAAAGTCTCTTTATTAAAACTTATTATTTTTTATGTTTTGATAGAACGACACTGATGGATGGTAATTTGTTTACATAGAAAATAAGTACATATCATAAAAATAAATCATAAAAATAAGTGCACTACTGTTTTACTAAAAACTTCAGTGTAAAGGGTTTTTAATTAGTTATTATTGCAATTACTAGTCGCAATTCTTATGAATACTTAATGTTTGTTATGGAAATAGATATTATATAATTATTAATTAATAATACGAAAATGCAAAGATGAGTTGGAAATAGGGTTTTTCCCCTTTTTATGGATTAACAAACTCGTATGGATTGTAGATAATAAAGGAGTAATAAAGACTGAATTTAAAATTCCAAGAAATAGAACTAAAAGATTTTAAGAAATATATACCACAAACAAGGTCAGCTGTGTTTGTGTTCATTGAAATAATAATAACAAAACGGTACGTAGAGTATTTATTGTTGATTTATCTTTTATTACCTACTACTATGCACATTTGAAAAACTACATTTACTATAATATGTGTCTGTTCTTACTATTCAATTTGAAAACACTGGGCTGAACTTCGATGTTGTTTGTTTTTTCAAGTACAGAAGTACGTGAAAAATGATATATAGGAATTTTCTTTCTTTAAAGATTAACCACTGGAAAAGTGTAATTATTTCTTAATATTCACCGTGTATAAAGAATAGCCTTTTTTGATGTCTTAAGACTTCAAATTAATTTGTTATTACTACAGATTGTTTTTATTACCGTCGAACTTGTATCGCAAACATAACACTTTCTAAAGCTCATAAAGAAATATGTCTGTCTTGTTAAAAGAACTTTTAAAAGCATATAAATGCAAACAGAACAGTTTTTTTGAGTCGATAATTAAAAATTAGATCGTATCGGCTATACATTTTTAGAAAAACGATATTTTGGTTTTGTACCTTTTGTTGTGTTCTTCCAGAAAAGGAAACAAGGCACTGATGATGTTAAATGTTTATTTAATTATTGGAAATTGTGACAATGTTTATTAATACTCAAATTGTTACACGCTCCCTTTTTTAACTATAATTAATTTCGTACTTAGTTATATAGTATGATGTTTCTTCGATGAATCTAGTTCTTGTACTGTCTGAATAACAAACTGCGTTCCATAAGGAAACTTACTATCAATTACTCATTAAAATAAAGTGTCCCAAAGGAAAATTAACGACAACAACATGATTCACTTTGAACTTAAATATTTACATCCAATGTAGCATTTAATTTAATATATTTTTGAAGGGAAAGTTTAGTTTAATGAGTTACTAATATGTAACTAATGATAGTAGTTATTTCTGAATTATGGTAAACAAAGAAAATGAGATATGAATAACGTTGCTTACAATTTTATAATAAAATCTAACGATTAACAAGCTATAATTAAGAATCACCTTAAAATATGATTATAATAAAAAAGGATGTATCTAACACTTTCATTAAACAATTTTTGATTGCGTGTATAGTGTTCTTGAAAAGAAGGATAAATAAAAGACAAGATTGCAAGATGTTGTTTTATTAGAATAGCCTGTATACTCTCCTGTTATATAATATCTCTCCAGACACTGATTACGACAATACCCATTATGCGAACTTTATACCTCTTTATAAATACCATGTTTCCTTTTCTGTTATACTATAACCCACGTTGCCTCTAGCAACGTTGGGTATTTTTAAAAACTCACTCTTTCAAAAAAAGTGTTTTCTTTTACTCCACAAACATACGTATTTATTAACACCACAAGTTGAATATTTTATATTCAATCTTTTTTTTAATTTGGATAGTAAAAGGTTACCTAAATAGACTACGTTTAATATAAAAGAATAAACGTAAAACACAAATTATTTTTTATTGTAAAACCAATTTTATAACCACCTACACTTTGTTTCATACATCAAGTTCAGCATGGAGCTGTATGGAAAGATAGGTAGCCACATTTCAGAATAACACTCCTTCGAGGACAATAGGTACCTGTCAATCATAAATAAATCCTGCTTTTGTAATTCGAAGCACTAATCTCGTATTAATTACCTTACCTCGTTTAACATGGATCTTTGTGTCGGGAGCACTCAAACTTATGCAAAATACCTTTTTAATAAAATTTTATATACAAACTTTTTTAATTACCGATATAATTAAACTATTTACAAACGATGATATTAATATTATAATATTAATATAAAATGCGCTAGATTGTGGATAATAACATTTCAAAGTTTTAGTGTACGTAACTTAACTAATTATAATATACATATTATATATTGCTTTGATATTGTTCATCACTGCTCTCCACGTCACTAATAAAAGTATCACTAGCAATATCATCAATGTTTTATTATGTCCGGCTACATATCTTTTTATTTCACTCCAGAAGTTGGCGGGGAGTTTTACAAAACTCTATGAAATAATTAGAGTTCTGGATGGAGTTTCAATAGTTCTAGAGTTCTCAATTGGTTTTTGAAAGAGTTCTGCAGAAAAAACCTCAAAATGAGATATAAAAAGAAATTGCCCGCCAAGTTTACGTTGCGGAAAAATGAAAAAAAAGAAATATTTTACGAGCTATCGATAAGACTGATATAGTTCTACAGTTCCTGATAGGTCTCATTAATAGTTCCACAAAAATATAAAATTACAGCAAAAAGAAAAAACCAGAAATTAATCTTAGATACGCAAATATCTCTTTAATTTAGTATTGGAACGCAAAATTTCATAAGAACTTTTGACTAGAACTTAGACCGCTACCCAGAACTCTAATCAGAACTATCAAATTAAATAAAATTAATTATAACCCATATTATACATGGGACTAAGAACGATAACTTAATTGTTTGGATATTTCTCTTATATCTCGTCGGATCGCAAAATTTCATAAAAATGTTTCACAGAACTTCTCGGCCGCTACCCAGAACTCTAATCAGAACTGTCAAATTAAACAAAATTAATTACAATAGATATTATACATGATATTCAAAACGTTAACTTAATTTTTCGGATATTTCTCTTATTTCTCGTCCGATCGCAAAATTTCATAAAAACTTTTGGCGGAACTTTTAGGCCGCTACCCAGAACTCTAATCAGAACAGACGTATTAAACAAAATTAATTACAACACATAATATACATGAGATTCACAACCGTAACTTAATTTTTCGGATATTTCTCTTAAATCTCATCGGATTGCAAAATTTCATAAAAATGTTTCACAGAACTTTTCGACCGCTACCCAGAACTCTAATTAAAACTGTCAAATTAAGCAAAATTCATTTCAATACATATTATACATGATATTCAAAACGGTAACTTAATTTTTCGGATATTTCTCTTATTTTTCATCCTTTCGCAAAATTTCATAAAAGCTTTTGGCAGAACTTTTAGGCCGCTACCTAGAACTCTAATCAGAACTGTCAAATTAAACAAAATTAATTACAACACATAATATACATGAGATTCACAACGGTAACTTAATTGTTCGGATATTTCTCTTATTTCTTGTTAGATCGCAAGATTACATAAAAACGTTTGGCAGAACTTTTAGACCGCTACCCAGAACTTTAATCAGAATTGTCAAATTAAAAACATAATCTGACCCATATTATAGGCGAGAACAAAAACTTAGTAGAACTCAGAGTGTTTCTTTATATTTCTCATCGGATCCCAAGATTCCATAAGTTGTCATAAAAACTAAAATTTTTCGTTTAAAAAAAAAGTTGCTAAGAATGTTTATTTTTTCGTAAATTTTTAAAAAATACAAAATTTTTCATTTTTCAAAAATTTACCGAAATTTTAGGTGGTCATTTTGACCACTTTCCCGAAGAGATACAAAAAAATATTATCAACCAAAAGTTTCTTAGAATTTGATGTACTATAAGATTCCAAAAAGAAAAATTCAAAAAAGTCAACAGGGAAAAAGGCGACAGACCGACAGATCGACTTCACGAATTCAGAGACGAACTTTTTGTTCGTCGAAAATTACCTGTCGGACTTATTGCAGTAACCAATTTTCCTCTGCCCAGAAATTCCAAATAGTATCTCATTATTCCAAATATTTTCTTTATTTCTTATTGGTTGTGGAAATTTCAGAAATTTTGTTAAAAGTCTGCTCCGAACTCTAGCTAATACAGCTGTATCACTGGAGACTCTGCAGTCTACGTAATGGTAAGGTAAAACCACATAAATTGAGTTCCCTTTAGTAACTGTTCTTCAAATACTAAATTATAGAATTTTTATTTGCGTGCTTAGTTTAAAATTGGTAAAGGGAAAAACAAAAAGGAAAATTTGCCTTTCGCAGCTGCTTTACAGTACAGTTAGTAGTGTAAGTACTTTACCAGTATTGTCGATAAACATTAAGAGATAAGAATAAATATTGCTTTATAGCATAGGTGTACAGTATGTTTTAGATAAATAAATTTCAAAAAATTATTTTATACAACCATTGCATTATTTTATTACATTAGTTAATATAACCTACTAATACCTCTTCCTAGTACTTGTTGGTATTTTAAGCTAAACTATCATGGCCTTTCCCGATATACAGGGTGATTCAGTTTAAAATCACACCGGTTTAAGAGGTGAAACATGAAGGGGGATAGATCACAAAAATGCAAAAAAAATTCTATCTCAAAAAAAATTTTGCATTAGAAATTTTGGGGCCCTTCAATAATTCCCCGAACTTGAGCCGCTCTGGCAGTCTGGTTGCTTACTATGAAATATTACACGCTAAACAGATGTTAACAATTTAACAAACAATTTAATAATGGTTAAGCCTTTAAAAATACTGTAATAAAATACGAGTGCTATTGAAGATCATCAACTCATCACTTTGTAATTAAGAAAGATTGAAATAAAGGCATTTAAATTACGTCATAAACATATGTTTAAGAGATTCATGATCATTATGTACGTAAATATTTGTCGTGTTTTCAAGAATTTTTTGTAAAATAATCTTTATTACAATAATGAATGGTCCATCCATTCGAAACTATAAGAATGTCTGTAAATTTGTAAAATAGAGTCGAAGGTTATCTGAAAACATTTATTGATAATAAACATTATAATAACATTATTAAGGGTGTAAAATACTTCACAACAGCAATACGTGAAGTAATAAGTAAAGTCTAGGATATCTTTCAATTTTAGTTTAATAATTTAACACATAAGCAAATTTCATTGAAAAATGACCGAGCTTAACAAATAACAGGAAGTTCTTAAAAATGTGTTTCTAAAAGGTTTTATTTGTAAATGCCGACTAAATGATCCTTTGTGCCTATGTACTATAATTTACAACTTTCTGTTAGTAACAAAATAATCATTTTTGTGTTATATTATATTCAACATTTTTCCTTTTGTCCCACGTTGAAACTACAGTGTGTGTTCTTATGGACAACGGGGTTGCCAAATATCTTGCAAGCAACTTATAAAAACATTTTCTAAATATTGTAGTTGTAACTGCATAAACCTTTATAATCCCTATTGTTCGAGCAAGTTATATTGCAGGTAGTCACTTCTTCTGACAGTGGTAGTAAAACAAAATTTCAAAACTTGCTGTTCCTATAGTGCCCGTATAAAGTCTGGAACTATCGAAATAAATCTTTTATTAAGTATTTTTGAGAACAATCCTCGAACACGTCGATTTTTATCTTAAAGGAGACATATTTTAGTGCAATAGTTATTTGTAGATCGTCTTTTGTTTTCGAGTTATGGTGATAACGAAAAATTTTTAAATGGAAACCCTAATTTTTTATGATGGATATGAAAAGAGAATGCTATGCGATTTGAAGTATTTTTATTCTTCGCTCTTTTTCTTGGAGATTTTATTCAATCAGGTGAAATACTTTCTTGACGTACTGAGTACAAAAGTTTTTTCGCTAATATTTTGTTTCTTTAGAAACTTGTGGAATAATTACTTATAATGACTGTCGGGTCTCAGTAAGACGATATTTTATCAAATTTGACAAAATTTTTTTTCACCAACCTTTAGTACACAACCCATTCTGTTTTTCACAATATCCGCCATACTTATGTATAATTAATGTACTATGTGCGTTATGTAATACTACAATACGAATAGTTACAACAAACAACACGATAATGTTAACAATAATTACAAATGATAAAACCCAAACAACTAAGCGAAGATCTACAGACGCGGGTTGTAATTAATTTTGTTTAATTTAATAGTTCTAATTAGAGTTCTGGGTAGGGGTCTAACAGTATTACCAAACGTTTTTATGTAATCTTGCGATCTAACAAGAAATAAGAGAAATATTCCAACAATTAAGTATAATGTATAATATACATGATTCACACATTGTATATTATGTGTTGTAATTAATTTTGTTTAATTTGACTGTTCTAAATAGAGTTCTGGGTAGCGGCCTAAAAGTTCCGCCAAAAGTTTTTATGAAATTTTGCGATCGGACGAGAAATAAGAGAAATATCCCAACAATTAAGTTACCGTTCTTAGTCCCATGTATAATATAAATTATAATTAATTTTATTTAATTTGACAGTTCTGATTAGAGTTCTGGGTAGCGGTCTAAGAGTTCTGTTAAAAGTTCTTATGAAATTTTGCTTTCCAATACGAAATTAAAGAGATATTTGCGAATTTAATATTAATTTCTGGTTTTTTCTTTTTACTGTAATTTTATATTTTTTGTGGAACTATTAATGAGACCTATCAGGAACTGTAGAACTATATCAGTTTTATCGATAACTCATAAAATATTTCTTTTTTTTTTCATAATTTTCCCGCAGCGTGAACTTGGCGGGCAATTTCTTTTTATATCTCATTTTGAGGTTTTTTCTGCAGAACTCTTTCAAAAACCAATTGAGAACTCTAGAACTATTGGAACTCCATCCAGAACTCTAATTATTTCATAGACTTTTGTAAAACTCCCCGCCAACTTCACACAAGTAGTTAGTTCGCATTGGTAGGGCGATAGCCGGAAATCTTGATATTATGATTTTTTGCAATGATCTTCAATTATGTTTCGATCATAATTTGCCCTGTCTGCCTGGACTATTTCTAACAGTTCTATTTTAAGATAATTTTCTTCAAAATTCAAATCTTGTGACGGAAGCCACGTTTGTATTTCTTCCTGATTAGTCATGATGTAAGGATAGCAAGGAGCATTGTCCATTACAACAGTACAACAAATCTTTTCTGGCTAATTAGGAATTAACAGACTTTCAAACTACTTTTCAAAAGGCATATCTATTTCACCGTGGTAGTCCTGGGTATTTTTCCTTTGCGAGAAAAATCAGATTTGCTCCATTGGCAAAACTGTACTGCCGAATTGAGCGCAGATAACTATCTATTGCTTTTCAATTAATACTGATTTTCTAACGCGCTTTGTACCTGAAGTCCACATCGCATAACAAACGATGTGTGGTCCATGAAAAATTGTGCAAATTCTCATTAGCGCTTACTGTAGCGAATATTGAATTTATTGTCGGTGGCGTATTTCCTTAAAAGAACTGGTAACTGTTATAGAAACATAACTGCTGAGTCCTTCACCGCACGTATTTTCTCGGAATCATGCAATTTTACGTTTCTTAAGGTGCAATTCTACTGATGCAACACTAGGCGACATGTCATATGCCATATGTCACCTAGTGTACCTGACGCATGTGATGGGCAAAGACAATCAACGTGTGGCATGTGGCAAAGACGCATGCTTTATATTGCTTCATGTTGCTTCGGTTGAAAGACTCAGTGTAGCATGCGTCATTGCCGCATGCTACATATTGCTCAAATGTCGCCTCAGTGGAATTGCGCCTTTAGGGTTTCCATTGTCGCCACATATTGTATTCCATACTATTGTCGCACTTTGTAGATAGTTTTTCCAGAAATACCACTCATTTCTGACACTAGCTTCACATATTTGATAATGAATTATTACCATCGCGATTTAAATGATAGGTATTACACTATTAATTTAGTATTAAACCTGTGGGTCGTGTTATTATGAAACCGTTTAACATATATGTATTGTTATTAATAGTTTTTAGTTTTACATTGTATTATTCTGTATATTATGAACGAATTTTTAAGAATGAATAAATGTGATTTCACGTTTCACGTTTAGATGCTCACAAGATTTTAAAAAGAAATTAAAAAAATCGAAACATGTAGGTAGAATATCACTTAAAGTTAGTAAACCAGTAAACGTAGACCGTCGGTCGCTTCCAAAAAGTGGCAAAGTTGACCAGAAAAGTTCTATAAGATTTACATTGATATGTGAAACGGTGTAATACACTTACTTTAGTGAAATAACACATTCTAATATGTAAAATCTTCAATAGATGAGTTTTTTATGTGTAAAATAGAGGTGTTGGATAAAAAGTTGTGTGGTGCAGGGGATTTAATGATATTGTCTACTAAAAAAAAACCCAATTTCTTAATTTTTACCCGACATATTAGTACCATAAATAACTATTAATTGTGTTTGCTTCGTGGGTGCTAATTATACGAATTATGTCATATACGAGCATAGATTGAAAGTTTTTGGAATCATCACTAGCAGTGATTTTTCTTTAAATGTTTCTATATGGTTGGGTTAACAACTCTTGACTGTTGGTATCCAATGGATCCGTCACACAGGTTCCTTTTGAGAAGCAGAAGTTAAATCCAAGTTGGATGCTGTTCTTGGTGATTCGTCATCTTCATTTTCTACAGTGAGTTTTTGAGTTTTGAAATTCAAACGCAACCGTATGTACACAAATAGTGAACCACGTTTAGGATGTCCAAAAACAGCAACGACTAGAGATTGTGAATAAAGTCTATGACATGATCTTGGCAGATCGCCGAATAAAGGTGCGTAAAATTGAAGAAGCCGTAAGCATCTCTTATAAACGTGTAATTTATAATTACATAATGACTTGTGTCTAAAAAAATGGGTGGTTCTGAAAAATGGGTGCAGCATTTTCTCAATTCGGAACAGAAACGCATTCGAGCAGAAACTTCAGCCAATTATTTGGAAGTGTTTAAGAGGAATACACAGAATTTCAAGAGGCAATTTCTGACCATGAATAAGGGCTGGACTCACCATTTGACATCAGAAACAAAAATGCAATTAAAGCAGTGAATTGGACACGGTGAATCGATTTTGAAGAAAGCAAAAGACATCCACATCCAACAACTAGAAAGGTTTTAGCATCAGTAATTTGGGACGCAAAAGGAATTTTGCTGATTGGTTATCTTGAAAGATCCACAGCAATTTTGGGCAAGCTGCAATCAAAAATTTAGGAAAAACGAAAAAACGTGTACTTCCACTGCTTATTCATGTGCGAAAGTTGACAGAATTGACGTTTGAAATCATCCCGCAATTAGCTTATTCTCTTATTAGGTTTCCACATATTCCCAAAATATTCCTGGCTGGAAAGAGATTTCGATCAACCCAACTCAATTAATTGACTTAATAAAGTAACTAACCGACACATGAGTGTATCATTTTTCGGCGTTTTTCCAAAGCTTCTCTAAATCTTCTCTAAATAATGTGGTTTTAAGTTCGAAAAATTTTATATTTAGTATAATGTAAATAGAATTTAATTTCATCTGTTTATCATATGATAAAGTTTTCTTAAGGAATATATCAAAACAGACACATAATAAAATCAATTTATTTATTAATGTAAATACGACGACGTTTCCATCCTACTGTTTGGATCTTTTTCAAGTCAATTTACAAACATATAACACTTAATTAATAACAAATCACATGCTATAGAGTTGCAAGATGTCAAATGAATGTGATGATGAATGAAAAAATTTTATATTAAGTGTTTTATAGGTTCGGCTTCAAAGAAATGCGAAAATTAATATGTGCCTCATTAAAGATTAGTTGAATGAGGTTCAGGTTTTTTCAAAACCTGTTTGATTACAGAATTTCTCAGTCTAAATGATGAAGTCATGAATTCTCAGAAAACTAGATTTGGCGCAAACATCAAGTGGGAAAACTGGTAGTGTAGGGACTAGCGTGCTCTTTCTCACCCAAGCAGCCCGGGTTCTAGTCTCGGTACCGGCAGATGTGGTTAAGGTTTTCTGCAGTTTCCCTTAGCTGTAACACAAATATGGGATTGGTGCTAATACCATCTAACAAGTCGTCCCGTCTCTTCTTAAATCTTTTCTTGTGGCTAAAGCTATAAAACATCGAAAATTTATAAACATCAAGTGGGAAAACTGCTTTCTACGAACTGGTAGTGTAGGGACGAGCGTGCTCTTCTCTCACCAAGCAGCCCGGGTTCTAGTCTCGGTACCGGCAGATCTGGTTAAGGTTTTCTGCAGTTTCCCTTAGCTTTAACACAAATGTGGTATTTGTGCTAGTACCATCTAAGAAGTCGTTGCTTCTTAAATTTTTTCTTGTGGATAAAGTTTTAAGACATCGAAAATGCAAATTTTTAAGCATTACTTACGCAAAATTTAAGAAATTTAAAAGATAAAAACATCGAACCACATATTCACTTTTTTTAGTGTATGCATTAAGTTGTACTAGGTCATTTCTCAATACACTTTTTATTATTTTTGTGCTCAGTACTAGTGTCGAGTTCCTTTTGAGTTGAATGCCTGTCTTACAAACTTTTTTCTGTGCTATTTTCCTTCACCGTTTCACTTAATAATTAATATTTCACAACACTCTGATGAATCTCTAAACGATACTCTACCCAATGACCCACGTGATTAAGTACTCTGAGCTAATTACGATAAAAATAATCGATGACAATGTTTGAGTTATATATACCTATTAAGGGTAGTTTCAAATTACCAAGTTTAGCTAATCGAGAATGGTTGAGTTGAAAGACTGATTGGTTTTATACGGAATAGCCCAATTAATTCATGCAGAGGACAACTAAATATTAAATTCTGATATACGCAAAAAGAACATTTTATGTAAATAAATACTTAAAAGCTATAAATGGCAATGTTTCACTGCCTATTAGGGATACATAAAAAGGAAATTTGGAGCAGCTTTACAAGTCAGACGTTGCGTTCCTAAAAATATCAAAGATTAATTGAAAGAGGGCAGATCTGAAAAGAAGTATCTTTAACTTTTCAATTTTCCGTCGGTAATTATAGGATTCGGTATTTTAGGAATTTTGCAATAACCAAAGGTATCAAAATGAACATCTGACACATGTGAGTAAAGAATGGCGGCGATATTATTGGACACAGCGAAAGCTATGGTCAGTTAAACCAAGTACATATCATCAGAGGGTTTTACGGCTCAGTTAATAAACGGTATGCTAACGAGCTTCGATTTTGAATTACCCTACTTAAATCCCTTCCTAGGGTGGGTTTAGCTTACGTATAATTTGATGAGAAATTAGTTTAATACCTAGGGAGCAATTTATAGCTTATATTGAGAGTGGCAAACTGAAAATAATCGCTGTGGTATGTGAGCTTATTATGGTGTTACAGTAGTTAAAAGCGAATTTCTAGTTAACAACCGTTCAAAAAATTTAAAAGTACTTGAGCTCATTTGCAGAACACGGAATGGGTTAAGCGATATCGAGTTTTACGCCTCATTAGTGTATCTTCCTTTAAATCTTTTGGAAGCACTCGTTAACAATTTTTTGTAATTATAGGTTTTTCTCGTTATTAAAAATGAATTTCCATTCTTCTCTAACAAACCATTTAAACACATTAGTATTTTCCTCGCTCCTACTGCTTCGGATATCTTATAAAATGTAGAAATTAAAAAAAGAGTTTTGGGAAGTTAAAATTCCTTAGAGGCGTTTCTTTAATTTTTATTTTCAAAAAAATTACGCGTTTAAACGCCGGAATATTTACGTCGAAATATCTTCATCTCTCCCCGTGGATTTTAAAAGGATCTACCAGATCCTGACGGTAACTTGACAGAGAATATGCTATTAAATAAATTGGGCAAGAGATCCTTAAAAAACTTTTTCTTAAGACAGTGAATTTAATTTTATAGGATCTAACTTTATTTCGCTGTTTGTTTCTTATTTTGCATTAATCAATATTCTAGACGCATACATGACATGGCCTAAAAATTACAAACGAATAAAAATGTTCGAGTCATCGTTAACTTGTAATTTTTAGAATCCCTTTTTAAACTTCATTTAAATGATAATTTTCACAAGCAAAATTTAATTAGGTCGTGTATGAGCTTCTAAATGAAAAATGAAACAGTTTTTTTAAAACGCTATAACAAATGGTACGTTGTGCTAAACGTTTTGCGATGGATTGATGTGGGTTTGTTAAAAACTGTCAGAACTAGTTTATTTTTTATTTGTAATTTATTAATAACATAACATTTTTTTAATTTATTTGCAAATTAACAATCAGAACCAATTATAATAATAATAATAATTGCTACAACCCATAACCTGGAAACCAGGCCCCAGAAGCTAAAAGCTTGTGCGGGAGGGAGGGGGCGATTATTATTACGTATGCCCTACGTGCGGCTGCAGCCGACTTACAGATTGAACAGCGCAAATCCCACACTTGTGTCACAGCTAAGGAAAACTGCAGAAAACCTTAACCAGATCTGCCGGCACCGGGAGTCGATCTCAAGCCGCTTGGGTGAAAGTCCAACACGCTAGACATTACACTACCAAGGCTTGTTATTATAATTATACATAATATGCACATAACATTTAAGGTCTTATGAGTTAATGAGCTGGTGATGGGGCATGAGAGGAATCCATCCATCGATATTATTCTGTTAATTTCTTCTTAGATCAATGGGCCACTTCTTTTGTAATCGTTTAGGAAATGGATCCTGGTACAGGTTGGACGTGAGAGGACTGATATGAACTTGAAGTCGGAGGAAATTAGTGTTGTTTTTTGTGCATTCTTCTTCTACTGTCGGAATTTCTAAGTCGGCATGCAGTGTGACATTACTAGCATACCAAGGAGCATTGGCCAACATTTTCAAAGTCTTACATTGCATGCGTTGAATGATGTTAATATTGGATTTACAGAAGCAACCCCAGAGTTCTATGCCGTATGTCCAGATAGGTTGAATGATTATTTTATAGACGAAGAATCTTTTTTTCTAGAGACAGGCACGATTTCCTACCAAGTGACCAGCACATTTTTTTAAGTCGGAGGTCGATTTCCTTTCTTTTCTTAAGGATGTGTTGTATCCATGCGAGTCATTTTTATCTAAATGAAGACTCAGGTAGCGTGCTACAGTTGCTTGAGCAATTGCTACGAGGATAGATCGAAAAGTTTCTAGAACAAAACGGAAAAACAACTTTTTGGAGAAAATCGTATTTATTTTGCTACATAGTCTCCTTTCAGCTTTACACATTTAGTCCAACGCTTTTCAAGACCCTTCAACCCTTCACAAAAATAAGAACTATCCAAACCTTCAAAATATCCATTTACAGCTTCGATGATTTCAGCATTCGATGAAAATTTCTTTTCAGCCAACCATTTCTTGAGATTTGGGAACAAGAAGAAATCCGACGGAACCAAGTCTGGCGAATAGGGTGCATGTTCAATTAACTGGAGTCGTAGTTTGTGCAGTTCGCCATCGCAATTGCCGATTTGTGGGATGGGGCGTTATCCTGTTGATACAAGACCTTTTTCTTTGCCAAATGAGGCCAAATTTAGCTTTGATTTCTTTGTTCAGTCTATCTAGTAACGACGCATAATACTCATCTGTTATTGTCCTCCCGTGTTGCAAGTAATCAATAAAAATTATTCATCGGGAATCCCGAAATACGGTAGCCATGACTTTCCCAGCAGCCGGAATCGTCTTTGCCTTCTTTGAAGTTGGCTCACCACGTTTTTTCCATTGGTTTGACTGCTCGTTGGTCTCCGGAGTGTAGTGGTGAATCCACGTTTCGTCAACAGTCATAAAACGTCGCAAAAAATCTTTTTCATTACGTTTGAACATGTCTAGACATTGTTGAGAAATAGTCATTCGATATCGCTTTTGGTCGATTGTCAGCAGATCTAGCACTAATCTTTCTCTTGTCCAAATGTTGATGTAAAATGCAATGTACACGGTCGTATGAAATGCTTACTTTCTCTGCTATCTCTCTCAACTTTATTCGGCGATCCTTCATCACGGTTTCATGGACTTTTTCAATTGTTTCTTCATCGGTAGCTATTTTTGGTCTGCCAGAACGTGGTGCATCCTCTGAGCTTGTTCTACTGCGTTTAAACTAAGCAACCCAGTTTGCAACTGTTGCATACGAAGGCGAAGATCACCATGAACTTCATCTAACTCCGTTTTTGTTTGTTTAGTATTTGACCCTTTAAAAAAGAAATGTTTTATCACTGCACGAAACTCGTTCTTATTCATAACTAGCCGTTGAAAAATCAACGGTCCCCTTCTGATCATGTCAGCTATCCACGAAGTGGAAAAACAGATCTACTTATAAAAGTTATTTTTTTTATCCCGTAGCTCAGGATGTGCTACTGCAATGGGATTTTTATTTTCCTTAATAATAATGTCAATCGGATCATAACATGTAACTATAATTTAATATAATCACGTTTGATTCATAATTAGCAATGCTTTTCTTCGTAATTACTAATAAATCCCACACTGTTTTAGCTCAAATAAATGCTATAAAAACACATAAGTTGGCCTTTTTTCAAAATAACTTTAAACGAATGGTAAGAGAATACATAATATAATTATTTTAATTATATACCTATTAGATTATTATTAATATATTATGTACTTTATATAGCATAATAGTCGTTGGAAAATAAACGGTGTGTGGCGGCACCGAAGTTGAAAACGCGCCAGTCGCTGGCAATCAGTGCGTGCCCCCATTAACTTTGTAGTTTTTGTAAGCCCAGTTTTTGTCGAAACTGAATAGATTTTGATGCCGTTTACACCATTTGATAGCTTATTTCTTAGGAAAAGTTTTCATATACACAGATTATTCAGAGGATTTTTGGAGAGTCCATTAATAAGCAAAGTATGAAAATTAAGAAAATTGGCTCTAAAAGAGATAAAACGCATTACGCTGCGGAAATGGTAACAGATAAAGCCTAACTATAAGCGAACGAATTGTAGCCCTCAAAACGGTCTACAAAAAAGTCCTGGATGGCATGTGTACGTATCTCTTACAGATTACTCACAATTAAGATTTTTATAATAGTTATTTTTGCGGAAAACTCTTCTTCCCCTAAAATGTTGCCTTACTCCGCCCCTGAATAAAATGCCGGTAATTTTTGTATTTTTTATCTTCAGAATTGTTTCAAGTATAATCTGTGAAAATTAGAAGTTTGTAGCTTACGCCATTCAAGAGATATATAGCCATAATGATTTTTTAAGAAATGCCCCCCTTGCGACCCCCTCGGGTTTTTTCGGTGGCCATCGGACATCGGATATCGGACATCGGAACTGGCTATTATTATATATGAGATTAAGAAAATGCACAGATTGTTTATTTGAATCGACAGTAACGGCGTGTGTTTATATCCAATCCGTTTGAAAATTTGACAACTATTGTACGAACAATGGCGCTTTCAAAACAAGTGATGAGCACGCTCGCATGACGCCATCTTGTGGTTCATTTTACAAACATTCCGATCTATCCTCGTATATTGTTAAAATTCACTGACGGGCATTCCGAGCGATTTAGAGTAAAATTAACCTGAGTGCATTTAGCTTCGTCACTTTTATTCGCCATTTAGTTAGCCAGGTTTGTAGGAGGGACAAATGATGTTGCAAATTTAAGAAGGCCATTTGAGGATTGGAATGATGAGAGAGAAGAACTGTATCATCTGCAAATGTGCTTATAGTCGTATCTGCTGTTGTCTAGGTATGTCGGCAGTGTATAATACATATAGAAGAGGTCAAAGTACGCTTCCCCGAGGCACTCCAGAATTGATTGACTAAATAGTAGAATCTTCGTAACCATACTTTATCTGGAAATGACGAATTGACAGATAAGATTTAAGTAGAAGATAGTATTCGCTTGGAATGTTTGACTTGAGCTTATATAAGAGACCATCATACCATACTTTGTCGAATGCCTGTTGGATATCGACAAACGCTACTGGACAGCAAGATTTAGAATCGATAGCTGTGTTGATTAAATTTACGACACGATGGCATTTTTGTATAGTTGAATGGTACTTCCTGAACTCAAATTGGTGGTCCGGGATGCAGGTTTCCAATATGTTTGTTTCATATAATCTCTTGATTAAAAGTTTTTCTAGCAATTTGGAAATTAGTGGCAGTAAGCTTATATCACATTACTAGATAATTCGGCAAGCACTTTACCCGATATTAATTCATATCCAGGAGCTTTTTTCTTGTTAATTTGTTGAATTGCTTCATGGACCTCAGCACATGTAAACCTCTTAATTGGTAGCGACAGTTGTAGTGATATGACTAAGAATCGTTTTACTTCGTTATCGGAATCATCGGAATAGGGTGTGAAAACACCAGCGAAGTATCGAGCAAATAAGTCTGCCTTTTCTAGATCCGTTCTAGCCCACTCATGATTTGGTTTTCTCAGCCGAGGATTCATTTTTTGTGGCCTCTTGTTTGCTTTGGAAATTTTCGACATACTATTGTCTGTTCGTGATAGCGTAGTTAGGTAGTACTTGAAGGTTTCTTGCCTTATTATTTTTAGTTTATTCTTTAAACTATTAGCTAATCTGTTGTACACTGTTTTACTGCTTTATCAGCTAGATTTTGTGTTCTGTGCCATTTAGCTCTTGCTCTGTGTTATTGTCGAACTATATCAAGTATTTCATTGGGAAGATTTGTATTTTTTGGACACTATGTGTGGTCGTAGGTGTTGAATAGTAATAAAATGGTTATTTTTCTTGAAGACTACCTTTAAATGAATTCCAATCTCTTTTATAGTTGTACAATGGTCTTAGGGGTCTGTTAATTATTGTTGTACTAATTTTGGCGATAACTGGTGTGTGGTCTGGTGATAAATCAAGGTTGCTGACGAGATCCGTGTAATTAGAAGAAATGCCACTTCTAACAAAAAAGTCCAATAAATCAGGAATTTTATTCTCGTCCGTGGGCCAATATGTATGTACGTTCACCAGTTGAAAGGTAGCCGTAGTTTTTTTCTCATAAAAGGTTATATAATGCTCTGCCCCTAGTTGTGATTAATCGAGATTCCCAATATGTGTGCTTACAGTTGAAATCCCCACCGTATATGAATGTACTGCCAACTGATTGGAAGAATGGCTTAAGGTCTTCCTTGGTAATGTTGTGTCTTGGCAGACAGTAAACAGCAGATATTATAATTGGATTTGATAATTTACAAACTTGTATTGCTGTTGCTTGTAAAAATGGTTCTTCATATTTTTATAACTCATAATGGACGATGGAGCTCCTTATTAGTAACGTTGTGCCTCCTTGGGCTGCATTATCGTGAATGTTCTGTATGATAACAAGTATAATAAGGATTTCTTAGATAAGATCTATCCGTAAAATATGTAAAATGTAGTTTTAAGAATAATTCGATTTCATGAATTTTTGACTGGATCCATTAGCATCCCGTAAACATATACGTAAGGATTTAGACATTAATGAACGAGTTTGCTTATAACAGTAGACAACATGTTTATTACCATGTTGTTTTGTTGCATCAGCTGGATAAACATAATTTTAAATTCTTTTGTAATGTAATATCTTCACTCGGAACTTGTACCGTGTCACCCTGTACTACTGGGCTGAATGTTGGTGATGGGAACTTAAATTGGAATGGGAAATTATTAATACCATAACGTGTCAAGTTATTGCTGTATTTGGCTTTATCATCTATTTGAAGCCAAATCACTACCGACTGTTTTATAAATTAAGCTATTAGCGGATGCTTAATCGCTTATTGTTATTTAAGAAAATAGACAGATAGACAAGAAACAAAATAAGGTAACTAAAAAATATAGTATATATCCAGTATACATATATATACATATATAAAATCATTTATAAAGAATGAATTACATAGACTATTCACGATCTGGTTATCAATTGGTTAATAGTATCTTTTTGGACAAAGCTTTTTTAAATTGATTAATAGCAGCGTTTTGATGGAAACGGGTATCTCATTATCAATTTTTCCGGTATTATAGGTAAAAGAACGTTGGTAATGTGACGTTCCCAATTTTTATTTAATCTTCTTGATTCTTTGGAGTCAAGTTTCCTAAAAAAAAAAGAAAAGGAATTGTCTTTATTGTATGATGTGCCTACCTAACTAACTTTATTTTTATTCTTTAAATTACTATTCGGATTTTTCCTTTAGGGGTGTTTTCTGATATTTCCCCTGTGTATTTTTGGTTATCTTATTATAAACAATTGTCAGCCATTTCTACTTTCTTTTTATCTCTTGGTGTGAAAGTTTTACCAACTATGTGTAGGAGGAATTCTAATCTCTTGTTGATAATGAGAAGACATTTTAAATTTTTTAAGCTCTTTTCCTATTGAACTTTTGGCCCAAGAACATCTAGTTAAATATGTTTGCTAATTTTTTAATTTTTCTAATTCTCTTTGATTTTTATTTGAGATTTATACCTAATTTTGCTTGGGGGTAATTTATTATTTTATTTTTAGGCCTCTCTTATATACCCCACATTTTTCACCTTAATGGATGAGGGTTTTCTAATTTTATTGAGATCTACTTGGCTAATCTGATTGGCTTGCATCATTGAAATGGTTGCTATGGTTTAAGCAAGTTCTAAAAGAATAGTATTTTTTATCCTGCTAGTTGGAATTTCCATGTGAGAATCTTACCCTCCGGTGATGGTGGTTTAAATCATTGAAGACACCTGTAGGCCACAGCACTGTCTCGCAACCAGGAATTGGTTGTTGTCAACTTATTTTATCCTGCTATTTGGGATATGGATGTGATAATCTTACTCTCCGGTAATGGTGGTTTTAACTCTATGAAGACACCCGTAGACCACATTGCCTCACAGCCAGGAGTTAAGTGTTCCTGCCGTTTTATTATAGTAGCTGGTTTGTCAGAAATCGACATCTTTGGTACTGTTATATTTTGGTAAATTTTGAGAGTTGTAACTGTAAGTATTACAGAAGTGTTTTCCCTTCTTATTATCCTTATTCCTATTTAAAATTAATTACTTACATTCGTTGTGATCAAATCTTTAATAAGTTGTACTGGTGGTACTTGTAAATTTTTGCTTCGGTATTTCATATTGCTGGTACGGCGCCTTATTAAGCAAGCTTGCCTGAAACTATTACAGGTTATTTTTTATGATCTTTTTACATTTATTATTACTTGTTGTTTGGTAAAGATTTAAGGTTAGGAATTGAGTTTAAGAGCTCTTACCTGTTATATTGCTTCCTACACACCTTTTACTGCTCTCAATTGTTTTCAACCTTAATTATTTACACCTCTGTTCACTACTGTTGCATTTAATATTTATATGTATTTTGTAATATTATTTTTGTTTTGTTTAAATGGAATGTCATATTATTGATGCTTCAAATTGATTATTTATCAAGTTTAATATTATACTGGCTGTTAGTCATATCAGTGGTCATTTTTCATACCATATTGTGGCCATTTATTCTTATTATCATAGTAGGGCGTTTGTTTAGCTCTTGGTGACTATTGTTGTTTATTAAATTTTTGCACCTTTTGTTATTACTTATTTGTGTATTTGTTATTACTACTGTTACTATTTACATTTATATTACATTATTAAATCTTCATATTAATTATACGTTTTACATGATCGTGTTGTGTATTTGTTATGATTGTGTGTATTTGGTCATTCCCCTTCTTTCTAGGTTTCTAGAATAGCGCCCAGGCAGCAAATCGTTATTTTTAGTAGCTATCATCGACGAACCAACTTACCAGCTCTCCTTTTAACCTTGAGCACCGTGAGCATTAATATTGTACATCCTGGCTACTAGGATGTCACAGTAAAAAGTAGTATTATGTCTGGGTATCCACCGACAGTCAACAGACCTCTATGCCGCACATCTGTCCTGTACCTAATTTTATTGTATAAATAGGGAGGTTGCTTGTCATATATTATAACATAGTAAAATGCAGCTGTTTGTAAATAAAAACGGCATGCGACATAAGCTCAAATTTCGGAATTCCATAAATAAGACGCAAGCAAGAATTTTGAACACGTTGAATACGTTGATTTGCCTCGTAATCCAGACACGGGCCATATACAATCGTTAAATTGTAATGAAATCATGGATTCGCATAGTAAAATTTTTGATTTTTGCTTAAATAATCTTTATGAGGATATATAAGTTTTAAGTTATAATAAGCTTTTTGTATATATATTTAGAGACTTGCTTTCCGAACCGAAATCTTTTGTCAAAAGTTAGTCCCAAATTCTTAGCATTTTCTACTATAGTTACTTCAATTTCACCAATTTTAATAAGTGGCATTTGAAGAGTGTCACTTGACTTTCCTAATAATAGTGCACACGAATTTGTTGGATTTAACATTAATGCATGTTCTTATAATAAAATATCGTTTATTATTTGTAGTAGTAATTAAAATATTTATTTTTAATAAAATATTATTACATAAAATACACATTGTTTCCTTAACAACTAAATTCAAAAATGAAATTCGGGTGCGGTATATTTATAAAATTAAATCGAGGTAGCCACTTGCTGGGGTTTGATAAAGGCTGGAGGAATTTCGTATATCAGAAAGGCGACTAGATAACATTTCTGAAAAATGGCCACAAGTTAAAATTACAGTTTACGGAAGTTTATTAAAATTATTGTTTTAACCCAAATAACAACTAGGTAGGTTCAAAATATGCTAATTAAGAGTATATACATTAATATTTATATAAAAATTATATTAGGGTTGTAAGGGATAGCAAGAGATACGCAAACGAAATCTAAAAGACGTTCTGGTTATCACTTGCTGGCTCGCTTCCGTACCGGACTCCCGTTTTGATTTTGAGCAATGGGACTCAACTCTGCCTACCTTTGAGGCTCAGGGTGATCCTCAATCGTCCACTCCAGTGGAGTTTATGTGGTAAGGGCAGCAAGACGTCTCTGATATCTATAATAGTAAGATTAATTAAAGATAAAGGTCAGTGTAGATTTTTATACTTACATCTCAAGAAATCCTTCTGCTGTAAAGGCTAATATGTATGGCCACTCAAGGTTTAGAGCTGTGAATGTAAAGCAGTTTATTTGTATTAGTTTAAGTGTTGGTTTAATGGTTATTTATATTACATAATTGTTGATTAATCAGTATCAAGGTTGTAAACGTTTTGGATCCAAACCGTGTGCTTATTTATGGACAGTTGCCTCAAAAGTAACCTGAAAACCAAGCCTTTGATTTATATGTTTTTAGTTGATATTATTAAAGTTACTTACCTACCTTCAAATTTTGAAAAACTGGTGATCGCGTTTAATAACGTTTTGAATTTAAAGGCTCAAATGTAGGCAACTTAACACACACGTCCATACTTACTGTTATTCACATTCGTTTGTTATAATTTGTTGTGTTATAATGATTTGTTTTTACCTTGTTGTTATTATTCCTAAATTTATTCATATTTAATTAAATGCATAAACTATTTTTTCGACTTTCTTTGAAACCCACGACCCCCACTGACTAATAAGCTAGCAGGCAAGTGAAATCTAAAAGATAAGGTTACATTGTAATGAAAAATCAGAGACCAATTTGAGATAATTATTTAAAATCTCAGTTGCTTCGTTGATATCACTTGGCTTAAAGAAAAAGTAGATTTGAGTGTCATCTGCATACATATGAACATTACAGGTCTCCACATAAGCACCACGACCTGTGTGTACAAGGTGAATAACAGAGGCACAAATATGGATCCCTGCGGCATTCCTCTGATAACATCGATAGGTGAGGATACCTCATTAGGCATTTTGACTCTTTGTGTTCTATTACACAAATAGTCTCGGAACACACCAATCGCATCTTCACTCAGACCTAAGTAATGTAACATTTTGAGAAGTAAATCATGATTTATTGTATCAAAAGCTTTACTATAATCTAATAAAACTAAAAAGGTAGATTTTCCATCATCGTACGAATTAAAGACATCATCAGTAAGGTAAGATAAAGCAGTTGAACAGTTGTAACGAGATCGAAAACCTGAGTGATATGTTGGTAATAAGTTATTATTTTCTAAATATTCCCGAATTTGCATATTAATAACCGTTTCAAATATTTTGAGAGTGTTGGAAGAGTGCTGATTGTTCTATAATCCTTATAATCCACAGGATGTTCCGTTTCCCTTTCGGTGTAATCAGAACTGACTTCCAACTATCAGGAAATTTATTCTCTAAAATGCAAACATTAATTATATGTACACTACTAAAAATTGTATAAAAAAATGAAGCATAACTTAATCATTTTGATATTTAATGCATCTAATCCCGTTGAACTGCTTTTTAAAGAACTAATTATTTTGAATACAACCTCGTAAGCTACAAGCTTAAAGTTAAAAACAATATCGTTACTTAACGCATTATTCATGTAGAAATTTAAAGTGTTCTTTATGTCAGTAACGTACTAAAGTTACTTTATTTTCCTCAAAATAATTTCTAAAAATTTAGTTTTGTAAGTAAAATTAGATTCACGCTTTACAAGATAGTAATAATCTGCTAAAGTTTAAATAGCCCTCTTAACTAAAAGTTGTTAAATTTCCAAGAGAAAGTTTGTTGATGTCTTTGAGGATTTTCTGAGAAAATAATTCAAATAAGATTTCGGTGCAGATAAAAGTATTAGGTATTTATTTGGACTATTAAAGGATAAAAACGATAAAGCAATGTAATTATAAATAATATTAATGAAAGAAAGAAAGCAATATTCATTACAAGAAGTTTATTTTACAGGTTTTATGCTTAGAGGTTTTCGACATGTTTAGGTAGGCTAAAGAGCCTTATTATTGCCGCTTATTTACAAAGGTGAGAACCTAATAATAATAATTTATTGAATACCAATCCATTTAAGTCGTTTGATGCATTTTTATGTTCTGTTAGAATTTGCAATAGGTATAAATAAAACCCGTAACTGCACTCGATCGCACTCGACCTGTGCGTTTGCTTTTGCTTTGCTTTTCTGTTTAACTCAAATTATTAATAAAAATGAATTAGAGGTAATGGACTAAAAAAGTACAAGTAAGTAACGTTTTGTTTTTATTGTATTTACTGTTAGTTCAACTTTGACTCTTTTATAAGCTTGACTATGTTCTTTTGTATCTTTTGTTGTTTATCACCTAATAAGCATACGTTCTTGTCTTCAAGATGCCTCATCCAGTTCCAGGAAATGCCTTCTGTATTTTCTCTTATATTCTTCATAATCCAATCCATGAGTATAAGGTGTATTGTCGACGATAATATGCATCCTTGATTTACCCCCTCTTTATTTCTATCTTGTCCGTCAGTTCTCCTTTATGTTCAGTTTTTGCACTTCAATTGTTATAAAATAACTCAATTAATTTTAAAAACTTCTCTGGCATATAAATAATCTGGCGTATAATCTTAGAACCCTGCACGTGTTTACTGTATTAATTGAATCAAAAGATTTTTCAAAGTGAAATGGAATAATTCTAAGTGTACACACATGTCGTAATGTAATGTCATTTGCTTTTTCCAGTCTTTCCAACATCATTTTTGTCCTCACTCAGTATGCTTATTGTTGAAATTGCTCTCCAATTGTCGCATTTACTTGTGTATCGACGGTATTTTTATGATTATACATTCTGTTCATTCTGTTGGAATTTGCGCTTCTGACCAACATTTATTTAGTAATACGTATAAAACTTCAATGGCTGTTTCTCACCCAGCTTTAACGCGTTAGAACACATTAAACGATCATTACGAAAATTTTGTTTAATTAAATAACAATAACGAAATTAAAGTAAAAAGCTTCATTGACTATCTCAGTTCCCCTCAGTTAATAGGCTAATGCACTATCTTTGTCGTATAGTGTCGAATTCTAGATGTGCGTTTATCGTGTGCTTAAAATTTATAATCGTTCATATAACATCTAAATAATAACGTCGCTCATTTCTTATTATAACATAGTTGGGCAACTAGTTTCCGGTTGCAGTCGAGTGCCCTTCTCTATTCGATTAGGTAACGCACGGTAAAATAAACAAAGAGAAACCTATCTTTTACTATAGATGTTTTCTGAGAAATGGAATAAGAAACACGTCAAGATAAATTAATTTAAAGTGTGGTCGCGTCTTATGTTCTTAATATATAATATATTACACTTCTCCCCTTGTTAACAAAATTATGGTTACTTTTATGTATAAAATAAACGATTAATAAGTTTTACTAAACTTTAAGGTCTCTCTAAAGCTCATGCTTTAGCATTAGGTTATCAGTAGCTGCAGTACTATTTACATTGGTTGTTAACAGTTTTTCTGGTAGTGAAGCTTCTTTAAAACGAAATTGTTGAGTGGCGTTTCCAAATAACATTTAGGGTAAGAATTTGAACTAAATAAACTACTTCTCTATTTTCTTTTTCGAATAGAACGTTTAATCCAGGTAGGTATGTTAGGTGTACTGTAATTTTTTACTAAAATTGATTCACCTATATTAAAATTACAGGTTCTACTGCCTCTGTAATAAAATCCGGGTTCCACTCCCGGTACAGATTTTGTGCCAGAATTTCACTTAGCCGTAACACAAATGTGGAATTTGTGCTAATATCATCTGATAAGTCGGCTGCAGCCGCACGTTGGGCCTGCATAATAGTAATAATCGCTCCTCCCTCCCGCACAAGCCTCATAGCTTCTGGGGACTGGTTTGTCAGGTAATGGGTAGTTGCAATTATTATTATTAACTGTCTTGACTGAATTTTCCACCTGCTCCATTAGAGGAAGAATGAAAAGGAAGCGAACTAATGTGGTCAATTGTATTTTTGCTCAAAATTCTTCAAATTTCTTACAACAGAATGAAGTTCCAATATCCGTGACAATAAGTTTTGGTAATCCGAACCGAGCAAACGTGCTACGTAATACCTGAATCGTATTATTTGTGGTCATTAACACCATGAGAAATACTTCAGTCTACTTTGAATGCGCATCTAATATAATCAAAAAGTATTTACTAAAGTTAAGGCTTAAAAAACCAAATGATAAGCGAGACCAAACTTCTGTAGGCCAGGACCAATTTGCACAAATGTGCTCATTATCAAGATCTGGTCCCAAACATATGATTTTGACAAACTCTTAGTTTTAATTACTCACGTGTGAGCTTTATCTAAGTCTTTGAATACCAGATTATGCAATTTAGAAGGTATAACTAATCTATTATTCCACATTAAACGTTTCGTAATTTATAAAATGGCAAATTTTCGTCAACCTGATTACGCCAGTCACTACGTAAAATAACTTCTGTTATTTCCAACAATTATGTCTTGTGCCGTGATATGTCTCACTTGTTAGAAATTTACTAGTAGATCTAAATTTTTGAAAAATAGTTCACATCTATCATTCACTATTATAACTTACTAATGATAATCGAGACCATCGGCAGAGTTTTGTTCAGACTTAACAAACTAGACATCATATTGATAATCGGATATAATATTACTGCCCATCGTCTTAGCGGATTTGCTGAAAATTAAGAGATACCTTTGTAAGAGTGACAGATTGATGTCAATGGTTTATGGTCAACTACTAATGTAAACTTATGCCCGTAAATTATGATTAAATTTGCACAATCCAAAAATTATGGCTAATACCTCCTTTTCAGTTTGTGAATATTTTTTCTCTGCAACCGATAGCCTGCCAGTTACGTAAGCTATTGGCTTCTCTTCTTTAGGTAATATTACATGAGATAAGACATAACCAATCCCGTAGTTCGAGGCATCGGTAACTAATTTAAGTGCTACATTTAAATTATAGTGCATTAGCACCTCCGCAGAAGTTAACAACTGTTTAACTTTATTAAAAGCATGATTACAAACTGATGGCATTATAACTGATGAAATTAGAATTAGCTAACAAAATTAAACAACAAACAATAAAAAAAATAAAAAACACAATAAATTTATCGCTAAGCAGTAGCCCAATCTGATATGAAATTGTCGCCGATTATTCACCTTGCCTCCCAGATGGCCTCAGAGAAAAATAAGCATTCGGTGACATCTCCGGTAAATGTGGTGGCCAACGAATTGCCCCACGACAACCAAGCCAGTGCTCTACGAAATTGTTCTCCAAATATTCCCAGATCTCTCTTGCGTTATGGGCTGGGCAGCCATCATCATGCTGGTACCATGTAACTGTATCTTCAGCAACAACATTTTGTATGGCAGGTCTCACCTTTTGTAATAAATGCAAGTGTTTTTTCTGCATTCAAGCCACCGTCAATAAAAAAGGGTCCAATCATATGATACCCTAACATGCCTATCCGCACGGTTACACTTTTTGCATACTGAGTATGTTTTAAATTATTAATAATAAAAAGGTGGCCAATAAGAATGATCTTGGGATTTATAAAGAAGGTAGTTTTGTGAACAACAGTTTTGTTTTGGCTGACGTTTCGGCCACTTAGCGTGGTCAGCCTAGCAGGTATAACCTACAAGGTATACATATGTACATTTTAAAAATTACAATTAAAATCGTTATATTCACCTTATATTATGTATAATGAATAAATGATTTAATATTGTTACACAAGACCTAATACTCGCGGAATTTTGTCCTTGCAGTATTGTAGCTGACGGTATTTCGTCCTTGCGGTATTTAAGCTAACAGTATTTTGTACTTGCGGCATTTTTAGAAGCGTTATTTCGGCCGCGGTGTTATGACCGCGGTCAAATGTCCGATTCCGTTGAAAAAGACCTCGCCATGTGGTCGAAACATCAGCCAAAATAAAACTGGTTTTCATAAAACTACCTTGCTTATAAATCCCAAGACTGTTCCTATTGACCACATTTAGTTATTAATAATTTAAAATATACAGGGAGCGTATTGGGTGACTTACACACATACTGGGTATGACTGACACTTAGTTAAATATAGGTTTTTCGTACTCCAATACCGGTGGTTTTGAATTTTGGAAATGTTAACACAGGAAAACCTACTTTCATTGGTAAACGAAACAATGCTCAAAATGTTTCTGTCCTCGTTACACCTTTCAAACATGGCTTCGGAGAATTCCAAGCGTAGAATCTCATCTCCTTCCAAAAGCTCGTGATGGTTTTGGTATTTCAAGGATTTGATGTTTCTTTTTAGAATTCTGTTAGTCGTTGTAAAATAAACGTCTACGTTTTGTACAATTTATCTTACAGTGTTGTCTATGCACTCCGGCAATTACATTAAATTCATTATAGTTTTTTTTGTTCTCCACTCTTTGATCACATTTGCCAACGTTGACATTCCCATGTTCATCAACATCAACATGATTTATTATTCTTCTTGAAACGTCATTTGTGACGTCGTGAAGGGTATCCCCAGAATGATATAAGCTTTTCAGTGACGTGCTATTCTATACTTATATGTAGTTAATCTATATATATTTAAAACACAAGGCTTATTTTTGTTCCAGTTCGTTTGAGCGTGCCACTAGGCTGCTTTACGTGATTCTTTTTTATATTGAAAATTCGCTATGTACAATAATAATAATAATAATAATAATAATTACTACAACCCATAACCTAAACCAAGGCCCCAGAAGCTATCAGCTTGTGCGGGAGGGAGGGGGCGATTATTATTATTATGTAGGCCCAATGTGCGGCTGCAGCCGACTTATAGATGGAACAGCGCAAATCCCACATTTGTGTTACAGCTAAGGGAAACTGCAGAAAACCTTAACCAGATCTGCCAGCGCCGGGAGTCGAACCCGGGCCGCTTGGGTGAAAGTCCGGCACGCCAGACATTACACTACCAAGGCTGTTATATGTATATTAGTCAACACTACCTATTTTTTATATTTTTTTAATTTTTATATTTTTAATTTAAATAAATATAAAATGTTTAATTTGAGACGCACGGATCGGACATTCACTTCACAGGAAGCGCCACCTCACAGCCCACGGTGGTAAGTTTTAGAACTATTCAAGAATATAAAAGTTTACTGCAACCACCACTTGCGGCTAACGGTTGATCTGTTATTAGGTTGAGTAGACAAACCCGCATTAGTTGAAAAATGTAAAGCAAACCAATTGTTTAAATATTAGATGATGACAATTGCTTATTTATATAGCTGTTTCATATTGTTCGGACAAAACAAATCTTCGCGAGATACCTTTGCAAATTATTAAATAAGTTATAAATGACTGGGACGATTTTTAATTATTATAGGTCATTTTTAATTATCAATATTTGTAATTGATGCATTTCAATATCCCCAACGCCGATTGCTTCGTTACGTTTTGGTACTAAACATCCTCCCTATGTTTATAAACAACAGTTCTCAGTCGAGTTTCACAGTATTTGTTGTGGAGCATTTTCACAAGCTTCGATATTTCAGCCTGTCCCTGTGTGTTCGTTCTTTCGAAATTTTAAAATTTTGCAGATTGGGATATTTGTTGAAAAAGTAGGAATCTCTTATAACTAATGTTTTATCTCTTAAGGAACATGGATAAAATAACAAAGTTTCAAAAGCTGGTGTATTAAGCATACATTACATATATGATATATGAATTCAATGTAAAATTTTATGATAAGAGTAAGTCGGGGGTGGGGTTAACCGGGAGAGGGGAGGGGAGTCTGAGGAAGGGATAAGTCAGAGGGGTAAGATGGAAAAGGCAGTAAGACGGGGGGGGGGGTAACTAAAGATATGATAAGTCGTGATTGATGTTGGAGGGAAAAGGGTGCGTTTGTTAAATAACGCTTTCAAAAGTTGGTTTGTTGAGCTTAGTATTTGCAACTGCTTTTGTTCGATTGCGTTTATTTAATAAATATTAATATTAAATAATCACGCTTGGAAACCCGACGAATTGTAATCACACAATGAACCTTGTTTATAAGGAAATCCTTCAATAAATTAGCCTTCTGACCGACATGTTTTGACGAGGTTTCCCTAGTATTTGTATTTAATAAATACGTTGGTACATTATAAACGTTCTGTTTTCATGCCGCTGCTACACTATGTTCGCGCCAAACAATTGGGTCTTTACCTGTCGGTTTTAGGAATTTAAAATACCCTTTACGCCAAAGGAATTGGTAAGGACTGTATGTTGCTATAGTCAAGTCTAAAACTGTTATTGGGAATTTTCGGAAATGCAACGCTTTTATACCATTACGACTTCGTGTAGTCTTGGTACACGCAAGTTCTACATTTAATAAGACGTTTTACGAAGCACCGTTGTGTATCACTAAAAAGAACTAAGTCCTTGGTATTATAAAATACAGGGTTAAAAGTGATACAACGAAAGTGCGAACAAGAGAATAGAAAAAGCCAAAATAAAGGAATTCGCCGGTTAACCGTTTTTAATTTTCCTTTTAATTAATTTAATTTTCAATAGATAATGAATGTCCTTTCCTACGGAAGCGTAAAGGAACAAAAGGGAGCATTTCTATAAATAAGTAAATTTGGTTAAATCGTCCTTTTCTAGGTCGTAGAATATGTGGTTCATTGGTAGACCCTTCTTTTGTAATACCCCGCACTACTGTATACATAAATGAGGACACGTACGCTCGAATGTGAACATAAAACATGGATTCAAGACCTGAATTTATCTTAATGTCTACAAAACATATATTTCCCCCAAAATATTGCTCTTTTACACATTTCAATACTTTTCTTACATGGTTTATGTAAGACCATAATAATTTATACTTAAAAGGAGCTTTGTGTTGCGAATTTTAATATCCTTACGTTTTACATCATCCAATAAAAGTTAACAAAAGCACTTCTAGGGCTTTACTGGATTTATGTGCTAAGATTGCATGTTTTCAGTTCGTTAGCAAGGCTAAATGCGTATAATAGTAAAGCAATAGTGTTGCCACTATAAATTGTTTAAACGGTACTTTTATCTGTGAAAATGCTAGACATTCAGCACAACTCGGCCACTATCAGTAACAGTTTCCTCTACAATTCGTGAGGCAATTGTATATATTTACTCTGAAAATTAGACAAGAATATCCCAGTACAATAAGTGAATACATAAGCATTCGTTTCCTGAGAGGATAATGTCTGGTACACGATTTGTTTTGAAAAATATCCTTGAATTTTAATTAACATAGCTAACCGGAAACTCGGCACTACGTTTTCTGGTCCATAATTGCCTGTCATTACACTATTGTAAATGGAAATTACAGATTGAATTATATACGCCGAGTCTAGATTATCTAGGCAACTTAAAATTCATTAGAATATGTTTAATTAGAACAAAATAGTATGTATATATGTATATTTATCAAATAGCTTGCATCTTAACGACTTTAAATACTTAGTCCAGTCGGCCCCCTCCTCCCCGTTGTCAACTATTTATAAGTATAATTTTATTGTGATGATGTATTATATAGTAACCGCATCGGTAGCGTTTAGAAGAAACTTTTTTCATTCCCTACCGCCAGACACATAAGCCAGAGGCCAGGGCGCGAAGAGCTGAGGTTCCCCCACCCCCCAAAGCATATATCGTCGACTTCTGAAAGAATTGAAATTTGTCTGGTTTACTACCTTTTTTTTTAAAGCACTGAATAATACAATTACTACCTACCTCCTTTATCACAGATTATACTTGAAACAATTCTGAAGATACAAAAATACAGATATTACCGTCATTTCATCCAGGGGCGGAGTAAGGCAACATTCCAGAGGGAGAAGAGTTTTCCGCAAAAATAACTGTTATAAAAATCTTGATTGTGAGTAATCTGTAAGAGATACCTATATGCCATTCCGGACTTTTTTGTAGATCTTTTTGAGATCCACAATTCGTTCGCTTACAGTTTGCCTTTATCTGTTACCATTTTTGTAGCGTAATGCGTTTTGTCCCTGTTTGAACCAATTTTTTGAATTACTTGTTTCACACTTTGCTCATTACTCGACTCTCGACAGATCCTCTGAGCAATCTGTATAATAGAAGCCTTCGCTAAGAAACAAGCTATCAAATGGAGAGAACAGCATCAAAATCTGTTCAGTAGTTCTCGAAATTCAACAACTTTTACAAAAACTGAGCTTACAAAAACTACAAAGTTAATGGGGGCACGCTGTTTGCCAGCGATGGCGCGTTTTCAACTTCGGTTCCTCCACACGCCGTTGATTTTCTAACGAATATTATGCTAATATAAAGTACATAGTATAATAAAAAACTACATATATAATTAAAATAACTATATTATGTATTCTCGTTGAACACGCCTGCCATTTGTTTAAAGTTATTTTGAAAAATGGGCAATTTATATGTTTTTATAGCATTTATTTGAGCAAAAAAGTTTTGGGCTTATTAGTAATTGCGAAGAATGGCATTGCTAGTGCAGTGTAAGGGACCTCATTAGTGGCCACGTGAGCAACAACTGGAAAGAGTTTGAGGTCCTTAGTTCGACTCCCGGCGATAATAATACCTAACTCCTACCGAATACCCGGCAGAGATGGGCCTCGGTGGGACTTATGGCTCGCTGTGTGAAGTTATTGCAGCTACCCAAATCTTCCCATTTGTATTTGAAGTGTGGAGGAACGGTAGCCCCTTCTATCAGACTACACCTCAGGTTCAAGTTGACCTCCATACAAAAAGACTACTTTTCTCAGGGAGACTCTCAGAGGGTCACTTTGATGTGCTGGAGGAAATTCAAACACCACGTCAAGAAGGTTTCCAAAAAAGGAAGTCAACAACAATTAGGGGCAAAAAGATTCAAGTCAGAAAGCGAGATGGAGAGACAACGAAGAATCTGACCCAAGAGAAGATTGATTGCAATAAAGAAAGCAACAAGTCAGGGATTAAGAGAGTGAGGTATCAAAAAAGAAACGGTTGGAGGATAACAGAGATAGACATACAAAGGTCGAAAATAAAGAGACTGACAAGGGAAATAAGAAAAATGCTAAAGAGAAAGAAGATAAGGAATCTAAAAGAAAAGATTGGAAGATAACAGACGTGCAAAGATTGAAAATAAAGAGGCTGACAGAGAGAGGAAGAAAAATGTTAGAGAGAAAGATGAGAAATCGAAAAGCAAAGGTTGTAACATAAGATAAATAGACGTGGAAAGATTGGAAATAAAGCGGCTGATTGGGCGAGAAAGAAAAAAGATAGAGAGAAAGAAGAAGTGGAATCAAAAAGGAAAAGGTTACAACAAACCTTATGTACGACGAAATATTCAATTAAGGAATCATGTCCGTTCATTGGTCCGTATGTTCGTTCGTCCGCCAAGGCTACTCAACAATATGCTCAAGTATGCATGCATATAAACTGGTAACTGTTTACGGTAGGGGTTAAGGACTACTAGGCCAGACGAGTGACATGGACAGAAGGGGACAGTTGATTCTTCAACGGTTATTATGCTAGTTTATAAATAATCGTAAGCAGAAAAACAGTTTTGAATAAATTTTCAAATACAGCGGTAGGCTTCCATTTACTTTTATTCTCACTTGCCGACGCGTCGGCCGACATAACATAAACACATAATTAACCACATTAGAATTTGAATTAAATTCTTTAATTCTGTCTGAAAATACATTTTTTATAAGTAATCCGTTTAGGCTTTGGAATACATATTTTGGGCCAGCATTCGACTGGCCCACCTGACATCTGCCTGTTTGCCCCGCGGCCCAGTCCTCCACTGCCTGTTATTAACTTATTTTAGTGTATATAAAAAATTAACTAATGAATAAGTTAATTTAAACAATACAAAATCAGAAACTTCCAATTTCCCATTCTAATTTTAAAAATTATTGAAAGCTGCTTTTTCAAATTTACATTCATATGTACAGGGTGGCTCACGTAAGATGACTTTGTACCTTATCTTAGAAACAATACGAGTTACAAAAAAAAGTTATTACAAAACAAATTTATATTTTGAAGTATTTATGTATACAGAAGATGAGACGTCTTAATGCGGCTACTATCAACTATTTTATTTTAAATGAAATACCCTGTATATTCTGACGATTTTGGAATCTACACTTTATAATATGTTTTTGGTTAATACATATAGGTATATCGAAAGTGCGCACAGTTTTTGAGTAAATTTAATTTCTTTATTTTTTAAGAACGCTACATTAAAAAAAATAAATTTACCTACTGCAACTTATATTCTCCTAATCCATCTAGACAAATTATTGGTTCGGCGGGGAATCGAACCCTGGACCGCCTGCGTGCTAATCCAAACCTCGTACTGTTCACCTGCCTAACCGCGTTAAAATGATTTAGTTATTTTACTTATAAAGTTACTAGCAAATTCTTGTTGAATTAACGTAAAATTCATTAATTTTTAATATTATATAATTGTTATTATCTATTAATAATATTCATTATTGCTAAATTACAATAAAAGCATTTATAATTGGCAACAAATCATTCATATAATTCACAAGTGCAAGTGCGATGGCTAACACTAAAAGCTCCCTTTCCTTGTTATCCCACCTGCAAGCAGGCAAGAATATGTTTACATTTCGTGGAAAAGGGGTTAGATAAAAAATATAGCGCTATGCAGATGTAGGTGAAAGAAAAAGATGGCACACGTCTTGTTTAACTATTATATTGGTTATAGCCCTATTTTATTTTACATTTTAAAACCATAACTTTAGATGTTTGCTTTGAAAAATAACATTGGTAATTGAATTGTGACTGTTTATAAAAACTTACTTTTGAAAGTTTTGGGTATGATTTTTTAGCTTTAGTAGATTGACTGAAATTCAATTATCTTTAGAAATACATATAATATTTACTTGTTTTTGAAATTTTAGATTTATCATTAGTGAATCCGATGATGACAAAATGGAAGCTGCTCACATTAAATCTCTCGCCAGAGACATCACGTAAAAAATATGAATGCGAGTATAAATTGTAGGTTAAATATTTATCTTTGCTTTTAGTGTTTTATTACTTTTTTGTGGTCGTAGATTAAGTATAGTGCGTATCGCATGCAAAAACGCTAATTTCATACTCGTTTGACTGCGGCATTCGAGTTCGTCTCATGCCGCAACTTCTCCACACTCGTGAGGAATTGGCACTTTTCTGCATTTGTAACACAATATACTATTATTTAAAAATTAAGTACTTTTAATTAAAATAAGATCTACAAGTGTAATTTATTCAAAACGAGTTTCAAAGAAAACTAAAAGTATCTACCCAGAAAGATGTTAGCGATTTGTAATGTGTAAAAAATGGTCAATAAAATTCTGTTGAAACAGCTTAAACATCTAGATATAGCAAATAAAAAAAAATTGCTTTAGTCACTAAAAAATGCTGCACAGGGATTACTGGGATAGCATTTGGTACCCCACCTTATGTAATTTTACCACTTTTTACATTTAGAGCTTTTTATGTACTTTCACTCTCTAGTTATTGGGTGCGATTTCTCATTTCAAGACGATCAATATTATATCGTGTTCACTTCCTCCTTATGGCATGGAAGGGTAAATATAAAATTAGAAATATATAATATTTTTGAAACATAACGACTCACGTTGCTACCAAAGCTGTCTTGATAAAATAAAGTTTATGTTTTACGATCGTGTATTTTTAACTAGCGGACTTACTATTACTACTGACCCATTTAACGCTAAATACTACTGCACTCCTAGCGGATGGATTAGCAACAGCAAGCTTATTACGTCATTAGAATGCTTTTAGTAGTAAGTTCACTATATTGGAGAACTAATAAAAAGTTCGAGAATAACAACCTATAAATTTTGATCATACACTTTTCATCACTCACTCAATCATTCACTTTTTTGGCATTTTACGATAAGTGCATAAAATTGTACTTATTTAGACCATGCACTCTTCGATATTGTTATCTAGGTCGTCATGTTTCTTTTTTACTTGATGAACATTTAGTTACACTGAACACTGTACGCGGTTGAACTTAAAAGCTTTAAGAAAAATTTAAATAAATTTTCCAATTACATACCCAGGCTTCTGTAGCCTCCTTTGTAGCTCCGTTTCCCAGTAAAAAATATTCATTGTATAGGAAAATTAGAGAAACATGTAAAACCTTTTCAGGAACGTATGTGCTCGAGATCAAATCTGACCCAGTTTTGGATATACGAAGCTTAATGTTCAGCTAAAAATCAAAATTCATGAAAAATGTTTCTCTACCGGTATAGAATAATGTAGACACAATAACCTCTTTAGCAATACTACTTAATACTGGCATAAATCCATTGTTAGAATGCCCCAGGGAATACCTCCTACGTCCATAAATGCACAGTTTGTTTTAACAAGGTTTACATCACAAAATATAAACATAAACATTTTAAAGCGTCCGTTTAAAATCCACCCTATAATCCAAATTAAAAACTACCCAGAACACTAGGATAATTAAAATCAGAATATGTAAATTGGAAATCAAAATGGTCAGTTTTTAAATAATCTGTTTTTAATGGAAACAAGTGGAAATATCTTATTGCTTTAAAAGACTTGAAAAACTTTCTTGTCGTAAATTGTAACTTGCATTTTGTTTGTATAATCGCCTTAAAAACATGATGGTGCCTTCTCCTGTAGAGTAGTCTGTACTTTACTAATCGTTTTTGACTCTGTTCTTGGAGTTTTATGCTAAGATCTTCGTCTAGGTACGTATATTATAACAATCAACGTCCTTGTTGCAGGTTATTTGTGCTTAGTACTATTAAGGATTATTGCTGTACTCAACACTCAACTACTGATTTAGTTACTTGGTTTGTTCAATTACCTCCACTAACTACAATGGTTACACCACCAATGGTCAGCTTTAGTATATGTATTTACTGCGGAATGGGACGTCTCGGCGCGACCGATTCGGTGCAGGCGTTTCGGCGCAAGGACGTTTCGGGAGAAGACGTTTCGGCGCGAAGACGATTCGGCGCAAGCCGGTTCGGCACGAGGACGTTTCAGCGCGAGGACATTTCGGCGCGAAAACCCAATCATAAATTTGACTTTGCTTTAACATAGACCATCGGAAGAGACTGTAACTTTTAAATTGTATAGATTGCATGGATGCATTCTAACAACATTGTAACCCGGTTTATGATATGTGAAAATACGGAATTAAAAAGTGTTGAAGGCAAAAATTAGAATTTTTTCAATGTCTTTCTGCAAATTATAATTTTGTTTTCATCAATTCAAATCCGTTTAGAAATATATAACAATAACTAAAACAAAAATTTAGGAAGATTTTTGTTCCGTGCGGGTTCTAAATAGATGTAAAATTTTTATTTATATTGAAAATATACCTTTGAACTGCGCTGGCTGGCGTTCAAAAACTCGAAGGACCAGGTCCATTCGCCATGAATACCGGGTACGTTTCCATAAAGTTGATCCAAGATTGACTAAATATTTTATTTCCTGATGGTAATCTTATAGACAGATGATTTGGTCACACAAACACTTCTTCTTTGACTTCTTTAAAAGTTTGAACAATTCTACATATTTTTGTGCATGATACGATGCGAGAAAATAAATTAAATCAACCCTCACTTATAAGAGGTGCCTAAACAAATAAACAATTATGCCTTGTCGGAAGGAAGAAATATTCCAATATTTCAATAATATGTCCTACGTAATCTTGAAGATTTTCTAGTAAACACCTGTGTGAATGCAATTATTATCTTCGCAATTTTTAAGTAATATTCTATAACCTTCCGATATTTTTAGTCGTATTAAAATTGTTGTAAAACAAGATAAAATACTCCAAAGTATACTGTTGTGTTCTGATGCACAGGTTAAGTTTTCTAGTAACTTCGATTTATGTGGAAGTTAAATTATCCGCTACTATACTAGTCTATACCAAATACATGTATTAGAAAGAGTACAGCAAAACCTAAACAATATGTATAATCGCGCCGGAACGGCCTGGCGCCCAAAAGTCCTAGACCGTTCCCCGTACTGAACTTGATATATGAAACGATGTATAGTATACTAGCTACAATGTAAATCGGTTAGTGAGTAACGAAATGCTTCAAAATGATATTATAGAAGAATCCTATTCGGATTAAGCCCCTCTATTATTATTGGTTAAGAAAAAGAAAGGAGGAGATCGTCTGTGCATTGACTATCGGAAACCGAATAGTGTGACAGTGAGAGATAAGTTTTTCCCTGACCCAGGATTGACCAGCAATTGAATCGACTCTACAGTTGTAAATGCTTTACCAGCTTGGATCTACGTTCTGGATATCATCAAATTCCAGTGGAAAAATTTAGTTAGAAGTGTTCGTCATTTGTCACTCCAGATGGCAATTACTGTCTCAGTTTTTTTGGGCTGACAAATGCGTCTGCCGTTTTCCAGAGGCTCATGAACAGGGCCCTAGGTCCAGCTAAGGATCTTGCTGCCATCTATTTCTCCGATGTTCTTCACCATACTCCCAAGAACTGTCGAAGACGTTCACGTTGCTTCGAGATGACTGTTTAACTTTAAATTTAAAAAAGTGCACCGTTCTAATGACAAGTCTGAACTATCTACTAGTGTTTGAAATTAATGAAGATGGTACCACCAGAAGAGAAAATTCGCGCAGTTAAGGATTTCCCAACGCCATTTTGTCCACCAAGTCAGGCAGTTTTTAAGACTGACCAGTTACTTTCGGCACTTTGTTGAAGACTACGCTCGTATCGCCCGACCTCAGACCAACTAAACCAAGAAAAACCAACCTTGGAAATGGAAATATTTACATACAAAGTAACTTTAGTCACCAGGCCAATTCTTGCTCTTTATAATCCGGGTACTGCAACGGAGGTCCAGCCTGACCACCGGCTCTATCCAGTAGCGTACTACAGCAGATAAACAACAATACCTGAACAGAAATACCACTCATATGAGTTAGAGGCTCTCGCAGCTGTAGAAACGCTTAAGACTTACGGTTAGCTTACAGGTACAGATGTTAGGCTTGTAATGGACTGCATAACACTAAAGGTTACAAGTACTAAGAACGAAATCACTCCCCAAATTGCACGTTGCTGGTTGCAACTGCAAGAATATAGGTTTACTGTGGCTCCGTTACTGCGTCCATCCGTTCCGGATCGTCCTCGAAATCGCATGACTCATGTTGATTCCTTAAGCTGAAATCCGACGGAAGGCGAATCATCTGCCAAAATCTTCTACATAACAGACGAAAATTGGGGTTTTAGCTGCACAAATGACAATTATCGTTGTCGATCGCAAATTGGATAGTTATGAAAATACGTAGTGTTTTTCGTAAATATTCTTGTTTCGTGCGTCGCATTTCGTCCGCCCACAGAAATCTACCTGAAATCTTCTCGTTTCATGTGGAATAGAAAGAATGGTGTTAATGATTTCTTACTTTGTGCGTTATTTACCTGCACATCTGTCGCTGATCTTATCTGAATATCAAGAACAACAGTAACTTTAATATTCTACATTTCCGCCAACACAAAGCTAGCTAAAGAGATAGCACTCTCACTCTCGTGGTCTTCAAAAATAACCTACGATTTCAACAATTTCACATATAGTAGTATCATTAGATGGCTCTTTAAATTCTTTTTAAAAATCACTTTATGTATGAAGTTTGAGTATTTTTAACAGAAAACGACACGAGACAATTATTTTGGACTTACATCTGTTGTTTCTTGAAACTCTTTTTATTTTTTTATTATTGTTTTATTAGCTATACTGTTTATAGCATCAACACTTCTAATGAATAAATTTGCTATAAAAGGTAATGTTAATTACCTTTTGTGGTATGCTAAATTACCATAAGTAGCGCTAAAAACAAACAAACGGAATCTTTACTCAATTCAGAATATTGATGGATAATACAGATCTACTGGAATGTAGATAATACAGACTATTGTCCGTCTCACGTTGGGACTACAGTGAAGGAAAGATAGCCAATGTATTTCTTATGTTAGTTTGTGCTTCGTTGTTGCCACCTATTTCACTGTATGAATCTATAGAAATGTGGATTAAGATTCCAGAAGTTCTAGAAAACAGTAACCGAAAAAGTGTAATCGTAACCATACAAAGAAGCATTTAAAAGAAAGTCTTATTAACATGTATTTGTTATTATATTAAACATTACTTGGGATTTCTACATCGTACATGTATCTAAATATCCGATATTTTATTACTTATACTTTTTTGTTTAATTCTTTCGTCTTCAAATTCTTTCAACATAAAAATAACGGCTGGTTAGCTTCTGCATGATCCTTTTAATCTTTTAATTTACAGGTAAATACAGGAAGTCCCAAAGGTAATTTTAACGGTAAAATGAAATGATAACGGTATCATGATAAAATCATTCATTTGTTCAACTTGTTTCAAAAGAAACTTGCAAAAACGGAAATTTAGGATTAGCAGCAAATGCAAAGGATTTTAGTAAACAATAAACCCTTCTGGTTTTTTCTACTTTTACTTCGCGGAACTACATAATAGAATTTGTACTTACTGAAATTATAGTATAACGTTTTTTTGTCACCGGCACTATTATTTGTCACCGAACGCATATAAGCAAATTTCTTAATAAGGAAATAATTATTTGGTTTCAAATTTTGATAGCTTGTACGTCTATAGAGAAAAATCCTCGAACACGTCGATTTTTATCTTAAATGGGACATATTTTAGTGTAATTGTTATTTGCAGATCATCTTTTGTTTCCGGGTTATGGCGATAGCGAAATTATTTTTAAATGGAAACCCTAATTTTTTATGACGGATTTGGAAAGCAATTTTCCAGATAATTGCTTTTAAAGTTTTAAAACAAAAATTAAAAAACAATCAAGAGTTCCAAGTTTTAATAAAAAGAATTAAATTTTTTTTTAAGAACTGCCATAAATTTAACGCTAAGTCAATTGTTACATGGTTACTTGATTTTTTATCAAAAAATTTGAACTCTTGATTTGAACTTTGATTCAATGATAATTGATGATTGATTAAGAAATAGTAATCAATATGTATCCATGTAACAAGTGACTTAGCGTTAAACTTATGACAGTTCTTCAAAGAATTCTTTTTTTTATTAAAACTTGGAACTCTTGATTTTTTAAATTTTTGTTTTAAGACTTAAGCAATTATCTCGGAAATTTCTTAATACAGTATCATACTTTTTTAGCATATTTGATATTAGCATTACATTATCTTTCCAAATCCATCATACAAAATTAGGGTTTCCATTTAAAGAAAATTTCGTTATCGTCATAATTCGGAAACAACAGACGATCTATAAATAACGATTACACTAAAATATGTCTCCTTTAAGATAAAAATCGACGTGTTCGAGGATTTTTCTCAAAAATATTTAATAAAAGATTTATTTCGATAGTTACAGACTTTATAAGCGCACTACATGAACAGCAGCAAATTTTGAAATTTTGTTTTACTACCGCTGTCAGAAGAAGTGACTACCTGCAATATAACTTGCTCGAACAATAGGGATTATAAAGGTTTATACACTTACAACTACAATATTTAGGAAGTGTTTTAAAAAGTTGCTTGCAAGAAGTTTGGCGACCCCGTTGTCCATAAGAACACACACACTGTAGTCTCAACGTGAGACGATCAATAGGTGTACTTTTTTACTTAAATTTTCCTCAATTTAATATTTGACTGAAAATTCAAGAAAAGTATTTTTTTAAATTACTTAAAATTACCTGAAATATTTTGAGTTCCATATTGGTTTTAAATTTGTTCTTCTTCAAAGAATTTGGTTTTAGAGAGACTATACCTACTTTGTTATACGCCGCTAATATTACCTGCAGTTTCCTAGAAAACCAGAATATACTAAATTAAATAGCCAAACATTAATACGAGAACACCTTACTTCCTTTAAGTGTTGATGGGGATGTTTTACAAATTGTTATACTTGTTAAAGGTGTTGTAGTGTTAACAAGTATTCGTTGTTGGATAGTGTGAATTTGGAAAGTTAGAATGGAAGTGGTAGATATTAAACGAGTAAATCCTGCTGTTCTGTGTTCGGGATATCGGTTTACAATGAAAACTAGAAATAATTACTCAACTATTCAATGGACTTGTGCGAATCGATCATGCTCGGAAGCCATCATAACAGATGAAAATTACAAGCTTCTAGAAGAGAAAGCTCACACTATATGTGTTTCTAATATAGCAAAAAATGATGTGGACCTGTGTTTGCACAACGCAAAGAATCGTGCTCGAGAAGAACTTGTTGCGGTACCTCAAATATACAGACAAGAACTAAAGAATGCAAAAGACGTCAGACTTGACTTTGTAGTGGAAATACCTGAGTTTTTAGCAGTAAAAGACAGGTATGACTTTTACAGAGAATGACGCAAAGCTCTGGGAGTCAATGTGTTACCTAAAAAGTGCGAAGAAATTGTCATCCCGGACACAATGCAACCATATACATTGGTTGATGATAGTCAAGAAGAGCGGATATTAGTTTCTGCCAGCGATAGAGGACACCTTCTTACTCAAGGTTCCGAATTTTTCATGGATGGAACATTTAAATGCAGTTGTCCCCTTTTTCATCGGCTCTACACAATCACGTCGACTTGGGAAGTACTGGGGAGTACTACTTGTTCCAGCGATTTATGCGCTTTTACCCAACCGCAAAAAGTCACCTACAAGAGGTTATTTAAACTGTTGCAAGAAGGGACGCAAAGTTTTTTCCGGAAAAAAATGCACATCGATTTCGAGCGAGCTGCCATAAATTCACTTAAAGCCGTTTTTCCTGGTGTTATTGTGAAGGGGTATAATTTTCCAGAAGAGGTTATAACTAATGCATGGATATTTATTATGGAGAATTTATCGAATGAAGAAGCTGTAGTACAAGTTGATTGTAGTACAATTGTAGTCAGTTCTGCTCCATCAACGAGATGGAGCAGAACTGACTTTCCTCGCAAAGAAGAATACTCACAACTATCACGATGAAATAGATGGTCCTACTTTTGAAAAGTGGGTTTGAAAGTCAGTTAATTTCTAATGAGTCAGAAAAGGCAGTTGTTGTAGTAGTCAATACTCCTTACCATAGCAGAAAATCGGAAAAATTTCTTACAGCATGTTTAATAAAGAAGAAATACAAACGTAACATAATTTAGCCAGATATAGTCGAACTTAATAAAACTTTTAAAGAAGATAATGTGCGAAGTATATTGAATATTGCGAATATAGTGCGAATATTGAACTAGTTGTTATAAACGTTAATATTGATGATGATAGTGATAAATAGTAACAAAGCAGTTTTTAATATGAAGAAAATTTAAAATTCTTCCTACATTGGCTACCGAAACAAAGAAATATGCGGCGGATTCTCCAAATTAAGTAAAATGCAATTTTTATAAATTGTAATATTAGTTAATTTTTTTAATTATCAAAGAGATTAATTAACTTCTTCATAAACTTCAAATTCCTTTCTTTCTTAATTATCTTATTTGATTTTGAAATACCTTATAAAATAGGCTTAACAAACGTGATTTATAAATGGACTATGTAGATCATTATTTAACTTTAAGATTACGTAATAAGTTGGGCGCCATATAAAACTAAAGAAATAACTTTAAGAGTAAAATATCCATGAAAAACTTATCTCAGGGCAACGTTGAATTCCCTAGGTTGTGAGGTAACTTCGAAACTGACTGACTGATAAATTTAAAATATACTGCATAAATTTGATTGTGTAAACAGTTTAATTTACTATCACTCCACAATGGTCGTCTTCTTCTTTGCAGGTTCCAATTAAATAAAAGGAAAAATACTTTTCTGCCTTTTTAATAATTGCGCCAATCCTTACTTTGACTTGTCTCAATCCTTCTTCCAAATCATTGACGGAGTATTTAGCTTTTACTGCTTCATTACTATTGCCAGTACCGGTGCATTTGTCTTTGCAACTCAAATTATTTCTTCTACCTCCATATACAAATTCCATATATTCACCACCCAAACCACGTTTCACATAGGAAAATAATAATGATTAAATCACGTATGCTTTATTTTATAAACAAAGGTTAGATTTCTCTTTTTATATTCGTAGAATATTTTGTTACTTTTGTTTACGACGGTAATTTATTTGTTTTATGGGATGATTTAAATAAAGCACCATTTTGTGTATGTGCGTAGATTTATTATTTGTTATTGTTTATAACTTGCTTTATTAACTTTAGCAAGTATATTTAAATTAAATATATACGGACTGCTCTTTACAATTATATAAGTAAGACACTTTTACAGTGTAACTGGCTTTACCAAACTTAACCAAACAGCTTGACTGTCTGTAACTATTTACATTTTTACATAATTATCGACGACTGTTCTTGTTTACCGTATATAACAGACTGCCCATTACAGCTACACCCTCTAAGCTTATATACTATTATTTACATCATAATCTTACATAATATTTACCTTATGCTAACACATTAATGCTGATTATAACATAGTTTGTAATACTTGACATATATCTATTATATTTACAATTATTCATAACGTTATGCAACAATAATAATTTTTTTAAATTACAAAAAACCTTTGGAGCATCTCTCATTGCCCTTCAATATTATTCAATTAAAATTTATCATAAAAAAATTGTATATAAAAATTACTTTCACACAACTGAATATTAGATATTCTTAAAAACTTCATAACTAATCTGTTTAATAACAATTAAAGAAGAATTGGCGTATTTCATCTTTGTAAAAGTATATACGCATTGTGTAATACATAACACACAAATTGAATTATATTACGTTTATTTTAGACAAGAGAAGTTGTTTATTTATTTCAAAGGTAACATTTGTAAATATCAACTTTTGAATTATATAAAATTTTGAGAATTTTGAAATTAGAATCCACAGCAGTATATAATTAATTAAGTTACGTACACTAAAATTGTTAATATCCTCAATTGAGCGCTTTTATATTAATATTATTTTATATTAATATTACATATATTAATACCATTGTTTGTATACACTTGTCAATTATATCTGTAATTAAAAAGGTTTATATGTGTAATTTTATTAAAAAGATATTTTGCATAAAGTTTGAGTGCCGCTGATACAAAGATCCAAGTTAAACGAGGTTAGGTAATTAGTAAGAGATTAGTGCTTGGAAATGCAAAAGCAGGATTTATTTATGATTGACAGGTACCTATTGTCGTCAAAGGAGTGTTATTCAGAAATGCGATTACGTCGCTTTCCGTAAAGCACCATGCTGAACTTTATGTATAAAGCAAGGATGATAGTATGCTATACTTATACCTACTTTTATATGGAAATATAAAAGTAAATACTCCCATCTCCCTAGTAAGTACCTGTAATTATTCTTTGTGAAGATTATATACACGGTGTAACTAATATAAATAGAAAGCTCGTAATTGGGGGTAGCTGTAATGATTTAGACATATTTTTCTTATCAACATGTGGTCGATAGAAAATAAAAGTTGAAGAAGATGTATGGTGTTTAGGCGTTGTGAGATTTAGACGAAAATGCGAATTGAAGAAGAAATGGTAGCCCAAAGGTGTTCCTATACAGGGTGGAAGGGGTTACTATGCGTTAGTTTTAATGGGAGATAGATGACATCAAAAAGAACAAAAAAGTCTTGTACTAGTTTGTTCTAATACGTACCACTTTTTCAGAAAATAATAAGTAATAGATAATTCAATAAGTAAAATAAAGTGTAATCATACAAATTTAACTATATGAATATACTGCTAATATTTGTACTGCCATTTTATTTATACCCTCATACTCTGTCGTTTTCACTTATTATCTTCATGAATTTATGTATCTTTTCTCTATAATGAATTACTTTTTTTTTTACAGGTAGACTGATGAGCTGCCAACAGGTCGTTTAAGAATTTCGAATAGGTAAGGCGTAAATATTAGTGACTTGTTATGTGCATGCTGTATATAAATAATTTAGCCAATTTGCCAATGTGAAGCAAAAATTTAAAAAAACTTGAGGTCTACTACGAATGAAGGATTTCTTTACCAAGCTCATTTCGGTTGTGCGTAAGACATATAGTATGCTGATTTTTTCAGTAGATATAAATAAGAAATTAGAAACGGAACGTTCCATAATGTTAATCCTATCCTATTAAAGCTACATTTCATGCAGCTTTCGTGAAGAAATTCCAGAACATAGCCGCTATCAAAAACACCCAGCCTAGGTTGGTTAGGTGTCTGCTTGTAGGCGACACGTATTAATAAACTCAATGTACTAATTCTTGTTTTGTAGTAAAGTTTTATCGCTAATGACAACGGTGAAACCATGAAGGGACACTACATATACGCCTGTTTGTCATAAGCTTAATTACCCTTCTATGCTCGAGCATTTCAGGCACATTTTCTGTTAAAGACAGCAGCATAATCTAGTACTAATTTAGGAAAATTCGTCAGTATTTGAGATTTCTCGCTGATTAATATCACTTATATTAATTTATTTATTAGTTATTTTCACTTCCACTAGTAATTTGTGACACCAGATTATGCCTTCCAATAAAGACTACAAAAACTAAGGTAAAAGATATATTCTCGCTATCCCTTTTGCACCTATTTTACGATTTGAATTAAGACTTATCAGTGTTTAATACTGATAAGATTTTTTTCTGATCTTTTAGCTGATGTACAAAATCGTTTGTGGAGTCAAGTTGATAATTGTGTAACTTTAAACTGTTTTAAATCTCATTTCAGGAAATGTTTAATTGATTCAGGTTGAAGTATCGATTAGCAAGCTGGTGGCTTCTCTGAGTACATAGAGGTTGTGATGTGATAAAAGTCAAGGGTATAGTGAAAGGAAAAGCAAGGGTTTCGCAAGTAGCGTCATCAAATGTACTTCTATCGATTTTATAAAGGTGGATACAGAAATGTGGAGAATATATAATTTAGAAATTTTATATTCTTTTAGGTTTGATATGGACAATGTTACGTTTTCTATAACATTAAAATGTTAGAACTTTATCGTAAGGATTTGCAGGTAATGCAATGAAAGGATTAGTAGAATGTCAGTTTATTAAGATCTGTTGCTTTTTGAAAATATTCCTAGAAAATTTTATATTTAAAGCTGTAATATACAGAATATTGATATAAAAGTATATAATAAAAGTATATTCGAGAATTTTCAATTAATTTCTAAAGATATTTTTTCTGAGCTTATTAACGAACTAAAAACAGTGCATTAAAAGAGCCCCTTAACGTACTTGCAGATTGTCATTTTGCGACATTGGTACGTACTAATGAGTTTCTGTTAAATTGCATGTTTCAATGTAATGTTTATTTTCAATTCAAAATAAATGTCAGCCTGACCACATATTGTAGACCCTATCTTGTATTCGGTAAATGACGCTAGCTCCATTAAAAGGTAATATTAAACTAGAGAAACCCCGTCAAAACATGACCGTCATAAGGCTAATTTATCGAAGGAATTCCTTGTATACAACGTTCGTTGTGTAATTACAATCCTTCGGCTTACCAAGCGTGATTATTAATATTTATTAAACAAACACAATCAAACAAAAATACTTGAAAATACTAAACTTACCATTCTCAAACAAACTTTTAAACGCCTTATTTAACGAACACTCCCGACTTACCCTCTTACAACCAACCCGGACTTACTCCGCCACAACTATCTCTTCCTCAAACTTACCTCCCCTCATCCGGCTTACGCTCCCACTGAATTATCTAACTCTTTGACTTACCCCTTTCAGCTAACTCCTCGTCGGACTCCTCCCCCGGTTTACCCATTCATTCTTACCATAAAATTCTACATTCATTGAATTCATATATCATAAATATGCTTAATAGAGCAGATTTCTAGACTTTGTCTGTCATTTCCTCCATGTCCCTTAAGAGATGAAACATTAGTTCTTAGACATCCTTATTCGTTTTTATGAAATATTTCAATCTGCAGTCAAAATTGAAAAATTTCGAAAAAAGCACACACTTAGAGACAGACAGGAATATCGAATTTTGGGAATATGCTCCACATACTATTAGACCCGACTGAGAATTGCTAGTGGCATAGTGAGCAGGTATAGAGAGGATGTTAGTTCTAAGACGTGAAGAAGCAAGCGCTGTATGTAGACAGTTGTCCTTGGGCAGATTGAAATGCATCGATTACAAATAATGCTATTAAATTAAAAATATAAGTAATTAAAAAATCACAATACAAAAACTCCACAGACTAAATAAAAATAAAAAGTAGGGTTGACTAATCTATAGAATCAAAACTTTCATATAAAAAGAATAAAGCAAATCGGTCTTGTAGAACTCGTAGACGAAATGGAACAAAAATGAGTCGTGTTTTAAATAATAGATTAGTAAATAATAATTGACCTATACAATAAAGTTCAAAGTTCACTATCGAAAGACATACGATTTTCGTAATCTAAAGCAGTGTTAATGGGAACACGATAAGTGATTGCCAATAATGAAATCTTTATAACACTCGCCCCATTCATTTACAACTTTTGCAACAATTTGCAAACATATCTCACGATGATTTGTTTTTTCCAAACAATAAATGAAACAGCTATAAATAAGCAATTTCCATCAGGCTATCACTTAATATTTCAATGGTTCAATGTTTAAGAGTGCTTTCAATGGTTTTGCATTGCATTATATGTACTAATATACAGCTCAACTGAAGAGCTGTGGCGGGCTACCTGCTAATTAAGGTTGAGTTTTACCTTATCGTTATCTTTTTAACTTTGTCGCTTTTGCCAAAATTGAATTCCAGTTCCAAAGTTTCAAAACGCACTGATGTACCAAGTAATTTTGTACCAAATAACGATTCCAATCAATTGTTAAAAAATTATTAAAAATGTATGTTTAATTGTTAATTTAGTGTTTAATAAATTTAATGATCACAAAAGTAACACGAATTTAAATAAAATTTAAAAACTATTTACTCTTTTTTTATTGTTAATACTAATAAGACAATTTTTTATGAAGTGTTTAGATAGCATAGGTGAGTTTAAGATTTGATATTTATTTATAACAATATTTCGCATGAAAAAGTGTTTACCAATTTCTAAAACTAAGAGTTTTTATTTAGAATGTTAATAAGTTTCAAAATAATTTAGTTTGACACATAAATATGTGTAACTGATAATTATTTTGCGTTAGTTAATAATTCATTTTTAACAAATTAAATTCATATTACAGTAACTATTTTTTAATTTTATACATTGCTAACAAATATAAATAGATGCATAAAATCAAGCAATTGATAGAGGTTGATTGAATTCCTTAGGTTCGGTTTAATTACTAAAACCGCCAAGATTTGAATGTTATTATAACAAAAGAGAACGAATTCCCTTATCCAAATACTGCAAACCTATTAATTTACTTATTCCAATATCTAGTACCCACCTGTTCATAAGCTTTTGGTTAGTATTGGAAGATGTCATAGTTTTAAATAATTAACACATAATAGAGGGAAAAGTTCCCTGCAATTTACTCTGTTTAAGAATATATATAAACTCCCGGTACCGGCAGATCTGGCAAAGGTTTTCTGTAGTTTCCCTTAGCTGTGTCACAAATGTGGGATTTGTGCTAATACCATCTGATAAGGCGGCTGCAGCCGCACGATGAGCCTGCGTAATAGTAATAATTGCGCCTCCCTTCCGAACAAGCTTCATAGTTTCTGGGGCCTGGTTTACCAGGTAATGGGTAGTAGTAATTATTGTATTACTAGGAAAACCCCGTCAAGACATGACAGTCAAAAGCATTGAAGGATTTGCCTATATACAACATTCGATGTGTGATTACAATCCTGGATGTTCATGAGTGATTATTTAAATAAACGCAACCAAACATAACCAGTTGAAAACTGTAAGCCTAGCACTCCTCTCTCCCAGCTTACCCTCCTCTCTTCCGACATATATTCCTCTCTGGCTTACCCCTCCCCGACGGTATATTCTACATAAATACATTCATACGGAAATTCTGCCTTACGAAATGATAAGAATAAAATCAAAAATCGATCTTGTTTAAAACATTCTTGAAAACGTCTATTAGTACATTCTTCAAAAACATGACATAAACATACTGTTGGCAAATTTCCTGCCTTTTATACAAACAATATGAAACTACTCTGAATAAGCAATTGCCATCAGCTATTATTTGTATAATTCGTCTGTTCATGGTTTTCAACTATGCGGATTTTATCTAGGCTTATTAATGATGGAAGTGAACGGCTGCATCACCCTTTATATTTATATGTGAAGAGTACTTACGAAACTCACCACCGTGGAAGGTGAGAGGGCGCCCCTAGTGAATGTCCGATTCGCCCGTCTCAAATTAAACATTTTAGAGTTTTTCAAATTAAAAATATAAACATTAAAAAAATATATAAATTAAGTAGTGTTGACTAATCTACTCAACGAAAGCTTTAATTTAAAAAAAGAAACGCGTAAATCTGAATCTCTCAAACGAACTGGAAAAAATAAGCCTTGTATTTTAAATATGTAGATTATATATATTTTTACTCTTTTCGAGTGGACTTCTTGGGTTTCGTTAGTGTCGATTTAGAGCGCATTTACGTCCATGTTTCTTACTGTTTTGGCATATTCACTATCACTACTATTATTTCTATCACCACTTATGTGTATAATTAATGGTTCAACATTAATATCGAAAATTGCTTCGTGTTCCAAATATTTCAAATATACGTCAATGACGTGTCTGCAAGTATTCTTCTATGTGTCTTACGCGTATATTTTAAACTTTTTCTTAGGATAACGCAGTACATCGTATAAGTTAAATAAACATTTCTTCTTGCAATATTCTCTTTTACATACACGGTATTACATGCGTATGTATAGGGGGATGTTATGTTTAACGACAACCACGAAAATATGATCATGTGGTTGTCGAGACCAACTGGTTAACGTGTCCATCTAACATGTGTCTACAGTCTTCAAATAAACTATCTATTCTCTATTTTATAAGAAATATTTTGAGTTTTGTGTTCTTTGATTATGCTGTAGAGTTGGGAGTCGATATCGGCAGTGAGTTTTGGTAATCATTGTATCATTTCTGATTTTCTTAATGTTTGATGATGGTATGATGGTGTGCTATTTTCTTGTATATTACACGACTAGCATAAAGCCGGTTCTTCGAACCTTGACCACTTCATTCCCTTAAATAGTATAATTATTTATAATGTAGGTACGAACCTTGAAATTAAGCAAAAGAAAGCTGCTTCTATGTCAGGTTCTTTTCTTCGCTTAACCTTAAACTTTGCACCGCGCAGTGGCGCCAGCTATAAGGACTACTTAAATCTATACTAGAACTGGGAGTTTTCATAATTTTGTAGGTCCGGTCCGGCCCGAGCCCGTACCGACTACGGTTAGACCCGGTCCGCGCCTTTCCCGAGTACCGTCAGATCAGAGCCGGCCCGACCACCCTTAGTTTGATTTAGATTCTACCCGACCCGCGTACCGCTGATCCCAATTCAACCCGTTCCGTCACGGCCCGTTTTTCAACACGCTTCAACTCGGCCCGAACCGGCCCGACTTGTCTGTGGCCCAACCCGGCCCGTGGCCCGGCCTGGTCCGTGGTCCGGCCCGTGGCCGGACTGTAATCTGTATACGTAGTCTGACTGACCTATTAGCCGTCGCCGCACGACCTGTCCCGACTTAAGGCGTATTTAACAGTCCTCTTTTTCATCTTATCCTAATATCTCGGTTATTTTTTATGGGAATGTAATGTAATCTTTCTTTGTTATATATAAATTCTTTTTCTTGAAAATGTCAAATTTGAAAAGCATCAATCGATAGAGTCTTTTTGTTAATTGTAATTGTTAGAACATCAAAAAAAGATTCAGAATTATTATTATCATCAAAATGAGGGTTAGAAAATTCAGACCAAATCTTAATGGCGAATTAAGGCCTGATTTTGAGAATTTGATTGACTGAATTTGATCACGTGATGGCCATTAAAATTTAATATCAATGAAAGAGTTAATTTAGCTAGGTACTTTCTATAAACTGCTGGGCCTAAGGGTCGGTTTACAGAAAGTAAATTAAATATTTAATTGAGATCAAATCTTAATGGCGAATTAAAGCCGAATTTGAAAATCTGATTGGCTGAACTTGATCACGTGATCACGATTAAAATTTAATCTCAATTTTAAATACATATTTAATTCAGATTAAATCTTAGTGGCGAACTGAAACCTGAATAATTTTATTGGCAGAATTTGATCACGTGATCGCGATTAAAAGTTAATCTCAATTAAATATTTAATTTGCTTTCTGTAAACCGGCCCCTAGTGTTGTAAGTTCGCAGTCTCTTGCATGTCTGGAGTAAACAGACACAGAATAATAGCGATCAAAGATCAAAGTCCGTTTGCTACGGGTACGCGACTCCACGGACACGCGGACATGGGCTTTTATGATGCTCCTCAAGCCCGGTCACGGTACGACCGTCCAAAGTGCAAAATGTCCGAGCCCGTACCGACCCGGTTTCGGAGCCACCCGAAACCCGTACAGACCCGAAATATCCGCCCGAAGCCCGTACCGTCCCGAGAATTGTACCGGTCCGAAGTCCGAACTATCCCGAAAGAAAATACAGTCCGGCCCGGCCCGACCAGTTAGTATCCCAATTTAGGCCCAACCCGGCCCGATGTCGGGCCGGGCGGTACGGACGGGCGGGCTCGGACCTAAAATCGCAACTCTAATCTATACCTCATAGTTGCGCCTTTGTTGGTCAATTTCCAAAGTAGGATAGATACCCCGAACAAGCTCGTTAAAGTGTATATGGATGCGTCGTCACCAACAATTACTGGATTTTCTGGCAGGTTTAGAAGCTGAATTAAATGTCTTCATTCATATCACATAGATAATCACCACTTTTGCTTCCGGATTTAAGAATTAATAAGGCCTGCGGAATAAATTTCATTTCAGAAGATACCTCGGCTATATTTAATCTGTTAGTTTTAGTCAAAGGGGCAAACAGGCCTTATAGATTTCCATCTACGCAACTTTGAAAATGAAGAGCCACTTAATAATATATATTTAACTGCTAATCTCACACAATCAGAGTTAGACATTTTCATTGGAACTATTGTATAGCGTGCAAGAAGTATAACTGCCATTACTAAAACAGATAGGAGAGGGCATCAAAAGAAACAAAAAAATCTTATAAAGCCATGGTCTCCCTCTGCAGGTTTATGCAAAACAAATAGTAAAGTTGCAAACGTCGGCAGTATATTATCACGTTACTAAGCATACTATGATTGTAAGATTTCAACAAAAGGTGTATCTTATCAAATACAATAAGAAATCTAAATACAATTTTTTTTTGGTAAACATGATCGTTTAGGGAAAATTACAAATTTTATAAACAACATTCTGTTACATAATTTGATTTGATGATCGATTTAACAACCCCGCAATTAGGTGAAACTATTAACCTACTTAAAAGTCCGTTCAAGTTCAGGTTTACACATTTATTGCCATAGTTATAGAATTTATTATTTTTAGGGTATGGACCTTTCCAGTGGTATTATGTGCACAAAAGACACAGGTTGGTTGTTGCGTCTACCTAATTTTCAAAGGTTATCGTACTAAATAATATACCTTGGTAGTGTAGCGGCTAGCGTGCTGGTCTCTTGCATAAACGGACCGGGATCGAATCTCAGTGATAGTAAATCTGGTTAAGGTTTTCTGCAGTTTAACTTAGCTGTAACACAAATGTAGGATTTGTCCTATCCAATCTGTAAGTCTGCTGCAGCCGAGGGCCTGCGTAATAATAATAATCGGCCTTCCCTCTCGCACAATCTTTATAGTTTCTGAGTCCTAATTATAAAGACAATGGATAGTAGTAATTATTATTATTATTAATGAATGAAAAAAATAAACAAAAAAGTATGTATGAGCGTGTGTATTATTTTATTGGCTCGCTTATTATTTTAGAATGATTATTTAAGAATTTATATAAATAAATAATATAAATTACACAACGAGGACATCAATACAATAATATACGAACGCATTAAGTTATTAACTGTTAACTGAATTATTAAACTAATGAGAATGGACACTTCCGTATATAGTAACTAGATACGAAAGCTAATACAAATAATAATAAACTACAAATGGAATATGTACAAAGAAAAGAAGAAATTTGGTAAATACATTCAGATTCTGCAAAAGCACTCGCAAACACTTATAACAAGTGTTGATACGCATTTCTTTGCATTTCTTATAGGTCACTTTCCATCCGAATAGGAAAAAAAGGCAAAGGTGTAAAAAACCTGGCTGTGGACTCAAAACTTACTTTTAATGTGTGAATATAACATGTATTTATGTATGCACCAGTGTGAAGAGTAATTGTTTTGCTGATTTTCATTAATAACTTTGTGCACCTTTGTTCCATAATAGAAACACTAAAGCTTTTGGCTATAATGAAAAAATAAACGTGTGTGAAAATTTATTTTTGTAGTCAGGCTTTTCCAAATGCCGAGGTTAAGGGGTAATCCCTTTCGGGTTGTCAATCATTGATCAGTCAACTCGCCACACCATTTTAATCTATGCTTAAGTTTAAATCGTAGGAAACTGAAGTGTCTTTCCTTTCCGTTTTTTTATTGGTGATATGTTCTAGTTATTGTGATAGAATAACCACAAATTGATAAATTTCTACATCCGGGTAGTAAAATAAGGAAAACTATTTAGTGTAGTTCCGTAGAATAATCTAGAGACAACGATTTTAGATAGAATTACATTGAGTTTTAAGCGAATCGAAAATAGCATCTTCAGAAATCCTTTTAGAGTGTATTACAATATTACTATACAGTAATTTTCTCTAATGGAATTAACTTAAGGTAAGTAGTGATGATAAGAGCAAACCGTTACAGCGTGACTCTGTAAAAGCTTAGTTTACCTACAGCCCTTACCTATTTTTCATTTCTTTTACTAATTACAAGTTAGTTTCTGAAAAATATGCTAGAAGTGCCATTTTCATAACTACTTTCAAAAAAAAACTTCGTATGACTGAAAAGAAGAAGAATGGAAATGAGAAAGTAAACGCTAAGTTTCATCGTTAACTGTAGGAAATTTGTGTTTGTAAATGTAGAGAGAATTTTAACGTTGGTTAACTGTCTATATGATATTTAATAGCGATCTTTAAAATATAATCCAATATGCACTATTTCAGAACCACAACATAACAATTTTCTAATAGAAAATGTGTAAATAAGCCGAGGTAGGTATGTCGTTTCATAAAAACATAGCATAATATTACAAAATGCTAATTAGGAGAGAACCACGTACTTGGAACACTTTTCGGTTTTTGTCGCTGTAACATGTTAGTTTTGGAAAACTCGCTATTACGATTAAACCGAACGAAAAATATGTATTTACTTAATTAAATCCATAAAATGCATGAAATTGTAAAAACACTATAAACGAAAACTAACTGGTCCAATTTTAGAACAATGGAAACCTTTTTGTATATAGATTTGCAAATAATTGTCAAGATTTTTTACAGCCCTTTTATTTAATTTTGTAAAAAGTTTTATAGTAAACAGTTTTCAGGCGGATCCGAAATAAATAGATGGTGCTGCTATTCTGCCGGTGATTTATTGAATAAACTGATTTCACTAACGTTAGCTGACGCTCCACCCGTTCTTGCGATTATGAGCGAAAATACATATATGTTATTACACTAGCCTCAGTGGCTAATAATATTACTTACTATTGTCACTATTAAGTATATTACTTATTGTCGCTGCATTTCTTTTGATTCCATATTTTACTAGTTTTTAAACATTTAGATAAATAGTTGTTTTGAGACCTACTTTGCTATTATTTTTTTCACATTTCTTTCGTACATATCTTTTTTTCCTCTTTGTAACCTCATCTATAGACACCCTGTATAAATAAACTTAGAAACACTCTTTAATGAAATCAGATTTGAAATTGTCGAAAAGGTGTTACGTAATTGGGATGAATAACTTTTATTGTAGGGAATCCTACTTACAGACTACCTATAGAAAATTCTTTGGATTACAGAAATCTATGTCTAATGTCGGGGAATATGCAGGCAATGTGACGATTAAAGAAACAGAAAAAGTCTTTCCTAATTGTTAATTTCGATATATTTCTGAAGATTTACTTAATTTTGTAACATTCGGTAATGGCACTCGCATCATATGTAGTTTACAATTCTCGGGTAACCGGGACTCGGGGCTTTATGACGTCTTGCTGTTTCACAAGCAATCTGACATTCAAGAAGTGTTCTTACTACGCATTGATCTGACACCTGCTGTAATCATACAGCAAACGTTGTATATACGTACATAAGAAAGTCCTTGAATAAAAAATAGTCTTTAGACCGTCATGTTGTGTCGGTGTTTCCATAGTACATGTCCCAAGGTGCAACACGTAATACATACTTTGGGGTGGAGTGCCATGTTTAGAGGTCTAACCTTACATGTTGTTATGATAATTAATGAATGGCTAATTCCACGTCAAAGCACATAATTTAAAAACATAACCGTGCTCCGATATCTCAGATTTTGTTCAATTTTTTTTCTTGTGTTGATACATATGAAATAACATTAAATTAATTTTTTTCAGATTTTTTGGATAAAAAATGGCCGAAGTAGAAATTTTGAAAAAATTCGATTTTGATACAAGTTCTGCTACCCCAACACTCTACAGCATCTAACTGAAATTGTCATAACTCCCTTATTTCTTGAGTTATCTGGCTCATTCAGGGTCAGATTAAAGCTAGTTTTTGAAACTTTTAAAGCATATAAAGAAACGTATACCTAGCCTACTACCTTTCTATTGTGCAATGTATTTGCAGGTTTCTTGATTATACGCTGAAAGACCCAAGAACTAGCTTTAATCTGACATCTGAATCATATAGAAATTTACAAAAACTCTACTTCGGTCATTTTTATTCCAAAAAAATCTGGAAAAAATAATTTAATGTCATTTTATATATATCTATACAAGGAAAGAATTTCAACAAAACCTGAGACACTGAAGCATATGGCTCTAGTTGATTTGGTATGAAATTAGCCCAATATTATAAGATAAAAAATCAACTTCAAATTTAAGATATTTCTTCGCTGCGTACCACCAGTAGACTTATGATCCACATCGTCGGTGGAGATTTCATAAACATGATCCCGGTCATAAATAAACTTGTTAGTGGACTCTGTAATTATTTGTAGATATTTTACATCACCTTCAATTGTGGCAATCTACGACACATTGTAACGAATACATTTCTTTCCTTTAATCTGAATAAGTACAAAATGATCTAGGTTAAGCGTTTGTGGAATTTCGATGTCTTCCTTAATCTCATCAATTCCAAAATTCACATCTTCCAAAGAGTCGGAAGATTGTGAAAAAGCTACACTTTTGTCTAAACTACTAGAATCATCTTTGACTAAACAAATATCTTTAACTCTCTTTATTTTTGTTTTAGAATTTGTGGGTTTAATTTTTTTGTTATTTTTATCAAGTGAATCCGTATGGATACTGCACTTTCCAGATCTCTTGTCGCCTCTAGTTGCTTTCCTAGATTTATAAGCATCGGGGTTACGTGTTCTGTTTACTGCCGTTGATCTTAATCCGTTTTCAAAAAGACAACACCGCATTTTTTCATAAAAAAACTAATCTAACGTTTTCCAGAAATTTGTTTAGCTTTCCAATATTATGGACACTTTATTTCATTGGAAATAGCGTAATTATAGGCCAGTTGGCGCACCTCTTTTAAAGATAGTGCATATTTGCAGCTAATTTTAAATATTCTACGACTTATTGAATTCTTTATCTGATAAAGTAAGCCATTTTATCCGACACATGAAAATTATAATTACAGTCCTAATCGGGACCTTGACTGATAAGTCACGGTAAGTACGATAGTAAAGTCTCGATATTTGTTTATCTTTATTCTTTACTCCCTCGACTTGTGTTTACCGAAAATGAAAATAATCGATAAACACTTTGATCAGTTTGATTTAATAGAATAATTTCTTATTGTTTGAAAATAATATAGGTGTATCTCACTTTGCAGCTGGATGCTCCTATATCTTTGTTATTTATAATAAATAAACAAATAATAATAATAAATACTACTACCCATTTTCTGGCGAACCAGACCCCACAAGCTATGAAGCTTGTACGGGAGGGAGGGGCGATTATTATTATTACGCAGGGCCATCGTGCAGCTGCAGCCAACTCACAAATGGTATAGAACGAATTCCACATTTGTGTTACAGCTAAGGAAAATTGCAGAAAACCTTTACCAGATCTACCCCTGCCGAGATTTGATCCCGGTTCGATTGGGTGAGAGACTAGCACGCTAGTCGCTATACTCTAAGGCTACCAAATAATCGAATCAATTCCAAGTTTTTATCAGGTATTCAACATCTTAAAAGAATTTTATGTGTAATTAGAAACCACATTTATTCTATTCCACCAGCCTACTGCGATCGAAACAAATGCAAATAATTGAAGAATATAGAAAATCTGTTCGTTTAGAACTGTTTCTCCCCAACCAAACAAACTGGTTTTTCCTTTTCAACAACCAATAATTTCGACCATTTAGTTAAATAAAATAAAACACAACTTACTGTTAAATAAATATGCATAAATGTTTACTTTTATAATAATAATAATTGCTACTACCTATTACCTGGCAAACCAGGCCCCAGAAGCTATGAAGCTTGTGCGGTAGCGGCGATTATTACCATTACACAGACCCACTTTTAAGTTTTGAGGGGTTCAATATCTGATAAAAATTTAAAATTGATTTGTTTACAAATAATAAAGTCAGAAGTGTCAAACTGTGAAATTAAACACACTGTATAATCATAATATATATATATATATATATATATATATATATATATATATATATATATATATATATATATATATATATATATATATATATATATATATATATATATATATATATATATATATATATATATATATATATATATATATATATATATATATATATATATATATATATATATATATATATATATATATATATATATATATATATATATATATATATATATATATATATATATATATATATATATATATATATATATATATATATATATATATATATATATATATATATATATATATATATATATATATATATATATATATATATATATATATATATATATATATATATATATATATATATATATATATATATATATATATATATATATATTGGTTTAATCGAAGTTGTCGGACCCGCTATATGGTAGGGTCGTTAGTAGACCCGCATTTTTTGATTTTTAAAATGTGTATATTTTACATAATATTGATCTATTTCTGATAAGCAATATTTAAGATCCTCGAGGGGTAAAAATATATGAAAAAAAATATTGGTGATATTGGACAGTCGTTCTTGGACCCGATACATATTACAGTGTTTACAGACCCATTTGTATAATTTTAAGCAAGCCTACCTACCCTACCGAACCCAGCAATGTTGCCGAATGTATCAGAGATAAAATTACGATTGACGTAATGATTTCGGGATGCTAAGCACATAAGTGATCTTTATTTTTGACGATTTGTTCGTAAATTCCATAAATAACCTTAAACGCAGAAAAATTAACGTTTTCCGTAAAACGATGTAACTCTGAAAATTATTATTAACATGAGAAAATAGCATTGAGCCTCTTTTGTTCTAAAATACATAAGGTTTATGCAAATAATTGTTTTTTAATAATTTGCTTTTAAATCATTTATTTTAACATGATTATTTTTGTTTACAAGAATACAATTAAAAGTTTCGAAGACACGTCATGTATATGTGTTTTGAAAAAATAAATGTTATAGCCAAATCTTTTGACCTCCTGAACATTTTACTGTTATGTTTTTAGCACAAATGAACAGTTTCTAATATATGTATATTTTAATGCCACGGTAACAGTTCAGTCAAATTTGTAAAAATAGAGGGGAATTGAGGTATATCCTTGGATTTTTGATAGGCCTTCTTTGTAATATGTTAAATAACCCCTTAAAAGTTACTACTCAAAAGTGGTGAACCAGAGAAGCTGATGAGGGTAAGCCATGTCCCCAGAGGGTTTTTACTGTTTTTTCAGAAACTATTAGGTTTATCAAAATGGAGACAGTTAGGTAAAATAGGATTTTATTTAACTTTCATACCAAAAAGCTAAGAAAACTTTGTGCATGTTGTCTTGTTTCTGTGTTATCGAAGAAACGATCATATGTCACACAGACAAATAATTTGTATCGGTACATATTATACGAGAAGCTTCGAGCATAACTTTGTGTGATTTGATGTTCATCATGAAATAACTATGGAAATCTCGTTGAGCATCGAACGCGATCCTGGTTCAGTCTTATTCTATCTCAGCATCTCCAGCAAAATCTACGAGGCGATATTATCATTATTATTTGGGGCTAGTCATATGGTAATTCTCGTATTGGCAAGATACATTTTAGGGGTATACCCTGTACTAATCAATTTTTTTAGTGAACCTAAAACGTACAGGGTACTTCAGGGTTTTTGGATATCTCTTACTTTGTCCTTTATATTGATATTCGTATAGAGTAATTTTTTTCTTGAATGGTTTTTGTTTTGGAATTCTAAGTTCACGACTTAATTCCACGCCTGCTTTAAAATGTAGCTAGATATTTAACATTAAATGGGACTTCACCCATTTTACATGTAGGATATCTCGAGCAGACGATGCCAATTCCTGAGGGTCAATGCATTTGATCAAAATAGGCCATTAAGCACAACATATCTATGTTCAAAAATGAAATGTTACAAAGCTATAGACCTTCAAAATAAAAAAGTCAAAAATGCAATTTGGATAAAATTTTGTTTTCAAGGACAGTTGTTATTAGAACATACATTAGTGTTATTTTCTGCTTGTGGTAGCTGTAGCGTACCCGCTACCGTTAGATACGGAATTCTGTGCCAGTGATATGTTTAATGAATACACCATTGAATGCAAAATTTAATTCTTCACAAAACAGGTATACTTGACCCAAGTCGAATAGTGACAAGTCAAATAATGCTCTATAAAATGCAGAAAGAAAATAAAGGTAAAACGTCATGCAGTATGACGTACAAACGAAGTAAGAAAGATTTCAAAACAAGGTGAAATGCCCTATACATTTTGGTTTCTATAAAATAATTTTCCAGTACAGGGTATTCTCCTAAAGATATTCTTTTTACTGCAAAATTATCATAATACTACAACAAACAATAACAACAACATCGCTTCATGAATTTGGCAGAAGTGATGCTAAGGTTGCACTGCGAACTCAACATTTTTTTTTCTTAGCTAAGTACTTGATGACGAATACAAGATCGCAATAAGTTATGTTCTGAAGTTGCTCCGTCAAATGTATTGGTAGAAATTGTTGGTCTACATACAGGATGTTTTACTCAACTTTCGTATAAATTGCATGTGTGATAGTATTCATCAATAGGAACAAAAAACTCTTTTTGTTTTTACGCAAATCAACAAAAATTTGCTAAAAATGTCAACTTTTGGAAACTGCTGGAAATTATAGTCAAAACAAACTGCGACATCACCTAGCAGCAGCTGCGTCAATGTATCAGATAGGCACATCCAGCTCCAAGTGTGATTCTTAGACCAGTGACCTGCTACCCACTTTTCAAAAACCATTCTTTTTTCGGTTATTATGAAAGATAGACACTAATGATTTTCAGCTTTTTTGTTGCATTTTATGTGTACTACCACCTATTCAGATGATACGAATCTTAAGTGAAACAACCTGTATGATATATATTCATGTGCCAATTAAATAAGCTTTATTTTATCTAACCCACTTAACAACCAGTCCATAAACCTAACAGTTTTTGAAAATAAAACGACAAAATCCATCTGAAGGCGTGGTTTAATATTGATATTTTACAAAATTCAGGATATTATCTACTCGTAAACATGAACAAATCAAGCATAAAGTCATTTTCAAGTTTAGTTGACCAAAATAGACTACATTTGATTAGTTTAACCTAGATTAAAAAATAGCAGTTTCTATTTTTACTGTGCGTTTGTACAGTTACAAAAAAATTATGGAATGTTCGATCCCTACTTTCTGTTTAATGAATTTGAAGGTACAAAACAGTATACACTATATGGTGGTTAAGTGCCTTTAACAGAAACGTCGAAAGGTAACGAAGAAAAGAAGAAGTTTTTTCAAACCTTGCCTAATTCCGTTATATTGCACTTGTACTAAGTTAAAGATCAATTTTTATTGTATTCTGAAATAGCTATTTGTGAATTGGAATATGTATTATATTCTTAGTGACGAATTGTACACCAGAGATTTTCTGATTACATTTGAAATATATGTAGTTCTAAATATACCAGGCGCAAATCATATTAGTCCACCCAGTTTCATTTTTGTTAAAGAACGTCCCACAGAGTTTATTCCGTTTATCTTTTGTTTTATGAGGTGGCCGTTTCTTGTTGCTATAGTGAAGTGCTGCTACTGCATCTACCCATACCAATGTTCATGAAATTCAATTGGGGGTTGCAACATACACTGCCCCTCCGAACCTTTTGAGTGCCCTGTTTCCATTAAAAGTTCCATTAAGTAATCTTACAAATTACAGACGAAAAAGTTTTCCTTCAGCGTTTTAGCAAAAAAGTCACAAATGATGCTCAACTTAGTTCTCCCATTTTAATTTTTGATAAAGAACACCTCACGATTTATACCCTGAATGGTCTACGACGTTGTTATTTGTTGGTGGTATATAGTACATATCGTCGCCGTTAATGCATATGAACTTAATTCTTTGAAATGTTGTAACTAGCAATGTTGCTAGTTGCGATTTCAAAGAATTCATCATTTTTTCAAGTTTTTATAAGCATTTAAACTGCGCTCCTGGAAAATTGCTAGAAAATAGTTCCGCTAGTATGCATTAACGTCGACGATATGTATGAGTGAGTACTGTGATCCAGTGATATGTATGTGTGCGTGTAGTATCCAATGCAACGAATATAAACAAGGAGTCAGGAAATAATTCAGAAACCAAATAGTTCAAGCATTCATTCTCTGATCTTAACAGTAAAAGAATAAAGCATTCATTAACCACAAACAGTCTTTCAAACAAACAAACACAGAGGATATTACATGTGGTGACCGCCGACTTTAATTGAACACGCAACAATCTGTCAAGAAACTTACTCTTGCTAGCATACCATTCAAGATACCAGGATCCTATTTATGAAGCAGATGTCGAGAAATCAATTAGCATAATTCCAGTAGAGGATCAATACTCTCTCAGCACCACCACTACCAGTACATGGAGAAGTTCCATCGCTGAAGTCATAATCTATCTGAAGTCACGGTTGTATAAAGTTTTTTCTGTTCTAAATTTTTCTGCCATCAAAGCAGACTATCTACAGCATTTAAAGAAAGTATTTCAACGCCTATATCATTACGGTTAACTATCAAATTAAAAAAGAAACAATCTTTGAAGCCAAAGAACTAACTTGTCTCGACCACACAGTGAACAGTGATGGAGTTACATCGCAAGTTTCAAAAGGAGAAGCTATTCATAACTTTCCAATCCTTAGAATGCAACAAGAATTATCCCATTTCGTTGGCATAGATTGTCGACTTAAATCTGAGCTAAACCTATTTATTTCAGAAAAAGTTTCAGAACCCTACAAGAAACCCACACAACAGTGTGTCGCAGAACGTATAATTACAAATCGGTTGTTGTGAACTTCAATAAACGGTCGTACCAAAAATTCGTTACTTCGTATGATCGGGCACACAGGGAATACATAGCAGATAAACTCTGATGCAGCCCATTACAAATCCTTCTTATCTTTTTTTGTACCGTTTATGTATAGAACGTTCGCAATTACTTTTTGTTACCTGTTAGACATATTTGTGTACATAAATTTACTATTTTCCTTTTATGTTGCATATACGATTATGATCCAACTAACAACCTACAAGTCCAACAGTATCCTCATACGTTCCTCTTAGGTTAAGTTTTGTAGTTTTTAGTTATTTACATTTTGCAACGAGCCCTAAAATTAAGAATCTGCTGTCTTAATTTTAACCGTTTTCAATTATCTCATTCGATTATTAGCTCATTTCTATAGGTTAAGTTCTTATCATTGTAACGAACATTAACATTAAGAGCCTTGTACTAACTTTAATCAATTGTAAAGCCAGCCAAAGAAAAAACGCGGTATTTTACGTATCTATTAAGTTACTTTACAATCACAACCGCATCTTATGCGTACATTCACTAGTTCTTTCCAATCCTGTCCTCAAGCAAACTGATGGAGACTTTTTCTGCTGGAAAAATTCTAAAAAACAAGGGAGCAATAAATGTGATGATCACCGTTGCCTTGGATACTTTGTAGTATCCAAGGAAACGAATGTAAACGAAGGATCAGAAAATAATTCAGAAACCAAATAGTTCAAGCATTCATTCTCTCATCTTAACAGTAAAAGAATAAAGCATTCATTAACCACAAACAATCCTTCAAACAAACATACAAAGAATATATTACAGTACTTTTATACTAAAAAATTTAATCAAGTTCTTGAAATTTATCGTTACTACGGAAATGACATATGTACTTTTCCACCTTATTTGGAAACCATCCACTTTCCCCAGAAATTAACTTTTCCGTATTATGTTGCGTTGTCTCACTTGTTCGAAAATCCTGTTAACCTTACTCTAATCATTTATATAAAAAATGAATTCAGTTATAAAGTCCTACTTAAAGATACCATTGATATGAACACATGGATTGTAGGTAGTAATATATGCTTTCAATTATACAAATATAACTTTATAAATTTATATCACTCTCCAAACTCTAATGATGCTCAATTTCTAATGAAACTTGAAAATTTGTTTGATGTATATGCTAGTAGATCAGAGACCTTACTAATTATCGGAGACTTTAATATTGACCTATTAAAGGATTCATATTATGAAAATAGGCTGAGAACTTTAATTAAAAATAATGGACTACATCATATTATCGACCAACCTACAAGAATCACTAAGGACAGTGCTACACTCATAGATCTTCTTGTATCTAATGAAAAATCTATTGATGCCCAGGTACACCATGTTCCAAAAATAACCGATCACTCAATAATAACTGTAAATGCAAAAGTGAAAGAAAAATATGAAGAATATACAATACAACACAGAGACATGAGCAACTTCAATGAAATGCAATTTCAATTAGATCTAATGGATCAACCATGGAATCCGGACTGTACAAACACCAATCAACTAGCAGAAACATTAGTTAAAACCATAATGAACACACTAAACAGGCATGCTCCAACTGTTAAAAAACCATTAAATGTCAATGGAGTTGTAAGCGTTGGTGGACCCCAGAAATAGCCTTGGAAATTGAAGAAAGGGACAGATTATATAAATGAGCAATCTTTACACAAGAAGAAAGTGATATGAATAGGTATAGACAACAAAGAAATGGAATTGTTAGTTTGATCAGGAACCACAAGACAAATTATTATCAAGAAAACTAGATGATATGAAAAATAACTCAACAAAAATGTGTAAAACAGTTAAATAATTAATTAAAGGAGGCCATAACAGACAAAAAAAGGAAGGTATTATTTTTGACAATGAGTTAGAAAAAAAGGAAAATCAAATTGCAGAAAAATTCAATATTTACTTTATTAACAGCATACAACAAATTATTACATTAACAAATTTAACCCAAATTGAAACTGATTTAAGCCACATTAATGTACATCAATGCAAGTTCGAAAAAGTTTTACCAATAGAGTTTTTGGAGTTAAAAAAATTTATAAACAATTTACCTAATAAGAATAGTAGTGTCGATGGTATTACAGTAAAGATTCTTAAATTAGCTTTCAATGTAATAGGACAGATTTTTGCATCTAATTCAAATGAGTCTAGAAAGTGGATCCTTCCCAGAAACCTTGAAGACATCCCATATTATCCCCATTGAGAAGATAACCAACAATAACAAATGTGAAGAATACAGACCGATCAACATGGTGCCAACTTATGAAAAATTATTAGAGCCGTCGTAAATATCCAGTTTCGTGACTACATTGAAGTGAACAAACTGTTAACACCTTTTCAATCAGGGTTTCGGAAAAATAATTCATGTGAAAGTTCAATACAATCAGTTCTTTTGAAATGGAAAAATGCTATTTACAAGAAGAAGGTGATAGGTGTAATTTTTCTAGACTTTAGACGTGCTTTTGAGACTATTAATAGAGATCTATTATTATTGAAATTAAAAAGATATGGGTTCGGCCCAATAGTTATACAATGGTTTAGTGAATATCTCGAAAACAGATTTCAAAAAACTAGATGCTTTAATAGTACATCTTCAGCTAAAAAAACTATCTTTGGCGTTCCACAAGGAACTGTATTAGGCCCTGATTTATTTGTACTATGCATAAATGATATTGTTAATGTGATTAAAAAATGTAACATTATTATTTGCAGATGACACTTTAATATATTTTATAGGAGATGATGTTGAAAAAGTAATAAATATCATCAATGATGAATTAGTAAATGTATATAACTGGTTAGGTAAAAATAGTCTTTCTTTAAATGTAAATAAAACAAAATTCATGATAATAAAAAATAAGTTTAACGAAATTGATACATCTAGTCATGTGGGAATACAAATTAATAGTCAAAAAAATAGAACAAGTTTATGAGTGGAAGTTGCAAAAAAAGTAAATTTCATGGGTAGAATAAGCCAAAATCTTAGCAAGTGGTCTAAATTATTACTATATAAAACAATAATACTTCCCCATTTGAATTATTGTGCTAGTATACTTTACCTCCTAAATAATACTGAAATTAACAATCTTCGAAAAAAACAAAATTGAGCATTAAGAATAATATTAAAATGTAGTAGGTATACTAGCATAAGAAGAATGTTGCAACTTACATCTTCGTTAAGTGTTAAGCAAAATATATTTTATAATACGATGACATTAATATTTAAAATAAAAAACCGAATATATCCAGAGCACATTTTAAATGAATTACTATTCGTAGAAGATGTTCATGATCATAATACTAGAAGTAGAAATAATTTTTATGTTCATACAGTAACAACAAATATAGGACAAAATAATCTGTTTCATAAAGGTTCAGTTGAATATAATTCACTTCCAGCTAATGTAAAAAACTGTACATCTTTAACATTATTTAAGAAACAGTGTAAAAAATATGTAATAAATTACATTAATATTTAAGAAATTATAATGTATTATATGGAATTTATCTAGTTATATGCTATAAATAAAGTATATTATTATTATTAACAAATATTAAAACCTTCAATTTTTCAAAGCCAGAGAGTTATTTACAAATTTGAAAAGAATTCGCATACGAGCTGATGTAATTCTTACGTCACTTTTCTCCATCAAATATTAAATGCGAGCTATTATAACCAAACGATTATAAAACAAAGCTTAACATATGCGTCATGGCAATGTTGCCAGATTCAGGGCTTAGGAAGACTGTAGAACATAGCGGGTTTGATAGCGTCTTGTATAAAAATATACGATATACACTTGAGAAAGGCGCGACGCCCCCTATAGTTCATTGTGATGAACTACGATTGTATAAAACTTTTTACAGACCCTACTTTTCCAAACCCAAATTGTATATTTTTTATTGCAGTTTTAAGTAAACATTATCCTGTAGACCTCAAAAATATAGGAGAACGTTGCCAGACCCAAGCCCGGGTCTGAGAGCGTCGAAAATGGTCCGACAAGTCGGTAGAATATAGCGATACGGGTATGTATAAGCGGTTTGACAAATATATATATATATATATATATATATATATATATATATATATATATATATATATATATATATATATATATATTGGTTTAATCGACGTTGTCGGACCCGCTATATGGTGGGGTCGTTAGTAGACCCGCATTTTTTGATTTTTAAAATGTGTATATTTTACATAATATTGATCTATTTCTGATAAGCAATATTTAAGATCCTCGAGGGGTAAAAATATATGAAAAAAAAATATTGGTAATATTTGACAGTCGTTCTTGAACCCGATACATATTACAGTGTTTACAGACCCATTTGTATAATTTTAAGCAAGCCTACCTACCCTACCGAACCCAGCAACGTTGCCGAATGTATCAGAGATAAAATTACGATTGACGTAATGATTTCGGGATGCTAAGCACATAAGTGATCTTTATTTTTGTTGATTTGTTCGTAAATTCCATAAATAACCTTAAACGCAGAAAAATTAACGTTTTCCGTAAAACTCTGATGTAACTCTGAAAATTATTATTAACATGAGAAAATAGCATTGAGCCTCTTTTGTTCTAAAATACATAAGGTTTATGCAAATAATTGTTTTTTAATAATTTGTTTTTAAATCATTTATTTTAACATGATTAGTTTTGTTTACAAGAATACAATTAAAAGTTTCGAAGACACGTCATGTATATGTGTTTTGAAAAAATAAATGTTATAGCCAAATCTTTTGACCTCCTGCATTTTACTGTTATGTTTCTAGCACAAATAAACAGTTTCTAAGATATGTATATTTTAATACCACGGTAACAGTTCAGTCAAATTAGTAAAAATAGAGGGAAATTGAGGTAGATCCTTGGATTTTTGATAGGCCTTCTTTGTGATATGTTAAATAACCCCTTAAAAGTTACTACTCAAAAGTGGTGAACCAGAGAAGCTGATGAGGGTAAGCCATGCCCCCAGATGATTTTTACTGTTTTTTCAGAAACTATTAGGTTTATCAAAATGGAGCCAGTTAGGTTAAATAGGATTTTATTTAATTTTCATACCAAAAAGCTATGAAAACTTTGTGCATGTTGTCTTGTTTCTGTGTAATCGAAAAACGATCATATGTCACACAGACAAATAATTTGTATCGGTACATATTATACGAGAAGCTTCGAGCATAACTTTGTGTGATTTGATGTTCATCATGAAATAGCTATGGAAATCTCGTTGAGCATCGAACGCGATCCTGGTTCAGTCTTATTCTATCTCAGCGTCTCCAGCAAAATCTACGTGGCGATATTATCATTATTATTGGGGCTAGTCATATGGTAATTCTCGTATTGGCAAGATACATTTTTGGGGTATACCCTGTACTAATCAATCTTTTTAGTGAGCCTAAAACGTACAGGGTACTTCAGGGTTTTTGGATCTCTCTTACTTCGTTCTTTATATTCATATTCGTATCGAATAATTTTTTTCTTGAATGGTTTTTGTTTTGGAATTCTAAGTTCACGACTTAATTCCACACCTGCTTTAAAATGTAGCTAGATATTTAACATTAAATGGGACTTCACCTATTTTACATATAGGATATCTTGAGCAGACGATGCCAATTCCTGAGGGTCAATGCCTTTGATCAAAATAGGCCATAAAGCACAACATATCTATGTTCAAAAATGAAATGTTACAAAGCTATAGACCTTCAAAATAAAAAAGTCAAAAATGCAATTTGGATAAAATTTTGTGTTCAAGGACAGTTGTTATTAGAACATACATTAGTGTTATTTTGTGCTTGTGGTAGCTGTAGCGTACCCGCTAACGCTAGATGCGGAGTTCTGTGGTAGTGATATGTTTAATGTATACTTGACCCAAGTCGAATAGTGACAAGTCAAATAATGCTCTATAAAATGCAAAAAGAAAATAAAGGTAAAACGTCATGCAGTATGACGTACAAACGAAGTAAGAAAGATTTCAAAACAAGGTGAAATGCCCTATACATTTTGGTTTCTATAAAATAATTGTCCAGTACAGGGTATTCTCCTAAAGATATTCTTTTTACTGCAAAATTATCATAATACTACAACCAACAATAACAACAACATCGCTTCATGGATTTTGCAGAAGTGATGCTAAGGTTGCACTGCGAACTCAACATTTTTTTTCTTAGCTAAGTACTTGATGACGAATACAAGATCGCAATAAGTTATGTTCTAAAGTTGCTCCGGCAAATGTATTGGTACCAATTGTTGGTCTACATACAGGGTGTTTTACTCAACTTTCGTATAAATTGCATGTGTGATAGTATTCATCAATAGGAACAAAAAACTCTTTTTGTTTTTACGCAAATCGACAAAAATTTGCTAAAAATGTCAACTTTTGGGAACTGCTGGAAATTATAGTCAATACAAACTGCGACATCACCTAGCAGCAGCTGCGTCAATGTATCAGATAGGCACATCCAGCTCCAAGTGTGATTCTTAGACCAGTGACCTGCTACCCACTTTTCAAAAACCATTCTTTTTTCGGTTATTATGAAAGATAAACATTAATGATTTTCAGCTTTTTTGTTGCATTTTATGTGTACTACCACCTATTCAGAGGATACGAATCTTCAGTGAAACATCCTGTATGATATATATTCATGCGCCAATTAAATAAGATTTATTTTATCTAACCCACTTAACAACCAGTCCATAAACCTAACAGTTTTTGAAAATAAAACGACAAAATACATCTGGGGGCGTGGTTTAATATTGATATTTTACAAAGTTTATCTACTCGTAAACATGAACAAATCAAGCATAAAGTCATTTTCAAGTTTAGCTGACCAAAATACACTACATTTGATTAGTTTAACCTAGATTAAAAAAATAGCAGTTTCTATTTTTACTGTGCGTTTGTACAGTTACAAGAAAATTATGGAATGTTCGATCCCTACTTCCTGTTTAATGAATTTGAAGGTACAAAACAGTATACACTATATGGTGGTTAAGTGCCTTTAACAGAAACGTCGAAAGGTAACGAAGAAGAGAAGAAGTTTTTTCAAACCTTGCTCAATTCCGTTATATTGCACTTGTACTAAGTTAAAGATCAATTTTTATTGTATTCTGAAATAGCTATTTGTGAATTGGAATATGTATTATATTCTTAGTGACGAATTGTACACCAGAGATTTTCTGATACATTTGAAATATATGTAGTTCTAAATATACCAGGCGCAAATCATATTAGTCCACCCTGTTTCCTTTTTGTTAAAGAACGTCCCACAGAATTTATTCCGTTTATCTTTTGTTCTATGAGGTGGCCGTTTCTTGTTGCGATAGTGAAGTGCTGCTACTGCATCTACCCCATACCAATGTTCATGAAATTCAATTGGGGGTTGCAACATACACTGCCCCTCCGAACCTTTCGAGTGCCCTGTTTCCATTAAAAGTTCCATTAAGTAATCTTACAAATTACAGACGAGAAAGTTTTCCTTCAGTGTTTTAGCAAAAAAGTCACAAATGATGCTCAACTTAGTTCGCCCATTTTAATTTTTGATAAAGAACACCTCACGATTTTTACCCTAAATGGTCTACGCCGTTGTTATTTATTGGTGGTATATAGTACATATCGTTGCCGTTAATACATATGAACTTAATTCTTTGAAATGTTGTAACTAGCAATGTTGCTAGTTGCGATTTCAAAGAATTCATCATGCCATCTGTAACAAAGTTTCTATAAGCATTTAAACCGCGCTCCTGGAAAATTGCTAGAAAATAGTTCCGCTAGTATGCATTAACGTCGACGCTATGTATGAATGAGTACTGTGATCCATTGATAAATATGTATGTGTGAGTGTAGTATCCAATGCAACGAATATAAACAAGGAGTCAGAAAATAATTCAGAAAACAAATAGTTCAAGCATTCATTCTCTCATCTTAACAGTAAAAGAATAAAGCATTCATTAACCACAAACAGTCTTTCAAACAAACAAACACAGAAGATATTACATGTGGTGACCGCCGACTTTAATTGAACACGCAACAATCTGTCAAGAAACTTACCCTTGCATGCATACCATTCAAGATACCAGGATCCTATTTATGAAGCAGATGTCGAGAAATCCATTAGCATAATTCCAGTAGAGGATCAATACTCTCTCAGCACCACCACTACCAGTACATGGAGCAGTTCCATCGCTGAAGTCATAATCTATCTGAAGTCACGGTTGTATAAAGTCTTTTTCTGTTCTAAATTTTTCTGCCATCAAAGTAGACTACTACAGCATTTAAAGAAAGTATTTCAACGCCTATATCATTACGGTTTACTATCAAATTAAAAAAAAAACAATCTTTGAAGCCAAAGAACTAACTTGTCTCGACCACACAGTGAAGAGTAATGGAGTTACTCCGCAAATTTCAACAGGAGAAGCTATTCATAACTTTCCAATCCTTAGAATGCAACAAGAATTATGCCATTTCGTTGGCATAAACTGCCGATTTAAACCTGAGCTAAACCTATTTATTCCAGAAAAAGTTTCAGAACCCTACAAGAAACCCACACAACAGTGTGTCGCAAAACGTATAATTACAAATCGGTTGTTGTGAACTTCAATAAACGGTCGTACCAAAAATTCGTTACTTCGTGTGATCGGGAATCGTGTGATACAGGGAATACATAGCAGATAAACTCGGATGCAGCCCATTACAAATCCTTCTTATGTTTTTTTGTGACGTTTATGTATAGAACGTTCGCAATTACTTTTTGTTACCTTTTAGACATATTCGTGAACATACATTTACTATTTTCCTTTTATGTTGCATATACGATTATGATCCAACCAACAACCTACAACAAATACAAGTCCAACAGAATCCTCATACGTTCCTCTTAGGTTAAGTTTTGTAGTTTTTAGTTATTTACATTTTGCAACGAGCCCTAAAATTAAGAATCTGCTGTCTTAATTTTAACCGTTTATCTCATTCAATTCTCATGTTATTCTTATTAGCTCATTTCTATTGGTTAAGTTCTTATCATTGTAACGAACATTAACATTAAGAGCCCTGTACTAACTTTAATTAATTGTAAAACCAGCCAAAGAAAAAAACGCGGTTTTTACGTATCTATTGTTGCTGTACAATCACAATCGCATCTTATGCGTACATTCACTAGTTCTTTCCAATCCTGTCCTCAAGCAAACTGATGGAGACTTTTTCTGCTGGAAAAATTCTAAAAAACAAGGGAGCAATAAATGTGATGATCACCGTTGCCTTGGATACTTTGTAGTATCTAAGGAAACGAATGTAAACGAGGGATCAGAAAATAATGCAGAAACCAAATAGTTCAAGCATTCATTCTCTCATCTTAACAGTAAAAGAATAAAGCTTTAATTAATCACAAAGAATCCTTCAAACAAACATACAAAGAAGATATTACAGTACTTTTATACTAAAAAATTTAATCAAGTTCTTGAAATTTATCGTTTGATTACTACGGAAAATGACATGTACTTTTCCACCTTATTTGGAAACCATTCACTTTCCCCAGAAATTAACTTTTCCGTATTATGTTGCGTTGTCTCACTTGTTCGAAAATCCTGTTAACCTTACTCTAAACATTTATATACAAAATGAATTCAGTTATAAAGTCCTACTTAAAGATACCATTGATATGAACACATGAATTGTAGGTATTAATATATGCTTTCAATCATACAAATATAACTTTATAAATTTATACCACTCTCCAAACTCTAGTGATTCTCAATTTCTAATGAAACTTGAAAATTTGTTTGATGTATATGCTAGTAGATCAGAGACCTTACTAATTATCGGAGACTTTAATATTGACCTATTAAAGGATTCATATTATGAAAATAGGCTGAGAACTTTAATTAAAAATAATGGACTACATCAGATTATCGACCAACCTACCAGAATCACTAAGGACAGTGCTACCCTCATAGATCTTCTTGTATCTAAAGAAAAAACCATTGATGCCCAGGTACACCATGTTCCAAAAATAACCGATCACCCAATAACTGTAAATGCAAAAGTGAAAGAAAAATATGAAGAATATACAATACAACACAGAGACATGAGCAACTTCAATGAAATGCAATTTCAATTAGATCTAATGGATCAACCATGGAATCCGGACTGTACAAACACCAATCAACTAGCAGAAACATTAGTTAAAACCATAATGGACACACTAAACAGGCATGCTTTAACTGTTAAAAAAACTATTAAATGTCAATGGAGTTGTAAGCGTTGGTGGACCCCAGAAATAGCCTTGGAAATTGAAGAAAGGGACAGATTATATAAAAGAGCAATCTTTACACAAGAAGAAAGTGATATGAATAGGTATAGACAACAAAGAAATGGAATTGTTAGTTTGATCAGGAACCACAAGAGAAATTATTATCAAGAAAAAATAGATGATATAAAAATAACTCAACAGAAATGTGTAAAACAGTTAAAGAATTAATTAAAGGAGGCCATAACAGACAAAAAAAGGAAGGTATTATTTTTGACAATGAGTTAGAATAAAAGGAAATTCAGATTGCAGAAAAATTCAATATTTACTTTATTAACAGCATAGAACAAATTTTTACATTAACAAATTTAACCCAAATTGAAACTGATTTAAGCCACATTAATGTGCATCAATGCAAGTTTGAGAAATTTTTACCAATAGGGTTTTTGGAGTTAAAAAAAAGTATAAACAATTTACCTAATAAGAATAGTAGTGTCGATGGTATTACCGTAAAGATTAGCTTTCAATGTAATAGGACAGAGATTTTTGCATCTAATTCAAATGAGTCTAGAAAGTGTATCCTTCCCAGAAACCTTGAAGACATCCCATATTATCCCCATTGAGAAGATAATCAACACTAACAAATGTGAAGAATACAGACCGATCAACATGGTGCCATCTTATGAAAAATTATTAGAGACCGTCGTAAATATCGAGTTTCGTGACTACATTGAAGTGAACAAACTGTTAACACCTTTTCAATCAGGGTTTCGGAAAAATAATTCACGTGAAAGTGCAATACAATCAGTTCTTTTGAAATGGAAAAATGCTATTTACAAGAAGAAGATGATAGGTGTAGTTTTTCTAGACTTTAGACGTGCTTCTGAGACTATTAATAGAGATCTATTATTATTGAAATTAAAAACATATGGGTGTGGCCCAATAGTTATAAAATGGTTTAGTGGATATCTCAAAAACAGATTTCAAAAAACTAGATACTTTAATACTACATCTTCACCTAAAAAAACTACCTTTGGCGTTCCACAAGGAACTGTATTAGGCCCTGATTTATTTGTACTATACATAAATGATATTGTTAATGTAATTAAAAAATGTAACATTCAATTATTTGCAGATGACACTTTAATATATTTTATAGGAGATGATATTGAAAAAGTATTAAATATCATCAATGATGAATTAGTAAATGTATATAACTGGTTAGGTAAAAATAGTCTTTCTTTAAATGTAAATAAAACAAAATTCATGATAATAAAAAATAAGTTTAACGAAATTGATACATCTAGTCATGTGGGAATACAAATTAATAGTCAAAAAATAGAACAAGTTTATGAGTGGAAGTACTTAGGCGTAATAATAGATTGTCACTTAACATTTTCTAGTCATTCAAACTATGTTATCAGTAAAGTTGCAAAAATAGTAAATTTCATAGGTAGAATAAGCCAAAATCTTAGCAAGTGGTCTAAATTATTACTATATAAAACAATAATACTTCCCCATTTTAATTATTGTGCTAGTATACTTTACCTCCTAAATAATACTGAAATTAACAATCTTCAAAAAAAACAAAATTGTGCGTTAAGAATAATATTAAAATGTAGTAGGTATACTAGCATAAGAGGAATGTTGCAAGTTACATCTTTGTTAAGTGTTAAGGAAAATATATTTTATAATACGATGATAATAATATTTAAAACAAAAAACCGAATATATCCAGTGCACATTTTAAATGAATTTACTATTCATAGAAGATGATCATGATCATAATACTAGAAGTAGAAATAATTTTTATGTTCATACAGTAACAACAAATATAGGACAAAATAATCTGTTTCATAAAGGTTTAGTTGAATATAATTCACTTCCAGCTAATGTAAAAAACTTTACATCTTTAACATTATCTAAGAAACAGTGTAAAAAATATGTAATAAATTATATTAATATTTAAGAAATTATAATGTATTATATGGAATTTATCTAGTTATATGCTATAAATATAGTATATTATTAATAAATATTAAAACCTTCAATTTTACAAAGCCAGAGAATATTTACAAATGTGAAAAGAACTCGCATACGAGATGATGTAATTCTTACGTCACTTTTCTCCATCAAATATTAAATGCGAGCTATTATAACCAAACGTATATAAAACAAAGCTTAACATATGCGTCATGGCAATGTTGCCAGATCCAGGGCTTAGGAAGTCTGTAGAACATAGCGGGTTTGATAGCGTCTTGTATAAAAATATACGATATACACTTGAGAAAGGCGCGACGCCCCCTATAGTTCATTGTGATGAACTACGGTTGTATAAAACTTTTTACAGACCCTACTTTTCCAAACCCAAATTGTATATTTTTTTATTGCAGTTTTAGGTAAACCTTATTCTGTAGACATCGAAAACATAGGAGAACGTTGCCAGACCCAAGCCCGGGTCTGAGAGCGTCGAAAATGGTCCGACAAGTCGGTAGAATATAGCGATACGGGTATGTATAAGCGGTTAAACAAATATATATATATATATATATATATATATATATATATATATATATATATATATATATATATATATATATATATATATATATATATATATATTGATAAAGGGTACCTTGTCACCTCCAAAGTAGATACCCAGCATACGTTGTCACCTCATATATAACGTTGTGACCTCCGTTTTCGGAGGTCACAACGTTTTGCCCTGTTTTCGACTGTATAAGCATATAGATGGTGTTAGAAGCCTAAATTCAAATTTTTGTCTGGAGGTGATAACGTCATACTTATACTCACAAAATTAATTTTTAGTTCAGCTGTAGATCGCTGGCGTTGCCGTCGCTGTTAGTTGTATAATTGCCAATACGATGTCACCTCCGCCTGTATATGTTGTTTTTTGTATCATGTACGGTACGTTGCAGGCTCCACACATTGGCAACGTTGTGTACAAGACCTAAACCACTCAGGTATATAGAATTCCATCGAAACCAGTACCCCTGGCGTAGTTTCGGCCATTTCACGCTACCTGAATTTTTACAGACACTTTTTGGGTATAGTAGCAGCATTTAAATAAATATTTGTAAACTACTCAGAAAATTTAAGGGATCTCTTGAATTGTACGTCATTTTTAAATAGTTAATGATACTTAAGAACAATAAAATAATATTTTCTATTTCATTTAAAATGTTTTGAATTGAAAACGACTTTCTTTGAGATATGAAAAAAATTAAATAGGAAATACGTATTAGTCGTAATTATGTATAAATAAAAAATTCATCTTTTTACAAAATGATCATTTCGGATTTACTGGATTATTATTATTTGATTATTATTTTAGGAATTGTCATATGACATATGATATATTCATTCTCGCATCCACAAAGAAAGATTTAAAATCTTTAAAATCTTCAATATTTTTAGTATTACAATTAATATAATAATTAATATAATTTTCAAAGAAAAATAATTTTACTAAGCAAAATAATGTAATATTTGGTATGTAGTTTGCAAATTTCACCAAATTACCCGGTTAATAAAGTTTTCATTGACATTCTAACTATGTTTACATTTGATGAAGGAAAGAATAAGTCTGAAATACTCATTTTGTAATATATATTATGTATTTAGGAGATCAAGCGATATTTTAAATCCAAGAAGATGTTTAACGCCGAGGCGCCAGCCGAGGCGTTATAACATCTTTGAAGATTTAAAGAAGCTTGATCTCCGTATTGCATAAGTTGTTTTATTTTATTTCGTATTTCAATCCTAATTTCTCCCTTTTAAAATCCATCCGAATTTATTGTATACAGAAGCAAGTTGCCTTGTCTGTGTCATCATACGCGTAACAAAGGAGATAAAAAGCAGCATGCATGCATGCATGTGGCTATAATGCAACATCAAATTATTTACGTTGCCAACAACAACGGAGATCAAGAACGTCTTGAACTCCGGTATCATTGACAACGGAGATCAAGATATACTTTATATTACTAATTGTGGTATATAAAGAATTGTTTGAAATACGAAATGAAATAAAAAATATTAACTGTTTATATTTTTACATAATTACGACTAAAACATATTTTCTATTAAATTCCATATTGTAGCAGAAAATAAAACCTTACGTCATAATCTTGACATGCAGCTTTACATACTGAAAGGCTTAAACAAACGTCAGTTTAACATAAAGTGTCGTATTTTTATTATTAGTATAGTCAATTTTTGCATTAAGCTCTTATTTTTTACTATCTAAAGATAGAGACTTGAAATCTTTTCTAATGCCTTTAGTACTGGACCAATATAAAATGTAATATGTTTAAAATGGGGGCACGCCCCCCTGGTGGTTGAGACCCCCATTTTGTACCCCTGATTTAATAACGCAACCAAATTAAGTAAAGTTGTGTTGGGAGTGTTCTTGGGGTCGCTGATTATGAATCTAATGAGAAAATTAAAAAATTCAAATAGCAGACCCAAAATGGCGGCTCTAAAATAACGGCCTTTGATATTGAGAATGCGATTTACGCCATTTCTATTGATTCTAGAGAGAAATTCAAAGAATCAAAAAGTGTTTATAATGTGATTTTGCAAAGGACTACGCTATTTTGGTTACCTTATTATGTAACCCCTTCGCTCTGCCCTATTAGTAGAGTCAATTTCTGCATTAAGTTCTTATTTTTTACTATCTAAAGATAGAGACTTGAAATCTTTTGTAATGCCTTCAGTACTAGACCAATATCAAATGTAATATGTTTAAGATAGGGACACCCCCTCGGGGGGTTGAAGTCCCTAGTTTAAACTCCCAATTTAACAACTCGGGAAGTTTTCAACCAAGTTGAGCAAAAACTATGTTGGAGGGAGCTGTGAGGTCGTTGATTATGAATCAAATAAGAAAATCACAAAATTCAAAATGGCGGACACAAAATGGCGGTATTTTAGATTGAAAATGCGATTTACGCCGGTCCTATTGATTTTAGAGAAAAATGAGAAAAGCCAGAAAGTGTTTAGAATGTGATTCTGCATAGGAATACATAATTCCGGTTACCTTATTATGTAACCCCTTCACTCTCCCCTACTGAGAAGCCCACTAGGGTTGATTGAAGGGGGTTACATAATAAGGTAACCAAAATAGTGTATTCCTATGCAAGATTACATTCTAAACACTTTTTGACTCTTTGGATTTTTCTCTAAAATCAATAGAAACGGGCGTAAATCGCATTTTCAATCTCAAATACCGCCATTTTGAGTTCGCCATTTTGTATTTCTTAATTTTCTCATTGGACTCATAATCAGGAACACCAAAACCCCCCCAACATGAATTTCACTCAAGTTAATGGAAAACTTCCCGAGTTATTAAATTGGGAGTGTAAAATGGGGGTTTCAACCCCCCGAGGGGTAAAACCGCCATTTTAAACATATTACATTTAATATTGGTTCAGTACTGGAGGCATTAGAAAAGATCTCAAGTCTCTATCTTTAGATAGTAAAAAATAGGAACTTATGCAAAAATTGACTTTACTACTAGGGCAGAGCAAAGGGGTTACATAATAAGGTAATCGAAATAGTGTATTCCTTTGCAAAATCACATGAATTTTTCTCTAAAATCAATAGAAACGGCGTAAATCGCATTCTGAATCTCAAAGGCCGTTATTTTAGGACCGCCATTTTGAATTTTTCAATTTTCTCATTGGATTCATAATCAATGACTCCAAGAACCCTCCCAACATAAATTTCGCTCAATTTGTTTGCGTTATTAAATTAAGGGTACAAAATGGGGGTCTCAACCACTAGGGGAGGCGTGCCCCCATTTTAAACATAGTACATTTTATACTGGTCCAGTACTGAAGGCATTACAGAAGATTTCAAGTCTCTATCTTTAGATAGTAAAAAATAAGAACTTAGGCATGTTTTTTGCAAAAATTTACTCTACTATATAGAATGACTAGATTATTATAAAGCAGGGGATGGATGAACTTTCGTTCAAAGAGAAAAAATTGCAACACATGAAAAAAAACGTTATAGGTCCTGTAAATGATTCTCCTTAGTTATCGTTTCAAGATTTCAGACGCGACTTCTGTCTTCCTTCAGAGATCAAACTCGTTCTGTAAAGTTTTATTGCCGGATTTATAACATAAATAACTATAAATCAAAAATGTTTCTTCTTATAACATTCTATTCGTAAAAAAAATCCTATACTAACATCCTATCCTATTCGTTTGTTGGCGAAGGAAATGGACATGAGCTCCAGATCTATGTCGCCACTGATCAAGGAAGACCTTAGTATGAGGACTGGACACTTGTTAACAGCTCGACATAATGAAATAAGAAGAGTTGGAGACAAGTCTCATTTGCAGAGATAGGTGAAAAATTTTCATCGCCCAATCTTGTTTCCCTGCATTTTATATTTGGATTTAGGATTGATGCATTATGATTACAATTAAAGTAATTGTCAAACAATCCACATAGTTGATTTGGAAAACCCGTTTGCACATCGCAGCTAGGATGCGTGAACTCTCCTAAAGTCATTCTATTTAGATTCCTTATAGGAATCGAGCCCAATTAAGTAAAATACTTGTATTTACCCTATAGCGGAGTTGTTCACATGATAAGATTATTATTTATTTATTATTTAGGCGGAGTTATTTAGCGCTCGTAAATAGCAACAAACAAAGTCACTTTAAATCCAAATAAAACATACTATTTTTTTCCACTAGGGTAAAAGTGCCTCCTCTCTATGATTAGAAGTTTAGTCTAGCAATACCAACAATTTTTTATTAGAAGAAAAAAAATTAAAACAAAGGTCTTTGAATAAACCCCAGCGTGGCTGAATACTGGACAGTCAAATGTCGTTTTCTCGACATTGATCCAGTGTAGGCGAATTTTCAGATATCGAATCTTGGTTCTCTAACTCATGTTTAATATGTATTTATTTTTAAGCGTTTTATATGTATAAAATGATGATGTACTTCAAACAATATTATTGCTTGGGTGATTGTTAAATCTAAGACGGCTGTGAAAACTGCTGCAGCGCTATATTTCCAGCGGTGTGTTGGACGCACCGATTTTCACCCACGTTTCAAGCAATTTTCAGATTCTGAGTCTCGGTTGTTTAATTGTCACTCGAGGGTTAATCAACAACCTGATACTCATTTTCGGTTCACTAAACGTTGTACAAGTCGGAGCCAATGTTCAGAAACCGAATCAGGGTTCCTTACAACTTCCCCAAGCTTCAGCCAATTTTCACCCGTTAGGTCAATGCCAGTTACCCATAGAATATACTTAAGTCAAATATCAGATACTATTTCGCTAATTTGCTTTAGCTAGTCTAAAGCTAAGTACTCGCAGCAGCGGATCCGCAGGCGGATGTCATACGATTGGTCGGATTGAGTCGATTTGACTCAAACCGAGCAATCGTATGACATCCGCCTGCGGATCCGCTGCTGTGAGTACTTACCTTTAGTCAATCTCTACATATCAAGTGCCGGTTACATACTTATCACCAAAACCTTAGCCAACTTTGAATCTTAGGTTCGCTAAACTAACTCCAGTTTTAGCAATCTTCAAAATTCAAAATCTTGGTTTCTTACCCTTCGGCTAAGGTTGGGTCAATATTCATATTATATTTTGCTAAATTTCTGTAAATGTGGTTTATTGTAAAGATGGATTAGTGGTTGCTAACCTACTGAATTTTTATGAACTTAAACTTACACTGGCAAGACTAAAGTGTAAACTATATTGACTTACCGACTGTACATATGTATTTGCACAAGAAGACGTACACTATGAAAGTGTTAGGTTTGTACGGTCTCAATATGTGTTAAGAGTCTAAGACATTAATCATTTATACGAATTTTCGATTTCTTCGTATTTATTTTGTTAATGAACATTTTATATCCAACACAAAAATCGACTTTGCATTCAGTTACGGCGAAACAGTAATGGTAGACTTCGTTGCTTGTTTGCACTAGCATTCATTAAAGGAAAAGGATTGTGTAATAGTTGCTTTGTTTCTCAATTACCAGCCTTGGTACTACATTAACATTCAAGATCGGTCCAAGACGAACTTTAGTTTTATTGCGATATCGGTGTCATTTATTGTCCAAAACATTGCATAAAGTATTGGTTTTAGCCAATAACAACCAATATTGGGTAACTCTGATCTTTCCATGTCTGAGACCAAGCTTGGTATCAAATTATCATCCCTACTTTAGTCTAGCAGTGGGCCATTTTTGGATATTAAGGTTGTGCCAAGGTTGATAAACATTGTTTCAAACAAAAGCTTATAGTGGTATTTTGTTTTAAATGGAGAGCCGCGATTGCTAACATAATTAAGCGTCAAATAAACTGCCACTTTTAATTCTGATAACGCAATATACCTACTATTTATCTATGGTTTATACAATGTTATCAAAAAAGACTACATTAAGTTAAACCTGTCTTTAATGTGGACTTAAAGTACACGTTCCATAAAACGTACATGTTTTGTCGTTAGTAAGTGCTTTATTTAAAACATAAGTTAAAACATAAATTTACAAGAGGTAGGTACATGTATAACAGTGTAACATACGTATTCTGTATTTCGTTAGATCAAAAAATGCTGGAAAAAATGTCTTAAGCAAAAATTCTATAAAAATGTTGATTAATTTGTTGTGTTTCGATTTGTTTTAATCTTAATAAAGTTGGTAACTCTTTTTGTTAATCAAATCACGGGAAATTCAATGGTCCTACATGATACGTGCGTGACTTCGGAAACAACAAGCATTTGTTGTAAAAAACACAATATTTAATTTGTTTATATTAAACTCTTATCGAGTTTAGTAAAAATTAAAAGAGTATCTGCCTTTATTTCAATCGAAATGGAATCTGGATAAAAGCATATTCAATTTAACCGTTATTCCCGAGATTAAAAGAAACTTTGTAGAATATCATATTTATACAAATACTACGTTACATAACTGATTTATGTCTAATACATCTAAATTTCAAAAATGTGCTATACTAATTATACGCAATATTGGTACTGGTTGTGTTCTTATTGACTTTTATTGACAATAACAAAAGAATTCCCTTTTTCTGGTTTTGTTATATTTTCAATTCATTATAGAAAGAAATTTCTTTCTAATATATAACCGATCTAAGTATTTCTAATCAAATTACTAAAGTTTTCATTTAAAAAATACAACTTTATGAAGTAAACCAGAAATCAATGATTATAATTAGAAAAGCCTTATTCAACTAGTCAGTGCTACTCATAAAGACGCTTTAATAGTGTCGAAACGGCTTTTTAATATCTTTAATAACAATTCATAAGAAATACAAAAACGACAATTTCCTATAACTCAAAAAATAAAAAATAAGTAAATCGAGAATGCTCGCTTGTTTTCTTTTGTTATCTGGCCACTAAAATGCCCTCGGCGAGCAATTTAAACCACCCGATTTCAACATCTGGAGACCCACAAGAGAACCTTTTTATGAAATGTGCATCTATGGAATGTGGAGTCAACGCTCTGTATATATAACTGCACATAACGGTGGTATCTTCTGACCTCCGAACACTTGGCAGCGCTGCTGGAGGTAACAGCGAACTATAAGTATCTTCTTATATATAAATTTTGGAGGTCGGTTCGTATCTTCTGTATACTCTATATATGACAAAATAAAACAAGGGAAATAATTTCCCCTTTCTTGAGATTCGGATTCTAGAGGTTCCCCTCATCACAAATATAACAAATTTTTAGCAATATATCCACGGGAATACCCGGAAGTCAGGCCGTCTCCTCTGTATGACGGAGGTGACAGCTTAACAGGCATCAATATATATATATATATATATATATATATATATATATATATATATATATATATATATATATATATATATATATATATATATATATATATATATATATATTGATGCCTGTTAAGCTGTCACCTCCGTCATACAGAGGAGACGGCCTGACTTCCGGGTATTCCCGTGGATATATTGCTAAAAATTTGTTATATTTGTGATGAGGGGAACCTCTAGAATCCGAATCTCAAGAAAGGGGAAATTATTTCCCTTGTTTTATTTTGTCATATATAGAGTATACAGAAGATACGAACCGACCTCCAAAATGTATATATAAGAAGATACTTATAGTTCGCTGTTACCTCCAGCAGCGCTGCCAAGTGTTCGGAGGTCAGAAGATACCACCGTTATGTGCAGTTATATATACAGAGCGTTGACTCCACATTCCATAGATGCACATTTCATAAAAAGGTTCTCTTGTGGGTCTCCAGATGTTGAAATCTGGTGGTTTAAATTGCTCGCCGAGGGCATTTTAGTGGCCAGATAACAAAAGAAAACAAGCGAGCATTCTCGATTTACTTATTTTTTATTTTTTGAGTTATAGGAAATTGTCGTTTTGGTATTTCTTATGAATTGTTATTAAAGATATTAAAAAGCAGTTTCGACACTATTAAAGCGTCTTTATGAGTAGCACTGACTAGTTGAATAAGGCTTTTCTAATTATAATCATTGATTTCTGGTTTACTTCATAAAGTTGTATTTTTTAAATGAAAACTTTAGTAATTTGATTAGAAATACTTAGATCGGTTATATATTAGAAAGAAATTTCTTTCTATAATGAATTGAAAATATAACAAAACCAGAAAAAGGGAATTCTTTTGTTATTGTCAATAAAAGTCAATAAGAACGCAACCAGTACCAATATTGCGTATAATTAGTATAGCATATTTTTGAAATTTAGATGTATTAGACATAAATCAGTTATGTAACGTAGTATTTGTATAAATATGATATTCTATAAAGTTTCTTTTAATCTCGGGAATAACGGTTAAATTGAATATGCTTTTATCCAGATTCCATTTCGATTGAAATAAAGGCAGATACTCTTTTAATTTTTACTAAGCTCGATAAGAGTTTAATATAAACAAATTAAATATTGTGTTTTTTACAACAAATGCTTGTTGTTTCCGAAGTCACGCACGTATCATGTAGGATCATTGAATTTCCCGTGATTTGATTAACAAAAAGAGTTACCAACTTTATTAACATTAAAACAAATCGAAACACAACAAATTAATCAACATTTTTATAGAATTTTTGCTTAAGACATTTTTTCCAGCATTTGTTGATCTAACGAAATACAGAATACGTATGTTACACTGTTATACATGTACCTACCTCTTGTAAATTTATGTTTTAACTTATGTTTTAAATAAAGCACTTACTAACGACAAAACATGTACGTTTTATGAAACGTGTACTTTAAGTCCACATTAAAGACAGGTTTAACTTAATGTAGTCTTTTTTGATAACATTGTATAAACCATAGATAAATAGTAGGTATATTGCGTTATCAGAATTAAAAGTGGCAGTTTATTTGACGCTTAATTATGTTAGCATTCGCGGCTCTCCATTTAAAACAAAATACCACTATAAGCTTTTGTTTGAAACAATGTTTATCAACCTTGGCACAACCTTAATATCCGAAAATGGCCCACTGCTAGACTAAAGTAGGGATGATAATTTGATACCAAGCTTGGTCTCAGACATGGAAAGATCAGAGTTACCCAATATTGGTTGTTATTGGCTAAAACCAATACGTTATGCAATGTTTTGGACAATAAATGACACCGATATCGCAATAAAACTAATGTTAATGTAGTACCAAGGCTGGTAATTGCGAAACAAAGCAACTATTACACAATCCTTTTCCTTTAATGAATGCTAGTGCAAACAAGCAACGAAGTCTACCATTACTGTTTCGCCGTAACTGAATGCAAAGTCGATTTTTGTGTTGGATATAAAATGTTCATTAACAAAAAAAATACGAAGAAATCGAAAATTCGTATAAATGATTAATGTCTTAGACTCTCAACACATATTGAGACCGTACAAACCTAACACTTTCATAGTGTACGTCTTCTTGTGCAAATACATATGTACAGTCGGTAAGTCAATATAGTTTACACTTTAGTCTTGCCAGTGTAAGTTTAAGTTCATAAAAATTCAGTAGGTTAGCAACCACTAATCCATCTTTACAATAAACCACATTTACAGAAATTTAGCAAAATATAATATGAATATTGACCCAACCTTAGCCGAAGGGTAAGAAACCAAGATTTTGAATTTTGAAGATTGCTAAAACTGGAGTTAGTTTAGCGAACCTAAGATTCAAAGTTGGCTAAGGTTTTGGGTGATAAGTATGTAACCGGCACTTGATATGTAGAGATTGACTAAAGGTAAGTACTCACAGCAGCGGATCCGCAGGCGGATGTCATACGATTGGTCGGTTTGAGTCAAATCGACTCAATCCGACCAATCGTATGACATCAGCCTGCGGATCCGCTGCTGTGAGTACTTAGCTTTAGACTAGCTAAAGCAAATTAGCGAAATAGTATCTGATATTTGACTTAAGTATATTCTATGGGTAACTGGTATTGACCTAACGGGTGAAAATTGGCTGAAGCTTGGGCAAGTTGTAAGGAATCCTGATTCGGTTTCTGAACATTGGCTCCGACTTGTACAACGTTTAGTGAACCGAAAATTAGTATCAGGTTGTTGATTAACCCTCGAGTGACAATTAAACAACCGAGACTCAGAATCTGAAAATTGCTTGAAACGTGGGTGAAAATCGGTGCGTCCAACACACTGCTGGAAATATAGCGCTGCAGCAGTTTTCACAGCCGTCTTAGATTTAACAATCACCCAAGCAATAATATTGTTTGAAGTACATCATTTTATACATATAAAACGCTTAAAAATAAATACATATTAAACATGAGTTAGAGAACCAAGATTCGATATCTGAAAATTCGCCTACACTTGGATCAATGTCGAGAAAACGACATTTGACTGTCCAGTATTCAGCCACGCTGGGGTTTATTCAAAGACCTTTGTTTTAATTTTTTTTCTTCTAATAAAAAATTGTTGGTATTGCTAGACTAAACTTCTAATCATAGAGAGGAGGCACTTTTACCCTAGTGGAAAAAAATAGTATGTTTTATTTGGATTTAAAGTGACTTTGTTTGTTGCTATTTACGAGCGATAAATAACTCCGCCTAAATAATAGATAAATAATAATCTTATCATGTGAACAACTCCGCTATAGGGTAAATACAAGTACTTTACTTAATTGGGCTCGATTCCTATAAGGAATCTAGAATGACTTTAGGAGAGCTCACGCATCCTAGCTGCGATGTGCAAACGGGTTTTCCAAATCAACTACGTATGTGAATTGTTTGACAATTACTTTAATTGTCATCATAATGCATCAATCCTAAATCCAAATATAAAATGCAGGGAAACAAGATTGGGCGATGAAGATTTTTCACCTATCTCTGCAAATGAGATTTGTTTCCAACTCTTCTTATTTCATTATGTCGAGCTGTTAACAAGTGTCCAGTCCTCATACTAAGGTCTTCCTTGATCAGTGGCGACATAGATCTGGAGCTCATGTCCATTTCCTTCGCCAACAAACGAATAGGATAGGATGTTAGTATAGGATTTTTTTACGAATAGAATGTTATAAAAAGAAACATTTTTGATTTATAGTTATTTATGTTATAAATCCGGCAATGAAACTTTACAGAACGAGTTTGATCTCTGAAGGAAGACAAAAGTCGCGTCTGAAATCTTGAAACGATAACTAAGGAGAATCATTTACAGGACCTATAACGTTTTTTTTCATGTGTTGCAATTTTTTCTCTTTGAACGAAAGTTCATTCATCCCCTGCTTTATAATAATCTAGTCATTCTATATAGTAGAGTAAATTTTTGCAAAAAACATGCCTAAGTTCTTATTTTTTACTATCTAAAGATAGATACTTGAAATCTTCTGTAATGCCTTCAGTACTGGACCAGTATAAAATGTACTATGTTTAAAATGGTGGCACGCCCCCCCTAGTGATTGAGACCCCCATTTTGTACCCTTAATTTAATAACGCAACCAAATTGAGCGAAATTTATGTTGGGAGGGTTCTTGGAGCCACTGATTATGAATCCAATGAGAAGATTGAAAAATTCAAAATGGCGGTCCTAAAATAACGGCCTTTGAGATTCAGAATGCGATTTACGCCGTTTATTTGATTTTAGAGAAAAATTCATGTGATTTTGCAAAGGAATACACTATTTCGATTACCTTATTATGTAACCCCTTTGCTCTGCCCTAGTAGTAAAGTCAATTTTTGCATAAGTTCCTATTTTTTACTATCTAAAGATAGAGACTTGAGATCTTTTCTAATGCCTTCAGTACTGAACCAATATAAAATGTAATATGTTTAAAATGGCGGTTTTACCCCTCGGGGGTTGAAACCCCCATTTTACACTCCCAATTTAATAACTCGGGAAGTTTTCCATTAACTTGAGTGAAATTCATGGTGGGGGGGGTTTTGGTGTTCCTGATTATGAGTCCAATGAGAAAATTAAGAAATACAAAATGGCGAACTCAAAATGGCGGTATTTGAGATTGAAAATGCGATTTACGCCCGTTTCTATTGATTTTAGAGAAAAATCCAAAGAGTCAAAAAGTGTTTAGAATGTAATCTTGCATAGGAATACACTATTTTGGTTACTTTATTATGTAACCCCCTTCAATCAACCCTAGTGGGCATCTCAGTAGGGGAGAGTGAAGGGGTTACATAATAAGGTAACCGGAATTATGTATTCCTATGCAGAATCACATTCTAAACACTTTCTGGCTTTTCTCATTTTTCTCTAAAATCAATAGGACCGGCGTAAATCGCATTTTTAATCTAAAGTACCGCCATTTTGTGTCCGCCATTTTGAATTTTGTGATTTTCTTATTTGATCCATAATCAGCGACCTCACAGCTCCATCAAACATAGTTTTTGATCAACTTGGTTGAAAACTTCCCGAGTTGTTAAATTGGGAGCTTAAAATAGGGATTTCAACCCCCCGAGGGGGCGTGTCCCTATCTTAAACATATTACATTTAATGTTGGTCTAGTACTGAAGGCATTACAAAAGATTTCAAGTCTCTATCTTTAGATAGTAAAAAATAAGAACTTAATGCAGAAATTGACTCTACTACTAGGGCAGAGCGAAGGGGTTACATAATAAGGTAACCAAAATAGCGTAGTCCTTTGCAAAATCACATTATAAACACTTTTTGATTCTTTGAATTTCTCTCTAGAATCAATAGAAATGGCGTACATCGCATTCTCAATATCAAAGGCCGTTATTTTAGAGCCGCCATTTTGGGTCTGCTATTTGAATTTTTTAATTTTCTCATTGGATTCATAATCAGCGACCCCAAGAACACTCCCAACACAAGTTTGCTCAATTTGGTTGCGTTATTAAATCAGGGGTACAAAATGGGGGTCTCAACCACCAGGGGGGCGTGCCCCCATATTAAACATATTACATTTTATATTGGTCCAGTACTAAAGGCATTAGAAAAGATTTCAAGTCTCTATCTTTAGATAGTAAAAAATAAGAACTTAATGCAAAAATTGACTATACTAAATAATAAAAATACGACACTTTATGTTAAACTGACGTTTGTTTAAGCCTTTCAGTACGTAAAGCTTCATGTCAAGATTATGACGTAAGGTTTTATTTTCCGCTACAATATGGAATTTAATAGAAAATATGTTTTAGTCGTAATTATGTAAAAATATAAACAGTTAATATTTTTTATTTCCTTTCGTATTTCAAACAATTCTTTATATACCACAATTAGTAATATAAAGTATATCTTGATCTCCGTTGTCAATGATACCGGAGTTCAAGACGTTCTTGATCTCCGTTGTTGTTGGCAACGTAAATAATTTGATGTTGCATTATAGCCACATGCATGCATGCATGCTGCTTTTTATCTCCTTAGTTACGAGTATGATGACACAGACAAGGCAACTTGCTTCTTTATACAATAAATTCGGATGGATTTTAAAAGGGAGAAATTAGGATTGAAATACGAAATAAAATAAAACAACTTATGCAATACGGAGATCAAGCTTCTTTAAATCCTTGAAGATGTTATAACGCCTCGGCTGGCGCCTCGGCATTATACATCTTCTTGGATTTAAAATATCGCTTGATCTCCTAATTACATAATATATATTACAAAATGAGTATTTCAGACTTATTCTTTCCTTCATCAAATGTAAACATAGTTAGAATGTCAATGAAAACTTTATTAACCGGGTAATTTGGTGAAATTTGCAAACTACATACCAAATGTTACATTATTTTGCTTAGTAAAATTATTTTTCTTTGAAAATTTATTAATTGTAATACTAAATCTTTTAAATCTTTCTTTGTGGATGCGAGAATGAATATATCAGATGTCATATGACAATTCCTAAAATAATAATCAAATAATAATAATTCAGTAAATCCGAAATGATCATTTTGGAAAAAGATGAATTTTTTATTTATACATAATTACGGCTAAAACGTAATTTCCTATTTAATTTTTTTCACATCTCAAAGAAAGTCGTTTTCAATTCAAAACTTTTTAAATGAAATAGAAATTATTATTTTATTGTTCTTAAGTATCATTAACTATTTAAAAATGACGTACAATTCAAGAGATCCCTTAAATTTTCTGAGTAGTTTACAAATATTTATTTAAATGCTGCTACTATACCCAAAAAGTGTCTGTAAAAATTCAGGTAGCGTGAAATGGCCGAAACTACGCCAGGGGTACTGGTTTCGATGGAATTCTATATACCTGAGTGGTTTAGGTCTTGTACACAACGTTGCCAATGTGTGGAGCCTGCAACGTACCGTACATGATACAAAAAACAACATATACAGGCGGAGGTGACATCGTATTGGCAATTATACAACTAACAGCGACGGCAACGCCAGCGATCTACAGCTGAACTAAAAATTTATTTTGTGAGTATAAGTATGACGTTATCACCTCCAGACAAAAATTTGAATTTAGGCTTCTAACACCATCTATATGCTTATACAGTCGAAAACAGGGCAAAACGTTGTGACCTCCGAAAACGGAGGTCACAACGTTATATATGAGGTGACAACGTATGCTGGGTATCTGCTTTGGAGGTGACAAGGTACCCTTTATCAATATATATATATATATATATATATATATATATATATATATATATATATATATATATATATATATATATATAACAAAAAATTACACCACGATTAGTTGTCTATAAACTGCTCCAACAGTTGTTTTGTACGATGAGACCGTTAGCGTGGCCTGCATAAAGCGCGTTCCACCCAAAACTTTACAGAGTAACAACTCTGTAAGCAGTCGCCGTCAAACAAATCACAAGTTCAACGTAATGCAACACACAATTTATAGTGTTAGTTGATCACGCAAAACAGACTTATATTATGCTTTTACAAGTTTAATACCTGGTAAACAGCAGATGATATTGCAGTGGTTTTAAATGCTTACTTAATACCTGGAAATAAACGGTTTTCAACAAAAAATTTTTGTATCGAGTCCCAACGCCGCACAGTGGTTTAAGGTATAAGGGTATGCGGAAAGAACTGATTATTTAAATGCTGTTAGTTATTCCGTGCATTGTTACGGTACTTTTCTATTCTGTTAGGTATATGGGATCATTTATTAAAGCAAAAATTAATATAAAATTGCTAAATTAATGTAATTTCAAGTCAAATCAGAAAAAGTCAAATTAAGGTAATATATAAAAAGTAAAAGTCGACATAATAAATAAGATTATATTAAATAATATAAAGATATATTTGTAAAAGTTAAAAAATTAACAATTCACAATAATTGATAATAAAAACTATACATTAGTGTGACTGTAGCATAAACTTTTCTCATCATCTTCAACATTTCTTTGGGTTTACACGGAATTTGTTGATATACGGATCCGATAAAAAAAAGCATATGCATAACATCATCATTCGTTGAAGTTCTGTAAAACTTTCTGAAATGGTTTAATCGAAACCGTCTGTAATCTTTATTTCGGGCCTCTTTCACTTCCTCGGCAAAGCAGCAGTTGTAATTATTTTACTGCCATGCATTAACACTTTATAAACTGTTACCGGCTTATAATAAAAACTTCCACGTATGAAAATAATCACAGTTGAATTTCATCAATGCTGAGCTAATAATGCTTCGCGAGTTACGTATATCTTTTATTTCCGTACATTAATTCACTATTTACTTAAACTACATATATATTTTATGTAGTTTAATATATTGTAATTTATTCTACTTATATTCCATAGTATATTATAGTTAATTCTAATCATATTCCACTTAATGTAAATGTTAGTCAGTTATAGAGTGACAAGGTCTTCTTGACACTGATCACAATCTAAAAATAGCCACCTTTATCAGGCCACGTCCGATATGCATTTGCTCGTAGCACCGTTTAGCACGCCATTGGCTCGTTTGCACCCACGGTTTTTCTTAGAACAGTTTGGAAATTCAAACGAAGGGCAGCATCAAACAAACAAACGCACACCCTGGAAGTACCAGCTATAAATAGAGCCCCAAGCCGCTACCTTGTTAGAGCTAATCCATCAGCGAGCAGTAACATACTAGACCACCGAGCAACTACAAGTGTACTGTTTTTGTAATACGTAGTCAGTCAGATTGTTGACTTAGTAAATTTGTGTATTTATCAATAAATACTTTATGAAATTCTGGTCTCCAAATTTTTAAAATATTTTTGCGCTGCACCCGAATGCACAGCGTGAACTTTAAATGTAGCTGTCTCCGAAGTTAGCAGTTACTAGCAGCTGTTTTTGATTTTATTACATACATATAAGTTTTCTTAATCATTTAAACTAAAATTGAAATCACCGATCGGCCCCGCAAAAAAATATAGGCTTACCTGAATTACATTGTGCATTGATTTTTTAATGATCTCTTTGACTTTTTCCTGTTTGTAACATACAACACTAATTACTAAAAATTATATACCATATTATTAACAATAAATTGTAGTTTCAAGAAATATTACCCATATCTGTTCAAACTCTAAAAGAAGTAAGTAAAACCATTCCAAACTCTGGTACGTTTTCTTGCGAAAAATGCATACTATAAGTTTAGCTATAGGCCAATTTTATAACACAAACCAATAAATTAAATTTTTTATTTTTACAGAAAAAAATGTATTGGTTACTTAAAACTAAAAGTTAATAATTAAAATGCCAATTTTCACATTTTGACAAAAATAGGAGTTTTCCGCTTGTTGACAATAGTGCGCCGGGTGGTTTTTGTTAAAAGTTTGTAAAAGCTTTAACTTATGAGCTTATTTATGTAATTAAATAAAATTCAGTATTTGAATAAAACTTGTAACTGATGTTTTTTAAAGAAATACTTAAACACGACAATTTTTGTTTAAAAAATACCTTTAGAGTGTATTTCTGAGTTATGACCAAATATGCTGAAAACCCCATGACGTTGTATTCTGGAATTTTCAAACTTTTAATAGTATATTAAAGAACAAGTTTTATAAGGGTTGATTTGGCGCACAAATCCCAAGTTAGAAAACGAGCCGCAGGCAAGTTTTTCTATGGGATGAGTGCGCCAATGCCCTTATAAAACGAGTATTTTATGCTATTTTTTTCTAATTTGAGCCCCCTTTTTTCTTATTTTAATACAAAAAAAATATTTTGGTCGTCTAGAGAATTTTGTGTTAGTTGGTAACAGTTGGTAACACTCGGCGCCCACTTGAGTTTTTGAATCATTTATCACCATCCGTCACTTCAAATAAATTAGTTATCACTTTTGTTACTTTATTAGTGTTACAAATAAATAAAATATGAGCGAAGACAACTTAATTTGCACTCCGCCCGAAATTCGCGAAATTGCCGAAGCAACAACGCAAAATTTGTTGCCTGACAAATAAGAAGCCGCATACAAAAAACAATTTGCTAAATTTGAAGACTGGCGAAAAGAAAATAATATTCAAACTGTCTCAGAAAATGTTGTGTTGGCATACTTTGAGTCCCAGCGGCAAAAATATAAACCTTCCACTTGATCAATTTCTTGACATTTTTGAACTTGGATGCTTGATATTGCTTGAAACGGCTACAATATTGGGTGTCATCGGCACTTGTTCCTTTTACATAGCAGAATTTGTCTTTCGAGTAGCTACTAGAAAAGAAAATAAAGAAGCAAAGATGATTAAATCGATGATGCGTGTCTTGTTTATAGTACCATAAAATTGCACACATGAATTGGACTTACTGATTTGTCCAAGCAGATTTGATGTAGGTACGAGACTTGTTTATGTTACTAATTAGGAATATCCAAAACCTAACCTTCTTTCCAAGTAAAAATAGACCATAACTTCAAGTGAAATTTCATGTAAGTAACAATCAACAAACAGCGAACCAATTCAACGATATTAATTAAAAATTTATCGGAGGTTGACAATTTTGACAGATACTTGCAGTTTGAAGTTGTCACATTCCACGCATTACCCATCCAACCCTTAAAAACTAAATAACCCTATAATTCATTAAAGTACAGTGTACTTTTATAGATAGCCATAAACGACTCCTACTGATAGACGTTACTAAACGTATTACAAACGCAAATTAGAAAAAAGTATCTTTTTATTAATAAAAAAAATAAAATAAAAACAAAATAAAAAATTAAGTGCCTCGAAATTTTGAAACCTTATTTATTGATAATAATGGTAGTGACAATCAATAAATAGCGCAACAAAATTTCGAGGTACTTGATTTTTATTCGATTTTTTTAAATAGGGACTATCTCGAAAATTTCAAAATTCATGCCAATCTTAAAATTTCGTACTTAAAAAAATTTAAGGTTTCCATTTAAAAAAAGCTAGGATGATATCATAACTCAGAAGCAAAAAAACAATCTACAGGTGAAAATTACAGTAAAATACCGGGTGGAGCAATAGTGTGGGGAAGTCCGATAGCTCCTAAACGGTAACAGCTAGAAAAATCGTTCTAATACGGATGTAAACAGTGGATAGAGTCGCATCTAGAGAAATTATTTTCAAATATACAGGGTGTTGCAGAAAAGTGTGGCACGCTTAAGGTAATTTTTTTTAAATAGAATGCCCTAAATATTTTTGCATATTTAACACCTCTCTTGACAGGTTTATTCATATCTAAAGTTTTAGCGCCATCTAATGACCGGTTTAGAAGTTATAACTTTTTTTTCAAAAAAATTGAGTTTTACATTATCCCACTTAACAGTTTACCGCAGTGGCGTGCTGTGAGCATTTAGGCTAAAGAAGCAACCACGATTTTAGTTTTAATATACTTAAGTACAATAAAAAACAGTGTTATAATTATTAAGCGTAAAAGTTTTTAAAGAAGAACTTTTACACTTCAGTAATATTTTTTTGCTCTATAATGATTAATCGGATTGGTAATTTTTCAGCTCGTTCTTTTGCATACTGATTAACCCCCTACCTAGTAAGATATTTTAAGCATGATTGGTAATCCCCTTACCCCTTTGAATCGTAGAAATTCTGTGATTGACATGATTGAATCATGAAAAGTGCTATGACGAAACTTGTAACTATTGCTAACGTTCTTTTGTGACAAAGCATTTTCAAATATTTATGATTGTTTAGATTTAATCACAATGTGCAAAAGAATACGTCTTTTATATTTATGGAATTTGTTGACCATGATTCTTTATTATTATTTCTTCCTACTATTTATTTATAATGCAACTCGATTTTCCGGTCTTTTTTAGCAAAATATCTGGTGCAGGTTTTAATCTTTGTTGTTGAATTTAAAAGTACTGGTTTTGGTCTGCTTTTCTCAACAATTTTTAATACTCTCCGAAACTGTATAAAGAAAATTCTTTATCTAATAATAATAATACTTTACAAATTGAACAACAAAATCGTCGCGATTCGGATGTATCGGAAGTACTCGAACCTTCCACCGAAGCAGCTGAATTTGTAGTCATGACGATAAACCAAGTTTAAATGTTGCATACAGAACAAACTAAATCGAATTATTTGTCTTTAGAAAAATCCCAACTTATATAAATTGAAATAATAAAATGTTCCAAAATACAGTATCATTCGCAGATTTACGTTGCTTAAGTAACATTTAACAAACACGAAAAATCGAACAAATAACGAAATTATAATAAACATCTGATCACGGAGCACGCTAATAAAAATAACTCGACCTTATACGATGTTAACTGTAGCCCACAACGCACCCGCGACCCGCGCGCTACCGAAAGCAAGAAGTGCAGTAAGCAACGAAATCACTGCTTATATGCAGTGTAAGTAACACATTTAATGAGCCGAATTTAAAATAGTACTCTAAATAATTATACTTTTTGCTGTACGGAATTGATATTGAGCTTTATGTTGATTAAATATTACAAATTTAAATAAACGTTAACCATAATTTTATAAAAATATTTTTGTTAGCATTGTTTTTTAATTTTAATAAATTCTTAAGGGAAGCATAGCTTCCCTTGCTTCCATGGACCGCACGCCACTGGTTTACCGCTTTCACGGCCGCAACTGTGAAGACGAATTTAAGTAGGGATTTTGTTGCAGGGGCTTGTAGGGTGCTCTTGTTTAAAATAAAATGGACCCACCATGTACAGGGTGCTCAAAATTAATTTTTAAATTTAGAGAACTTCACAGCTAAAATTCACAACTTTTTCAAATGGAACACCCTGTATATTTTGTACCTTTGTGATGCAGAATTAAATAACGAACATTTTTTGTAGGCACGTCCCTATAGCTATCTGTAACCACTTTTGATTTATTGAGAAAAAACTGCAAGAAGTACACAATTAAAACCAATTATTTATTTAGTTGTCAAGTGTGTTGGTTGTTTTTGTTCAACAAAACATTATAGCATCTAGCAATTGTTGCGCACGTATGCAAAGTTTAGTTCTAGTAGGTGTTTTAGTTTTTCAAAATGAATTTTGGTAATGAAGAACTTGTAGACATGACTTTTGTTTTGGGCTGGTCGGAAAGAATTTGTTTGCTTGCCCGCAGAATTTACCACCAACGGTATCCTGAACGGAGGCTCCCTAAAGTTCACAGCTTTCAAAATCTGCTCGATAGATTTTTGAGGGCCGGCAATGTACAGTATGAAAAAAGTGAACGAATTAACAATGTTGTGAACGAAGAAAATGAGTTATCTGTTGTGCTGGCAACGATTGAGCATCCCCATGTTAGTCAGAGAGAAGTGAGTTCATCTGAAGGAAGTAGATGTTCTGTTGGTCGAATCTTAAAGAAAAATAAGTTTCCTGCATATGACATTCAAATGCAACAGGAATTAACTGATGATGATTTTCTAAAACGTTTACAGCTTTGTAATTAGGCCATAGGTAAAATGCAAGCCGAAGCTACATTCTTCAACAGTTCACTGATGAGGCAACGTTTCATATAAATGGATTTGTCAACAGGCACAATTTCCATTATCATGCTACAGAAGATCCCCCTTTTTCAGACAACTTGATAACCAGCACAGATGGTCCATAAACGTTTGGGGCGGAATTTATGGAGAACATGTAATAGGGCCACATTTTTGTGATGGTACATTAACTAGAGCTATGTATCTTCATTTTTTGGAGAACTATCTGCCACAATTATTGGCGAACCTTCCTCAAAGGATTCGAAATGGGATGTGGCTTCAGCAAGACGATGCTCCACCGCATTATTTACATGCAGTAAGAGACCACCTAAATAATATCTACCCACATCAATGGATTGGAAGGAATGGACCCACTAAATGGCCTACGAGGTCTCCTGATCTACCAAAAATGGATTTCTTTTTATGGGGATATGTGAAAGAAATTGTTTAAACAGATTGTTATATACAATTGTTGTAGTTGGTGTCCCACAATCCAAAATATGAAGGATAGAATAATACATGCTTTTAGAAGTATCACACCGGCAATGTTAAGAAACGTACAAAGATCGTTCCAAAGGCGCATCGAAATGTGTGTCCATGCAAATGGGCAACATATGGAGCATTTGTTATAGTTTTTTCTTTTGTTTTATTTGAAAAGCCTTGATTTTTTAAATAAATAATTTTTTAATTGTGTACTTCTTGCAGTTTTTTCTCAATAAATCAAAAGTGGTTACAGATAGCTATAGGGACGTACATACAAAAAATGTTCGTTATTTAATTCTGCATCACAAAGGTACAAAATATACAGGGTGTTCCATTTGAAAAAGTTGTGAATTTTAGCTTTAAAGTTCTCTAAATTTAAAAATTAATTTTGAACACCCTGTACATGGTGGGTCCATTTTCTTTTAAAGAAGAGCACCCTACAAGCCCCTGCAACAAAATTTCTACTTAAATTCGTCTTCACAGTTGTGGCCGTGAAAGCGGTAAACTGTTAAGTGGGATAATGTAAAACTCAATTTTTTGAAAAAAATTTATAACTTCTAAACCGGTCATTAGATGGCGCTAAAATTTTAGATATGAATAAACCTGCCAAGAGAGGTGTTAAATATACAAAGATATTTGGGGCATTCTATTTAAAAAAAGATTACCTTAAGCGTGTCATACTTTTCTGCAACACCCTGTATATTTGAAAATAATTTCTCTATATGCGTCTCTATCTACTGTTTACATCCGTATTAGAACGATTTTTCTAGCTGTTACCGTTTCAGAGCTATCGGACTTCCCCACACTATTGCCCCAGCCGGTATATCGTTTTAGAAACAAAGATTGACGTATCTAAGGATATCTTAAAGATATCTTAAAAGACATTTGATAAAAATCTTATTCTAATTGTTCCAGACGTTATACTCACATCTGCATACGTTGTCAACGTTTTAATGTTGTTAAGATTCAAATAAAATCAAGCCACTTTAGGGTTTATGGTTTTCTAGAACAGTTGTCATAATTTACTACATTTGCGTAATTACTCCATTATCTGCAATTTGTCACAAGTTCTCGGCGCTGAACTATTCAATCCGTCGCGTGATATAAATGTCTTAATCTACTTGCTGAAGCTAAGGGATTGTTTGATAAGCAGTTAATACATTTCATTGATCATTATTCCTGAAACTGTTGGATAATGAAAATAAAAGTAAACTTAAAATTATTGTTAAAAGTTTTACAATACCTGTTAACATTTGTGCACCTGACAATTATTGTTTCAGTATCAAGTTTCACGAAGTAAGGCTTCAGTAATATCTGAAATTAAAAGTAGCATAGTTAAATATTTAAAATAAGGGGTGCTCCAAATATGATGTAAAGACATCCTCTAGGGATTTTGCAGCTACGAGCAGCATGTGAAGATAACTAATTCAGAACAAATGGCTAGTTCAAAGGACAACAGTGCACGATTCATGCGGGAAAATTAAATTATGTGTATCTAATGTATACGTTGTGTATTCGGATACGGCTTATACTAACAGTTTAAACGTGTCGAATAAGATATGTGTCATTGTTTATCCTGCATATCCAACAGTTGTTTGGCTAAATCTATGTAAGCCATAATATTGGAGTAGTATTTATCGGTAGCTTAATACAAATTCATTGCCAACGACGATTATACGCTTTTGTGTCTTTTGTGGGAGATACATTAACGGAAATTCTAAAATGTGACGCTAATGATCCTTGCGTTCTCATTTCTCGCGTACTTTAAAGTATCAAAACAATTCGTTCACGTTATAATATCAAATTACATAACCTCGATGTTGCCTCAGGCAAAATTGTCTTATATATATACTATATATAGAGTAACGACACAAAGCGTATATACTATAACAACATCCTCATAAAAGTAAACATTCCAAAAATGGTTGGCTACTTGTCTGTGTTTCAGCCTTGGGTTATTAGAAAGTAGAGATATAATCCGAAGTATGTAAACGGTTCAATATGGAAAAAGTATACAGGATTATTAAAAAAAATCTAAAAGGTATTTTAGGCATTTTTGCAAATGTTATTTTAATGTATATTTTAAAAAATTTGGTGAGCAACCTTTTCTAATCAAGTGTATCACAACAAAGGCCGATATTTGCTTTATAAATTATTGAAATCACGAATTAATACAGAATTCTTATTTATTAATCAATTTACATGAAAAACGGTCAGTTAAAGTGAAAAATAAGACCTTTAAAATATCGATAAATTAGTACAGTATAAATATGGTTATCCGAACTGGGCCGGGGGTGGGGGGGCTGCTCAGCCTGCTTTGCCTTTTGTATTTTTGGCGCCACACACAGGGCTGAAACCCAGTTCTAGCCGGTCAAAACTCCAAAAACCATTGTTAAAATCAAAGGTATTCTAAGAATTAGTATTTTAGTAGAAAGCTTAGTGAACTCATAACTACCTGCCGCTTACCGTTACGGCAAATAATAACTATAAAGAAACCCGAAAATTCCGGTAAAATGTTGGTCAGTGTTAAAACACTTCAGAAGGCGCCAATCTGTGTAGATGTATTTGTAGTTTGTTCGTTAACGTGAAAGTGTTTTTTTTGTGGAAATATTTTTTTATTGATTTCAATAATTTATAAAAACAGAATTGAAGTGCTAAAAAGTCTTATAAAAAGGTAAGTTGACGATACCCTTCTAATATAGAAAACGGTGAGTTTTACTTTCCGAATAATAAATGTTTTATTTTGTGGTTTATAACTTAGAAATCTTTCAAGCTGTTGCGTTTGTATTTTTAATATGTTTTTGCTTTAGTATAAAGAATAACATATTTAAAAATCAACATGCACAATGATGCATAAACTGAAATACAATCGAAATGAAAAGGGGTAGTTATTAAAGGATTAGTAATATAATTTTTGCACGTTATTTCATTTTTAGTTATTTAAATAGCATTTTAGGTTGTGAAATATTTCTTAGAATAAAGAAGAATTCATGTAAATGCTATTTGTTTTACGTCTTTACCTTATTTCCTAATAACATAATTATGTAACTAACTTTTTCTTGAAAAAGTAAAAAAGTATCAAACTGATCCAGCTTTAGTGGCCCAAAAGGATTTTTTTTCTTTCTTTTTTATTATTTTATCATTTTTATACTATTCCAGTAATTTGCTTTCAGTTAAGCCTATAAAATAATTTTGACCGGCTAGAATCAGGTTTCAGCCGTGTGTGCGCCACTCGTTTCATAAAAATACTAATTAATTATCAAATGGTACATAAATTACACTCAGAACTTTTACACTTAATTTCGTTTTAATGTGGCCCACTTGCGTATGCTTATGGTCACGGCCCCCTTAGGGGTTAACAAATTGAGTTATAGGTCACTTACTTTTGTACGAGCTAACAGTTCATACTGGTGGGAGCGAGGTGCCTATGCACTCTCTACTAGCTCTCCAGGCTAGTGCCGGAACTAATTACGTGCTTACACGTCGGGGACCGTCTCCGAACCAGGTTGAGGATGTTCACTGCCCAAGAAAATTAAATTAATTTGGCAGTTTAATAACATTTAATAACAATGATTCTGATAAAATAGTCCAATGCTGCTTGCACTAACAAAGAATACAATAACTCATCATCAGCCAACCCAATCCGCTTCTTCTATATCAAACAATGTATATTTTAATAATGGAGTTTGGGTTAATTTATTAATAATAAGTCGTGTCACTTTTTGCGTATTTACAATGTTTAATATTTTATATAAGTTTTCTAGGACTCTTTATTTAAACGGCACGATCCTACAAAGACAAATTCTTCATATCCTCAAGTGCACTAAGTCGCATAATTCACTCCCTTTGTTAATTTAATTTCCATAACAAGAGACATTTGGGGCAGATCACCTTACTAAATTTGCACCAAATACTGGTCTCTATATGGAGTGATAATACAACACGGACCTACAAATAAACTCTTTGCAAAAGCTCATCTGTAACTAGACCCACATTACGATGCCGAACTATACGTTAATACTGCAATTATTAATTTTGCATTTACGCATTAACGCATTAACGCATTTTAACTTTGTTTTCGGAACACGGTAAAATTCTCGTCTCTTTATGTTTTAAGAGGGTTTTTAAAGTTAACCACACACACTTAAATGTGACGACAGGCATAGTCAATAGCAAAATTGAACAGAATTATCTCTTTAATTTTGTTAAAAGGTGTACAGAAGTAATAAGTGGAAATTCGAAACAATAAGGACTTGTCAACCAAATAAAATTTACTACCTGTGTAGTACCTACTTCTGTGTAGTACTGTAGTAATTCTAATTAAATTCTACGAGACTAAATATTTTACAAGAGATTGTTTACACAAAATTAAATCATAAAATAGATTTATTATGGGGGATTTTGAAGAAGACGTGCACACAGCAAGGTTTCAACCATGAGAAAATATTTTACCTAGCTACCTTTCATTTTCAACGATAAAATGTTTTATATTTTATACATCAACTTAAAATCCAGGCAAAGCGAAATAATTGTTTTTAATACTGGGGGATAAAAGATTCAACGAAATAAACTAGATAACAACCAATTTGAGCTTGTTACAAGATGGTTCATATAGGCTAGGTTATATTAAAAGATCTGTAACTCTTTTTTCGTAAGTCTATGGAGAACAAGAAAGGGTGTTCAAATTCAAGGGGAATCATATCAATTTAATTGAGGAGGTATACCACAAAAATTATTATACGAGCCAGGAAAACTAAGTTCTACATATTATTTTTTACATAGAATCAATAAGTAATATTCTTTTATTTAAGAATTAACTAATTTATCAAAAATTAGAAAGAAAAGCAAAAAAGCCATGGATTGGAGAACAATGTAGAAACTGAAAATCTGAAAAGGAAACACGATAGTTTTCATATAGAATCATCACATAGAAAAGTAATACAAAACTACTAACAAGCATCATAATAAAAAGGTTATAATAAAAACAGAAAATAATTTGTAAAGTGGAAAATATATATTCAAAAACTTTTCATAGACTACAGACTGGACATTGTTGACTATACTGAATTTTTGAAACTGTTGGGTGAAAATTTTATTAAATAGTTAACAAGGTTATAATTTAATATACAACAGTTGAGTTGTACCTTGTAAGGCGAGGTTAAGGCCTATATTTACGACGATTCCAAAAAAATTATAATGTTATCAAAGTCAAGGATTATAGAACCTCAAGCATTATGAGTCACCAGCTAAAATCATTTATATACAAATTATTTACAGAAGAACTCTGTGGAGAAAAGATGCAGGATTTAAAAATGTAATAGGAACGAGGAAAGCGCTATTCTGTATCAGGTTTTTTCAACGTTGTAATAGGTGTGATGTTATAATAGACTACCAGGAAGCTTGAAACCTGCCCAAAGATCTTCAATTGTTGATACATGTTAAAATTGTACTGTAGACCAGTACAATTAGGCTTTGACTTCAAAAAATTCCGACCAAGCTGGATTTTTGTGGAGACTTTTATTGTGAGTTCTAATGAAATCCTGAAAAGTACTCTTAATTTGAATCATGTGTTATTTTAGGGGGTGAAAGGGGATAAATTCTGGTTTTATGTTATTATCTCCAAAACTGTCATTTTTTCGAGAAAACTAGCTAGTATAAAAATTGTAGATTATTCATAAAATTCTCTACAAAAAAGGTTCGTATTCGTATACTTTTTTCCGTGGAATCAACCGTTTCGAAGACATAGAGTGAATTATGTCTGAAAAGAAAATATGCATATTTGAAATATTTTGCTGTCGAGAAAGAATTTACAAGTAAATATATGTATACAGAGAAAGCAAGAGCTAAATATCATACATACCATTTATTGTGTTTGAACCGTCATGTAACCTTGACGAGCAGATGGCCGGCACACAGAAAAAAGGGCGTTCTCTACCTGCGTTTGTGTGTGTGTGTGTGTGTATGTCTTAGTCACAGAGTGAGGTGCTGTGTCGCTCTAAATAAATCTTTAGATTGTTTAGACAGTCTTCGAGACATTCTCATAGTAGTTGGATCGAACGTATCCTGAAATATTTCTCTTAAATTTTAAGAAATATTGTTAAAATAGAAGGAATGTTCTAATTTGTTCTAAGCCTGTATCGGATGGTAAAACTATTGTTGTTGAGTGTGGGATGCGAGCTGTAACTGTAGAAAAATGGGTCTTCGCTATTCTGCAGTATGCGGGCACTGCCGTGGACAATATTTAAACGCCGAGACTGAAGTAACAGAAAGCAACAATATGGATGCTGACGATGATCGGAATGGGACGTTTCGACGCGGTCGATTGGGCGCAACCGATTCGGCGCAATGACATTTCGACGCGGGACGTTTCGATGCGAAGACGATTCGGCGCAAGCCGGTTCGGCGCGAGGCCGTTTCGGCGCGAAATACCCAAACATAAATTTGACATTGCTTTAACATAAACCCTCGGAAGAAACTGTAATCCTTAAATTTTACGGATTTATTCTGTCATGACCAGTGCAATTTTGATTTATGCATGAATGCATTCGAACAACACTGTAACCCGGTTTATTATATGTGAAAATAAGGAATTAAAAAGTGTTTAAGGCAAAAATTAAAATTATTTCAATGTCTTTCTGCAAATTATAATTTTGTTTTCATCAACTCAAATCCGTTTAGATACACATAATAACTAAGACAAAAATTTAGGAAGGTTTTAATAAATATTGTATTTCCTGGTCGTAATCCGACAGACAGATGATTTGGTCTCACAAGCAGACTTTTTTGAAAATTTGAACAATTCTGCATACTTTTATTCATGATAAAATACGAGAAAATTAATTAAATCAAACCCCACTTATGAGAGATGTCCAAACAAATAAACAATTATGCCTTGTCGGAACGGATTACTGATTTACAGAGAAATATTCCAATACTTCAATATTTTTTACGTAACCTTCAAGATTTTCTAGTAAACACCTGTGTGAATGCAATTATTATTTTCGCCTTTTTGTAAGTAATATATGCTGCCCTGCTAAGCGAAAAAGTCCTATCTGCAAAACATCAACTGAGAAATATACCATATCTTTCCTTAGCTCACATTAACATTCTATATAGTACATTTCTACATTGCAGTTTTGCAGATAGGACTTTTTCGCTTAGCAGGGCAGTATAACTTTCCGATATTCTTAGTCGTATTAAGATTGTCGTTTACAAGATAGAATACTCCAAATTGTACTGTTGTGTTTTGATGCACATGTTAAAGTTTTCTAGTAATTTCAATTTATGTAGAGTACAGCAAAACCTAAACAATATGTATAATCGTGCCGAAACGGCTTCACGCTGAATCGCGCTGAAAAGTCCTAGAGCCGAAGCGTCTCCGCGCAGAATAGTCTTCGCGCCGAAAGGGCTTCGCTGAACTAGTCGCACCGAATCGGTTTTGCCGAAATGTCCTAGACCGTACAATGATATAGATCCGATAGATCTCTTAATATAAGAAATAGGATAATTAATAGATGAAGAACATATTGATGAAATTACTGAGGAAGACGACGAAGTTCCAACGGAACTAAATGTAGGGAAAGAGACCGAATAATTTAAAACAAATTATTTCTAACACATATTAATGTGGATTAGGCCTACAGGGCCCACAAAAAAAACGTGGTGTGGAAAGGAGTACGTAGTGTACATTGCAATTGCACTGCAAATTTTACTCAAAATTGATTAGTTGTGCGAAAAAAGTATCAGAACCTAAGAATAACTTTGTTTATTGTTTCCAGCCTTACTTTGTAGAACTCCATAATCATGAAATAAATAAAGATTAGTAAAAGTTTCACAGTTTTATTAAAATACAACCTGACAATATTGTTTCGACAGCTATGGTGTCATTGTCAAAGGTAATATAATTATAAACAAACACGTCGCTAAGGTAGATACAAAAATAGGTAACTAGATAAAATAATAATAATAATCAGAATTAAATATCTAATACTTCCAGTAACGGAGAATTACTGAGCTCAAGTTGTTCATTCATTAAAGGTACCCTGAGTTTGTGTTTGTATATCTCAAAGGCTTCTAAAATGTCTAATTTGCGTTTGTTATTACCAAAATGTAGGAATTTAATATTATTTTGAGGAGTCATTGTGTGATTTTGTTCTAAAAGGTGTTTGGCGTAATTAGATTTTTGTTTATTTTTGTAATGACGTACGTGTTATTTATATCTTATGTCAAAATTTCGAAGTGTTTGTCCAATATATACCGAACTACAAAAAGAACAATTTAAGCGGTAAATGCCCGATTTCATGATATCATGTGTTCTGTCTTTAGCATTAAATAAAAATGCCAAAATATGGTATAGATATGGAATTTGTAACAACTAGCTCATGCAAATCATTACAATCCGAACATGATTGACACTTTAATTAAACAAAAAGATTATAGGTTAGCTATCAAAAGAATATATCCCATTGACAATCAAACAGAAGACACAAATTACATATCTATACCATATTTTGGCAAAATATCAGAAGAAATTGCACATATACTAAGAAAAACCAACAATTATAGAATAACATTTAAAACCAACACCAACACTTTTTCATTTTTATTTAATGCTAAAGACAGAACACATGATATCATGAAATCGGGCATTTACCGTTTAAATTGTTCTTTTTGTAGTTCGGTATATATTGGACAAACACCTCGAAATTTTGACATAAGATATAAAGAACACGTACGTCATTACAAAAATAAACATCCTGAAAAATCTAATTACGCCAAACACCTTTTAGAACAAAATCACACAATGACTCCTCAAAATAATATTAAATTCCTACATTTTTGTAATAACAAACGCAAATTAGACATTTTAGAAGCCTTTGAGATATACAAACACAAACTCAGGGTACCTTTAATGAATGAACAACTTGAGCTCAGTAATTCTCCGTTACTTGAAGTATTAGATATTTAATTCTGATTATTATTATTATTTTATCTAGTTACCTATTTTTGTATCTACCTTAGCGACGTGTTTGCTTATAATTATATTACCTTTGATAATGACAGCATAGCTGTCGAAACAATATTGTCAGGTTGTATTTTAATAAAACTGTGAAACTTTTACTAATCTTTATTTATTTCACTAAGAATAACTATTTTTCTCCAAAAATCTACAGTTTTGGAGATAATAACAAAATACTACAATACTTACCTTGTACTCCCTAAAAAGAAAAAATCCACGGGTCAAATTAGGGCATTTTTCAATATTTCATTCGAACCTTACAATAAAGTTCTCAGCAAAAATCCATTTTGGTCGGACTTTTTTTGTAATTTTGCCCTTTTTAAGTCTAATTTCACTGGACAACTATTGTTTCTAATCATCATCCAAAAACAGTCATGATGGAGATAACAAAACAGGATCTTTTAGAAAAAAACGTTTCTTTTAGAAATGTTTCTAACACATCCTAAATAGTACGTTTTAAACTGTATATTCTACGATATAAAAACTCTTTAATAATGTTAATCTAGAAAACAGCAAAAACCTGGTCGTAAATTAATTTTTATGACAGAATGTCTAACCAAGGTATAGTGGTCAAAAGTTGATCAAAAATTATGGCAACAAACATTTTCAAAGACAGTAAATCTATCTAAACGGTTAAATGAATTACGAAACAACGAAGAAAAATAGAGAACATGACTGACTTTCAGTTTGACTTCATTTTGACTTTAATTAGTTTCTAATTTCATCAGGTTGACTTTACAGTCTTTTTTGTTTATAACATTCTAAAAACAAATCCCGCCGATGGGCGGCATTTATAACAACGTTATTTTAACACAAAAAGATCAGACCCACGCACAGTGCGTTGTCCTGTGGACAAAATTCGAAAATCAAATCATCGAATTAGATCTAAATAATCATTTAGAAGTCATTAGGAGACTTTAAATATCCCGATAATTTCTATAAATAATTTTCTTATTATGTCCTAACTATACTAAAAGCTATTCAAAACATTGATATACATAAAATGTATTATGTGTAATATTCTACAGTGCAGTTGTTAGTTGCACATATCGGTCGATAGTGATAAAACTAATCTTGATTGCAATTTTATTTTTTGTGAAAAATATTGTTAAAGGTACATTCTGCCGACAGTAATAATTTTAGTCTAGTTTTATTTATTTTTAATTAAGATATCCACATTTAAAATGTCCCACACAATTTTTCAAAAACAAGAATGTCTCGTCAACTTGAGCAAAAGATATCTCAAAAAAGGTAAAACCGTATATGAGATTTTGTAAATACTAAATTGACTATTATTCTATCCAAATTGCTAATTTATAACTGCAAATATTTGCAATTCTGATCTTCATAGAATATTTCAGGCATTCCATCAAAACTGAATAACAATGACCTTTTCGAAGAGTGGAGCTTTAGCGAACACTTCGACAAAGTATCAAATATTATTACTTACATTCTTGATTCTTTTGGTGTAGAAAATTGCTCGAAAAGTCTTAATAAAAGTCATGTAAATAGGGATTCGGCAGCGGTTCAGGGTATAAGATTTTTAAACAAAAATTTTCTGATACCAAAAATACTGATACTTTTTTTTGTAATAGCTTTTGTACCTCTGAAGTTTGTTGATAATACTTCTGGAAAAGATATGAGTATTAATAATTGCCCAGAATCAACAATTTTTCGGAGAAGTAATTGCTTCTCCCTCGGAAGGCAATGGTAAACCACCGAGGTCTACTTTGTCCAGGAAACTTTCTAAAATTAATAAAAAATCCAAGTTATATGTACTTAGGGTGATTCGGAGTCCATTTTAAACTGTAAGTCTCGTATCCTTGTAATCATTGGACACGCACAATACAAATGTAGGAGGAAAACGCTAACGGTTTACAACAGAAGGTGCGCGGCATTCGCAAAAAAAAGAACTAGTGACTGTACAACTGACTCTAAATTAAATGTTTTAGTTTTGCGTATAATTTTATGATTTAACATCAAGTTGTAGTTAATTTATTACATCATGATCTTTTTGTTACCAGTTAGTTTGATTTAAATTTATTTATCTCATTTTACAGGAATATTTACAGAAAAGAATCTTACTCTATAAATTATACAGCATATATATCTGTATATATGCTGTATAATCTACCAATTAAGGTGAGAAATTGCACAGATTTTGTACAAAAAGACACACTTTTTATTTTTGACCAGACTTTCCATTTAAACAACGCACTGTGCCACGATCAGACGTCATTTATAACACTCTAAATTCCTCTAAACGCAAAAACAAAAGTCCCCAATGGATTATCACAGTAATCTTAATAAAAATTTCAAATACTTACGATAATTGCTCATAATACAATACTTACAAAACCATATGCACCGGCTGAGATCTCTGGTTATGCAAATTTAAATACAGGTGTGGGCGTTAACCCCAAAAGCTTCTGATTAATTAATGGAATAAGGAACAAAAAAAAATAGAAAATATGTTGAGCGCTACCAAATTGATAACATAATCTAGGAAAATCTCAATTTGGAAAGATTCCTCATTTAAAATTGACGTTAGTTTAATCAAACATATGTTTGTTGAGCCAAACCATATTATACGATTAATTAATTTGAAATCTGTATATTGAAACGTAAAAGAAGAAAAGTTAAAAATACAAAACTATCATAATCAAAAAATTATCAAACCACAACTTAATTAAATTTCGGGATCCCAAATAAACTGTACATAAAAACTTAATTAAAAAATTGATACCTTACATTTTCTTTCATCCTGCATAAATTTCAAAAAAAATTCCACGGAAAACACAAACGGAATACCTCAATCACCGTACACTAAAACACAATATTGATATACACTTAATTTTCACAACTAGACTGCTGACCTGGAAAACCAATTCGAGAACAAATCTTCTGAATTCTGAACTATATTTATATTATTTTAACGACGAACTTTAACATACGATAATTTCCAATAACTAATAATTCTTTATTAGCATTTAGGTAACTGGAACGGTAATTATTTTCTTCGTTAGACTAACAGACTATAAAATTCAATATCAGATTGAATTTCCACCACAGATATTAACGAACGGGAACTGGATCATTTAGTTAATTTTATTAACTTGAAACTGAGACGGTAAACTGAGGCAAGTAAGCTTCCTATGTATACTTGAACAAAAAAACACAAAACGGTAATAACACTACTAGTTAATTATTTCTAAACTGTAGCGTTGTTTTATACGTAGAATTTATAATTTTCGAAACGCCAACAAACATAAAATTCTACTGGGGACTCCTCCGAAATAGGAGCCCCAGATCAACGCGGGAGGTTACCCTTCGCTCGGTCCGTTCTTACCACTTAACTATCTTCGACTGTTTTAAAAAAGGCTTCAGATTTTTACATAGTGACAAAATAGTTTTAAGAGGGATAATTACGTCACATTAATCCAGAACATTTTCAACGAAAACTTTCGGGGTAACTCAATATCACTAACAGGTGTGGTCTAGACATCCTGTTTTAGAGAATATTATTTGTCGGTACTTGCAGAAGTGTTCAACCACCATGTACTGAAGCTTTAAATTAAAAATCTTGCTTTTTCAGCCTATATAAATACAATATTGAAAACAATTTTGTTCTAGAATATTCTATTCCACAAGAACAATTCCTATTGTCCATCAGAACATGAAATAATAAACATTACCACTTGCAAAGACGGTACTTTTTAAAACTAAATCTGCAGATTTTTCTAGAAGCAATTTTATGAATCTATTTTTCGAAGAAACTAATATTATATACATGGGAACGTCTTAAAATGAATGTTCGCACTAACGAAAACTTTGCTGAAATCTAAAATATTGTTTATGAATGCACAAAGGTGACTCTCTGAAGGAAAGCATTATTTACTTAACGAAATATTTGCAGTTTTGACGCAATTGAATTTACTAAACTGCCAGAACCGTAGTAAAGATTCTTTTATTATATACAGGGTGTCCCACAATGCTGTTTACAGGCAATAACTCGAGAGATATTGCGTGTAAACAGCATTGTGGGACACCCGGTATACATATAAAATGGTAATTATTAAGTTGAAAAAAAAACGTGACGTTACATGTTACGTTTGAAAGTAGAAATGGAAAAAATAACAAGTATAGGGATGTTCTTAATACAGCGAAGACAAAGAAATTAGAATATAGTGGGGCATATAATGAGAAAAGAGAATCGCTATAGGCTTTTGCAACTAATTTTACAAGCGAAGATTCTTGAAAAAAAAGGTCATGGTAAAAGCAAAACATCTTATTTGGCAAAAACAATATAAAACGAATTATGATCACAGTTTGCTAAAAATTTCCTTTATTATTTCCAGTCTGTACAGAGAAAACCAGAAAATGAAAAAACTCAATCTGTTACTAAGCATTATTATAACAACGTAGTTCAAACATAATATGATGTGTAAGATTAGTGATGTATTATATAGTGCTATTAAATTAAAATGCAATATACTCTATATTGCATTTGAAAGTAACCCAAGTAACCAAGTAAAAGCATTAGGTTAAATTGGTTGGTTGTTGCAAGTACGTATCCATTTTACCACTAACAGTGGATTGTTATAAACAATACACTTTTGCAATCTTTTATTTTACAATAAATGTTATTTTCATTTACGTTTGTATTTTTAATAAACTCAATCAGTATGAAATTATCCCCAAATGAAATGAAAGAGGTTAAACGAATTTAATGTATTGTTGGTTGCATAAACATACAGTAAATGCAATAGCTTGAGACGATTATTTTCAAATGCGATATAGAGTATATTGCATTGTAATTTAATAGCACTGTGGAGCATTATTTTATTAAATTCTTACAAGACATAAGCTATAACTTCTCATTCACCTAATAAAAATATTTAATAAAAGATAAAATGTAAACCGCATTCCCTTTATTATTTGATGTGTGAAACCTGTAAAAGATGAGATAGCATTGAAATGTGTTAAATTGGAAAAGGCGCGTCGGTTATAACGAAATGAATTTTATAGGCCGTATTTGCAAACTATGTTAGACAAAGCGAAACAGCATGGAAATGCGAAATTAAAAGTTAAATTCTCAAGCACTTTCTGCTTTTAAGGATAAATGCCTTGTTACAAAAATAATTGTTAACTTCATATCGATTCATTTAAACGTTGTTTAGCTTTATATTGTTAGAAACTTTCTCTTTTTAATTAAATCTGCCCAATTTTCCTTTATTAAAAGACTATAATTGGTTAGGCATTGGTTTTGTTTGAAGCAGTTCATCCTAGTCTTTCATAGATTGTTGTATCGAAGCCCTAATTTTTTTTAGTTGAATGGCTGAAGGGAATACAACTGTTTATTCAGGAAGAATAATCTTCACAGTAACCTATTTCACGTATTAAATGTCCATTGTGATTTTCATTCAACGATGTGATGTTAATTCGTTATCCACGGCGCAATGATGTTACGAAAACGACACTTAGATTGATCCAAATCTGAGAACGTAAAGGCAAAGCGTATAAATTATTTGTTCCAGACCTCGTTATGGCTTTCTGATTTCCCCATAGACTTTATTATAGTATCGTTTCTCATTAGGAATGCGACGCATTCATTCTTTACTGTTATCCGGCATAAAGCGAAGATTTCAGTTTTTTATGGTGTGGACATTTACTTTCCTGATAAAGAAAAAGAAGTGAAAAGATGGTGAGATGATTACAGCATGGGCACTTTTATAAAAATTAAGATGAATTGGTCTTACCTCGCCTCTTTTGATATATTATGAGGATCGTAATGGATACTACTTTTTTACAACAGACTTAACATGAGCTCTAAATTACAGATACTTATACTTTCTGACTATACATACAGTATAGCCATAATCTTTTTAAAGATATTTATCAAAAACTTTTACACCCTGTTTTAGATTTTTTTCTAAAAATAACTATTTCAATGAAATAATAACGAAATTCATACCTACAAACATCGCAGGTGAATAAATTTAATGGAATACCTTACAAAGCATCAACCTACAATCAAATCACTACCGACTGTAGGAAAATAAATGTGAAGTGCAAAACAGGTATGAACTTAGACTGTGGAAATGCCAAATAGAAGGCGGTTAGTTTACGCCCACAGGTTTATTTCTGCTGATTTCGGTACCCTACTTTATATAATATATTGAAAGATGGTTTCACTTTTTATTTTTAGTAGCAAGCGATTCAATTATTTACCTCAAAATCACCTTCGTAGGCATTTGACAATTTTTTGTTCTCATATTTTGGCTAATTTAGTTTTTATGGAAATTGCTTCAATTTGAATTTTACCTGGAAAAGAAAGGTTTTAGTAATTGTAACCTACGCAGGGTGATGGGAATTACACCGCCCTATTGCGAAAATCACAAATTGCGATTAGATTTTTTTAACTTACCTACTTTAGAAAAGAAAATATTCCAAAGCAAATTTAAAGGCTGCATTAAAATTTTCGTATGGGTTAATTCAACCAGAAGAAATGTTTAATTAACAATATTGTTAATTTTGTTAAATTAAATTTAAAAGAGCCATATACAAAATTGTCACACAATAACATTACCTAAAAAATTGCATTTTCTATTCTAATACCATCTAACTACTCATTTGTTCAGTTTGTCGAAACAGTAAGTATCAGTTCGCTGTACTGTTTTAGTTGGTAGACAAGCAAGTATTATTGTAGAATTAACCCGCAGTTCTGTTTACATAAACGTAACATAGTTCTGCTATGCCCTATCAGCGTATTCGTGTGCGTTTGCATTGTACATCGCGTTTTTACATTTCACAATAACATTACAACCCTTTCTTCTACTGTGTTTCGCGAAACATAACCAACGGAATATGGTTAGTTGTACATATTTCATATCAAATAACATTTATTTAGACTTACAGTGTGTTTCCATGAAAACTATCCACCCTAAGTACTTTTCTTATCGATAAGTTTTGAGAAAATCCTGAAACAAGTCAAACTTTAATATTGACGGGGTCACAATACCTTGTAAAACTCATTGACTTAACTTAACCCTCTTATCTCTGGAAGCCACTCCCTAAAAAGCTTTAAATAGCACGTATGGTTATGTGATAAGCTCATCTGAAACGTCTCTCAATTCTGGGTATGGCTATCATATTTTTTCTATCAACGAAGCTTTAGTACAATAAAACGACTTAATACAATAATTAATATTTTATGTTCATAATAACTATACAGTCTACTTTCAAACAAATGTCTACACAGTATAAAACTGAATCCGGCAATATGTCACCGGATGTTTTCAGTAAGCTGATACTCACTTCTGGACTAAAACTGATACGGATGGAACTCATTTTCATAACGGACACCTACAACACACCTAACGTACAAAAAAATTTACTAAAATTAATTGATAACCAAATAGTATATTGAAAGACGAGTGTTACAATGTCCATTATTGTAATATGAGTGAGTTTTATTATATTCTGTGGCCGAAGGTTTTTTTTTAACTTTTATTTATTTAATATAATAAAACAAATTTATTTATTTCGTTTGCAGTCGTAGAATATATTTTATTATTTTTAATGAAGAGAAAACTATCTGTTTTTTGACATTTACAATACAAATGTTATAATATTACTTTGTCAGTAATTATTTAAATGAGTTTAAGACGAGTTTAAATAATTAGATTTGAATTAACACACTTAACAGAACAATTTTAGAATTCACATTTAAATGACATTAAACAAAACAATTAATTTAAAACTCGAATGAGCCTTTATGTTTTACTAGCAGGACAATTTTAAAGTCCACACCTAGTTTAATACTCACTCTGGATAAACACTTGTTGAAGAGACTTGTGAGTTGAATAAAGACTAATAAAGACTGAAGACTTAAGATTAAAACAGAGGTATTTATACAGTGTTACAATCTTATCTGCCTACACAGTTCTCATGGCCATGAGAGAGTTAATGCTAAAGAAGTTCTCATAGAGATAACGTAGACTTATCAGGAAAATGTAATTTAATATCGTGTGCTCACAATCCTAAACAATTCTCATGTAACATGATCTTATCTATAGTGTGATTATAACGTACGTTACTAGTGCAGTTTGCGTGACGAACCGCTAGGTAAGTTACGCAAAGTACGAGTATTACAATTGGACATTGCAATATGTGTTTTTCATACTATTTTTCCTATATACGTGTTAATTTTATTTTATTTGTTATTAAAAATGTAGATATCCTATTAATAGAAAAAATTTAAATGCAAAGTTGATAACACTGGCAGATTCAATAAACATTTGCAAAAATTTAAATTCAATTGTTTTTGACATTTATTGAATTGTTAATGTAATACAATTACAACTTCACATATAAAAATGTCCCTAAAAACAGTTGTACAAAGTTGAACTTTGTAAACGCGTAATAGGAATAAATAGTAACGATAGTAAAAGATAGTAGTACAAGTAGCAAAGAATATTTAAATACTTATTTTAGTGTCGTAGTCATACTTTAATATTTGGTATTTTTTAGATATATCCCAGTAACTGACTATTTTGAAATCATTAAAAACGCTTTTAAGGAGTGGAAAGGCAACAGTTGCATAGCATATCTTGCTAATATATTCGACGGTGTAGGTATTTTTGACGAATATTAAAATTATCCAAAAACAAAATGGGACTTTCTGGGCGATTTCCCGATTTCCAAGAAACATATAATTTTATTAATCTGCTTTTATTAAGACACAATTGAATAACACAAGAATTGTTGTAATCATAATTTAATCAACTTAACGAAACTGCTACCTACTTAAAAAATAGTTCTATAGTCCTATAAAAATAGTTATGGAGGTGTATCAAAAAATGTTAAAAAGCAAAATTTCCTTATGTCGGAATCTTTCGTTCAAACTGGGCATGGGATCATAAAATGCTATTAGGATCATTTTTTCTTAGTAATTCTTTTTTATATTTTAACAATTAAGGTCATTTTTTTCTGATTTTTCTTTAATAGCCAATTTGACAGATAGCAACTTAACATCACCTGCCAACTTTGAAAAGGCGTATTTAAAGTTTTTTGAAAGCTGAGATGATTTCCCACAACTTTTTCTTTCAATCACAATATTAAGAAATTTTCCCATATGGATCCAGCTTTATGACACACACTGTATATTAGCAGGTAGTATAAACGTTTCTGTCATTTTTAAAAATCAGTGTTATATGAGTAACTGAAAGGTTGACAAAGCGTTAAGTAGGTAGTAATTAAATAAGTGATTACGAAAAGCGTCTTAACATTGTTCTAAAGGTGTTATAGATGTAGCCAAAACGTTTTGGTAACTTCAATATTAGAACATTCGGTTCTATAAAATTACCAAACTAAAGCTGTTGCAACTCTTATAGTACTCTCCATTTAAGCTTTTTTTGCGGTCATATTAATGTTCTTTCTTCAAGTTCTATAAATTAGTGATGTAAACTGTTATACATCATTAATAAAACAAAACTTGATTGTTATGACTATGATTGTTACTAGATGTTTTACCTTCAATAAAAATAACAAATTGGTGCCAAATTGTGCCATAGGAATTGTTATGTATGTAGCTTTAAGTTGGTAACATTTATTTGTAGTAACTAGCCAATCCTGGCCCGTCCATCAGTACCACTTGAGTCGGCTTGGTGGACACACATCCTGTACGGTGTATGCATTACGTATGTAATGCTCCTTGCCCACTCAATATTAATAAAGTTAAATAATAATAATAATTGAGTATCTTTTACTTAAACACATAAAAGAACATAGGAATAATATAATAATGGTTTCTATCATGTGTATCAACGTATAAGTATTTTTGTCATATTTTATTAAAGACATTTTTTATTAAAAAATATATGTTGTTATTTTTCAACCTATCATGATCACATTCAACAGAAAATTTGCAATGGTTTATAATTTTGGTATACTGGAATGACAAAATAATCAAACATTTCATCGCTCTTTGTATTATTAAGTACGTATTACAAATAAAATAGTAATCCATTATGTGACACGATCGCAGCATTAATATAGAAAATGATAGAATATTTGTTAAGTTGTACGAGTAAGAGAGAGTAACCATGCGACACGATGTGTCAAAGAGAAAAGAAGTTTCACGAAAGTAGCAATAAACGTAACCGAAACGAAGCTGGACAAGTTCCAGGGAGGTTACTTATCTGGTTAACGTACCTGCTACCCAAGAATTGTTCCCCATTTTGGTCCCAGGCACCGTAATTAATAAAACTGTAGCAATTAAGTGGTTATGACTAGTGATAAAAACTTAATAGTTCCACCGGTAATTGCTGGTACGTAACGATGACTATTTTTTCATCGTTCTTTAATATTTGGGCTATGTGTGTGGATCTACTAAATCTTCAAGTAATTTCATACTAACCTGTTAGGTTCCTATTAGGATTCAGAAATATAGTCACCTGGGAATGCCAAAAATTAAATTTACAAGTGTTTCATAATAAACGGAAACTACTTATAAAAAGAAGTTGGTACATAGAAACATTTAAAATTACCAAGACAAGTAAATATGACGATACCAAAATAAGGTTTACAGTACCAAAAAGAAACTAATGATTAAATTAATCGGTTATCAAATCAAAAAAATATTACCGATTTAAATTAAGCACTAACCGAACACCATTAGTATTTTTAAGTGCAAGTACAGATCAAAATTCACGTAAATACGGTAACAAGTACATTTTCTGCAGTTACCGACCGTTACGACCGAGCCGCGTCGTTTGAAAGGGAGCACATTGTTAAGGGAGATAGGCCCTGTTCTCTTACCACTGGTGGTAGTACTATGAGACATTTTTACCTGAAGGCTGAGCAGAGGGCTAGCCTAGCTTGTGAGAAGAAAGAGAAGTCTTATTATTAATGACAACCACAGGTGTCCGCGTGGATACCGGGATCGGCTGCTTAACATACCCATTCGAGTGCACGGCGGAGTGTACTTGAGCCTTTAAATGTCGTCGAGGAATTTCCTCTCGCCGATTCTGGGAATCGAACCCGGGCCGCTTGCTGGAAAGTTGAACTCTTTACTATTTATGTTTTTAATAGCTTTATTCATCTCTTGAAAATTATCGATTTATACTTACGATTGAAGTAGAAGCCAAGTTTCAACATTGTACTATTTTTGGAAATGAAAGTAGTAAAAACTGAAATATACTTGTTTCACGTTGATACACATTAACGCTTTGATTCCTGATTGCCAAAGACGTTACATTCAAACTATTACATAAATTATTATTCCAAACATTCTGTGGAAACGAAAGTAAAACTTATTCATGGACTAAAAGATTAGTAAATTATTGCATCCAGATTTTATAAATGCCAATTTGAAAACCAGTTGACATTTCGCACGATAATTCATACCTGACTAACTACTGTATAATAATAACCAGATTGACACTAACAGTAACAATAGATGAACTAACGTAACGAATACTGACCACGACACTTCGCTACGTACACATTGTTTAGACGCAGTGACTAGCATATATTACTAATTAGACACCAATAAAACTTATTTAGAATAAATAATTTGCGTTTGAAGTTCTTATTTTCCATTTAAGTATATTAATTATCATAATCCCCCTTCACAGGCCATGACAGCTTATCGGGGTATAGCAGGGTAGGGTCGTTCTCGAGTCGTTCGGTACTCAATGGTACTAAAGTGGCTAGCTTTACGCACCCCACCTAGCATAGTATTACCCCTGGATATGATTCCCCAGGTACTTACTCATTTTCACAGGCTGAGTCGACCTGGAAGCTTTAGATATATTAAAAACTACAATATATCATCTCTGTGATTCGAACCCCGGACATCCAGATTGGTAGTCAAGTACAACACCATTTAAGTATAATGAGAATACAAAATAAACAATAGAGCAAATAAATTATAAAAAATTCTGCATGCCATATATAGTATACTTAAAAATGCCAAAGAACAGTAATGTGTGCTACACCTGCCTGTTAAACATATCTTCTATAGTTAACACATTTTGGCTGTATCCGCAATATGCAAATGTTATATCACTGAGCATGTAAATTTCCTGCATATAAAACTCGTATCGTCAATTACTAAAATAACATGTCAAATGTATTGACACCACTGACAGGTATGCAACAAACTATATACAAAACCTATACAATTGTTATGACTAGGTATAGGATTTCTATGCATTTGCATGTTTTTTCTGCTTATAGCAAACATATGCAGAGTTATATTTTTACATGTTTAAGCCACATATGAATCACATATGTCAATTTGAAAGTGCATATAAATGCATATTTAGATGTTTTTTATAAATGCATGCATATTTTAGCATTTTTGAACGAGTGTGCATATTTTACCACTTTTTGAGCGTTTTACATGCTTTAATTATGAAATTTCTAATCTTTTTAAAATAATTTTAGCATTTTACACAACCAACCAAGGGCGGCTTAGTTGAGTCTAGGGGAAACCCATAATTTAAGCTTATTGTTAAATACTAGGCTTTAAAATATTTTACTGCCATAACCATCTGTGTACTTGTTAATATTTTCTAAGAAAGAAAAAGTTTCTATTTGCAGTAAACTGCATTTCAGTTCGAAATTTTAGAGTGTAAAGATGGGTAAAGAAAAACGGTCTGTGTCTGTTACACTTCGAAATTATGTTAAGGAATTCAGTGTTCTTACAACTGACGATAAGGTGTTGTATTGTACAGTGTGCGGCGATAAAGTTACTGCAACGAAACGCTTTCAAGTTACACAACATCTGAACACGGTTCGACATCAAAAGTGTGGTCCCCTGAAATCAAAAAAACAAACATTGTTACCGGGGTACCTTAATAATTCGCGCGGTGAGTCCAGCAAATCGATCGAATTTAATAAAAAACTATGTAGTGCATTAGTGGCTGCAGATATCCCGTTAAGTAAAATTAATCACTCAGCATTTCGTAATTTTCTGGAAGAAATTTCAAAAATGCCAATACCCGACGAGTCTACACTCAGGAAAAATTATTTACCTCGTTTATACGAAGAGACCATAAAATCAATTAGAAAACATGTAGCGAATAACTACATATTGGTTTCCAGTGACGAATCTACAGACACTACTTGAAGGTGCGTAGAAACTTCATTTCCTTCGTTTTGTTAGTAAAATTTAACTAATTAAAGACCGCAGAGCAATTTACGGATGTTTTATTTTCTATTTTGTTAGTTACATATTTAATCACAACAATATTTTTGCTTGATTAAAATATAATTTTTTTAAATAACTGTTTTGCGCTAATTGTTTGTAACCGACTAATTATGTAGTTCGATAAAATAAAAATCAAATTTTTGTTTTCAGATACGTGGCTAACGTTATAATTGGAGTTTTAAATTCGGAGAACAATCCCAAATCCTATCTATTAGCAATGGACGTTTTCAAGAGCACCAATCGTTGTTCTGTGGCAAAATTGTTTAATGATTCGATGGCTATTTTGTGGCCGGACGGCATACAGTACAACAAAGTACTCCTGTTCGTCACCGACGCGGCATCGTACATGATCAAGGCTGGAGCAGGCTTACAAGTTCTGTACGAAAAAATGATCCACTTAACTTGTCTTGCCCATGCAATGCATAGAGTTGCGGAAAAAGTGCGGGAAATATATCCTAACGTAAACTCTATAATTTCAGATGTAAACAAAATTGTTTATAAAGCTCCATATCGCATACAAATATTTAGGGAAACTGCTCAAGAAGTGCCTCTCCCACCTGAGCCTGTAATAACAAGGTGGGGTACTTGACTTTCTGCAGCAGAATATTATGCAACTTATTTTGATATTATTAAAGCATTTGTAAATAAACTTAATAAACACGATGCACTATGCATACAAAGCGCACAGGATGCTTTTAATACTAAGGAGGTGAGGGCAGAATTATTGTTTGTTTTGACAAATTTTGTGCGTTTAGCTAAAGGAATTCAGAAATTAGAAAGTCTGGGAAATGCATTAGATGAATCTCTTGTGCATGTCAAATGTGTTTCTTTGAATAAAGTAAAAGGACCAAAGCGTTTGACTATAAAACAAAAATTTAAATCCGTTATAGACAAAAATCCTGGTTTTCACTTAATTAAAAGTATAAACGATGTATTATCTGACCAAGACATTTTAGACGAGCTAAAACATTCGCTTGTAGAATTAAACAATTTTAAGTATGCCCCAATTACGTCTTGCGATGTGGAACGGAGTTTATATATAAATATAAAACAATATTTAGGGATAATAGGCATATGTTTACTTTTGAAAATTTAAAAATGTACGTCATTGTGCACTGTAACGCTCTATGTTTAGAAAATATAATTAATTAAATTATTGCATAGGATGTCTAATTAAAATAATTTCTGTAAATAAAATGTAAATAACGCACGTTTTTATAGTGCATAAGTGCATGCATATTTCAGCATTTTTAAGTGCATACAAATCCTATACCTAGTTATGACACATCATACACATTAACAAAGAAAATGAAGAGACTCCAGTAAATAGTAAAAAGAAGCCTTCAGAACTACAAACGCTTGACAACATTCTATTTCGGAAACAAAACTTCAAAATTCTAGTTATTCTAATGAAAAAGAGTTTAGTGTAGATGTTGATTTTGCAAAGCTATTACAGGATAGCACAAATATTTTACCTAGCCCCAAACATCCAGCTAGAAAATACTGCCAAGCGCAAAAACGAAAAGGTTTTTCTAGAAAAAATGAAACATATCCCGTTAAAAATCTTGGGTGCAAATTGGAACAAAAGGAAAAAATTCGAAAAGCAGAGTATGAATATTAATTAGTCAATATTATTATTATAATCAAGGGAAAATATTAACGAAGCATTTGATTATGTTAAAGATACGTTAAGCTATGTTCTTATAAATATAAATTGAGTAAAAGAGAAATGGACTAAACAATTCTTATGTGTCAGAAATGTGTTTATATCAAATTATATTTGCCACTAAAGGAATTTCAGTTGACACATCCCTCTGGTCGGGGTAGAATAATTATGAGATCAATTAAGTGCAATAGAGACATTCCAGTAATCATAAATGACGTAGGTTCGATAATGCTCAGGAATAACCTTGTTCCCGAAAGCTTTAAAACGGCACGTATGTTTATAATTCATCAAAAGGGTGGCCTAAAACAAATACCTAATTGGCCACCTACTTTTATATTATCTTCTTTATTGTAAATAATCATTGAAAGAACGTTGGAAAGACAAATTAGAAAATATATTGTAATATACGAACACCAACGAAGTTTTATTAGTCTTCCTGGCCGCTAGCTTAATTGAAAACATTCTGCTAAATGTGAAAGAAGAACGCGATATCGTCTTCTTAGTTTTTCTTGATTTAACAAATGCTCACGATTCCGTTAGTCAACACCTACAAAATGCGTTATGCAGAGCAACCTACTCATTTACAAGAGTTAATCATTAGCCTTCAGACTAATAATAACATACATATCAACCTAGGACTAAATAAATTGATATATTTTTGTTGCATCATTTATTTGAATAGCTCTCCGGACCTGAAGTTACAGAATCGTATGGGTTGGGCAATGAAAGAAGTGCTTTATTGATCTTAGGTTTTCCGATGATCCGAGCTTTAATAGCTAAAAACTGCACATGTGTTTGTTACACATGTAGGGAGACAATTTTTCAAGAATAGGACTAAAAATTAACAGCAAAAAATCTACTCCAATTGTAAATGAAAACAGAGAAATGCTGACTGAGACTTTGCTAATGTCCAATAATGAAATTACACATGCAAGTTCTATCAACAAGAAAGAAAGCATCAAGTATCTAGGTGTCTATTTTTCTGATTTGAAGAATTTGGTGAAAAATTAGAAGCAGTTACCAAAATCCAATTTGCTAAATTGTGACTAAAAATTGTTCGATCTTAATATACATATTTCACCATCTTTAGATATAGCTAAAATAATCAATAGTAGTGTCAGAAGTGTGATATTACAACTTCCTATTGTTACATCAAATTGTTTTTTGTATGCGCCCAAATACTTAAAAGGTCTTGAAATTCTATCGCAAAAATGGTCTTAGCACTTCCGAATGGATTGATGCTATCAAAATGTTCGTTCTCTACCTGACCGCACTACCAGCACATTCCGTTGCAGACATTGCAACGATGCAGGAACTCTTACCGATGTGTTGGGTAGTTGTGGCTATGATCAGTTACTGACAATTAAACGTTAGATTACCGTGAGACAACTATTGGCTACAATGTCTAATAAAGGGATTGAGATGCTAGGTATTTCGGACTGAGTGCACGCGTAGAATTGGTATTATTGCAATAGCTACAGATCGTAAAGAAGTTATAGTTGATCCTACGGTATGGTTTTAGGCTGATGAAGACCAACTGGAGTTGGTCGACATAGAAAAATAACAATTATCTAATCCAACAATTAACTCTTATAAAGAAAAATTCAAAGTTAGTAAAATTTCTGTTATGGGACATTAACTAAAAAGTATCTAAATGTTAGCAAACCGTTCAAACTACCAAAAACATTAGACCGTGATTCTAACTAACAGTTGATTGTATTTATCTTTAATAGATAAGTATTTATTAAGTGCTAATGTAAATAGTTTAAGTTAAAATAATAATATGTATTCAACAATTGACACAAAATGAACAAACATTTATTAACAGATGGAACTTCTAATCTCACCTTTAAAATACTAACATCCACCAGGAACGTAAACCAGTTCAACCTATGTATGCAGGGTCGTCTACTACTTCACTGTTTAGTAACTATCATGTATTGCATATTTGTCAGGAGGGGTGTCAATGCATTTGACGTGTTACTTTAATAATTGAACAGGAAATTTGCATGTTCAGAGATATAATTTACATTCTCGCTGTTTGTGGAGAAACAAGTTACAACGTCAATTCTGTATTTATTTTTTTACATTTTGATGCCGTTGGTTGCATAACCTGCAACCATATTCATTTAAAATTGCTTTCTTTACACCACTATGTAGATAATAATTATTTTAATAAAATATTTATTTCCAACTTAAGTTATATGGCGCACGCTGTTAACCTCACCCCTCTTTACATTTTACTTTTGTATATTGGTTGAGTCAATGCTTCAAACATTTGAAAAGGGGGGAAATACAATTAAAAGTTGCAATGAGATCGACAGTCCAATTGGTCTCGTACGTCGACGTCGCTGTGTGTGCATCTAAATATGTGATATGTACGTTTGCTTGCATTTATTTCAATATTTATTGTGACTAAGGTGAATTAATAATTTATTATATAATGTATATATACTGCGGTGATATCAAATCACCGTATTGAAAATTTATCAACGACAGAACTGAAACGTTAACACAAATATTTTTATATCGGATTTAAATTAAAAGAGGGACATGCTATGTCATGGGCATAATTAATATAAAGGCTGTAGATAGGACCACAGTTAGGTTCATTAATGTTTAAATTAAAAACTTAAGAATAAAGACTTCAGGTAAACATAACCTAGCTTTCTCATGCATAATAATAATAGGTTTCATTTTCAGAAAAAGGATATAAATTAGTTAGATTGCTTGATTATAATCATGTTTATGCAACCCATGTTACTTTGGGACGGTTTCCCACTTGTTAGGAAGAAGTAATTTCCATATTAAAATTTACATATTACGATGTTTAACGTTAGATAAATTTTTCTATATTTCAGGAGACCAGCTCAAGTTTATGTTGCTAATTAGCTGAAAATAGATCAATTAGGTCAATCTTATTATGACTGATACAATACAATTAATTTTTGAATTTGTTTATAAGATTTCTGGTCACCACAATTAATTAAGGTATTGAATCCTCTCGTTCGTGTTGATATGACTCTTATAGACTCTTATCCTGTTTTTCCTCACCTTTGTTTTTATGCAAGTGTTTAGAGTACTGTATGCTGGACATTTTGAGCATAATTTGATTAATGTTGATTTTATATTTAAGTTGGAATTTGTATATGCATTAATTGGTGTATTTATTGTAGTTCGTACTCTAAAAGATTATGTTTATACTAGATTGTAAAGATGTTTCTATGGAGAAATTATTTATTTTACCTATATCATGTATTCCTGTAACTAGCTTGTAAAGGATGAACGAGATTTGTACATTGTCAAACGTTTTTCTCGAATATCTTCGTTACGATACATTTTGGGATAATGAATTTATGATAATTTATTGATCTTCGTTTCAAGGGCTACAATCCTATAATAACAGAATTAAGATTAGTGCGAAAAAATATCAGCTGTCCCGGATTAGTGACGTCACGAGCTTACTCGATGTTTCATTGTTTTGAAAAAGTGTCATAGTTTTCTTTAGTTCTGGCATAAACTATATAAGCTGGGGCAAATTGTAATAAAGTCAGTCGATAAAACGTAGAAGGCAGAATCTATGCCCGACTCCGGATAAAATATCTGTAATTAATTTGAGGTTAGATAGTTAATCATATGTTTTGATATAAATGTGGCAGTATAAATAAAGTTTTAAAACAAATTAAAGTGTTACCTGAACATTTTTTAAAAGGATTAAAAGAAGATTTGATTAGTGTGCAACAATTATTAAAAGTGAAAGTGATTATTTAAATAAATTCAAGTGAATTTATTTTTTGACATCGATCTACGTATCGATCTTATAAACAAGAAGTCAGCTGTTTCGTTTCATCGCAGTGTTACCAATAATAAGGATTAATTTTTTAAAATGGAAAGTATATCGTAATATACAAAGTTGGTTATAAATGATTCTTGTCAAGTTCATAAATAATAATTAACTTGTAAAGTTCATCCTCAATTATAAAATTATTTGGTTTAGTTTATTAAGTTCTTTTCAGAATTTATTTGATTTAAAGTAAATAAAACAACTAAATTTCTTTATATAAAATTTATTTTCATTTGACAAACATTTTTATTTATAAACAAATTTCATTTGTGTTGGTTTGTTGAAACGAATGACCGTACGGATCCTATGTCAGGTCACTACAATTATTTCTAACGTTTGAGCAAACCTGAGAATTTATTTCTCAATTATCAATTGTATTATCTTGAATAACATTTTTATTTTGACGTTCCATTTGGATTTTTATTTTTGTTCGTTAAATAAAGTTTGTGTTTTCAATTTTATATATGTGTTTAATTGATGTTAATACAAGCATCCAGCGTTCTTTCAGTTAAATTCAGAGTTTAGTAGCAGTTGTCCAGCTTGCAGGTGTTTTAGTGCTTACGATATAAGTTTTTCTTTCTTTCCAGGCATAAAAGTAAATACGAGTCTCGTAATTCAAATAATTTATGCTTTACTGAGCAAACCTGAGCTAGCTGAGAGCAATAAAGAAAAATATCTGTGGTGTATTCTCATTTCAATCTACCGTATATAATTTATGTTTATATTTGGAACGGTGGATATATTGTATTTTATTTTATATTCAAAGATCACCGCAATACACATCTATGTACGAATTAAACGACTTCTGTTTTTTGTTTTGTTTTCTGATGATTTAGTCTAGGCTAAAACTAATATTACGGATATAAGATATTTGAAATAAAAGGTCAAAAACTACAACAGCAATTCATTTGCATATTTCTGTCAGTTTAGCAGCTCTTGGTAAAACTGACATTAGATTACAATTAAGTAATACATACCGTCAATCTATCGTATTTTTTATTGAAGAAGCGAGAAAGAATAGGTAGGGGAACACTGTTCCCCGTGTTACACGTACTACAGTGTTACACTTAATGTTTTTAGGATTGCTTTATATTAAAAATTGTTCATATTTTCATGTTAGAAGTACTTTGGTGTTAACCAAGTGTAGGTGCATTTTGGTTAATATTCACTAATGGGTTTTCAAGAAATTAAGGTATGTATACTTTTTAATGTCAAAAGTAATTATTTCAAGTAAAATACAATTTACTTCAGGATTAATCTAATTAAAGCTAGATTATTAAAAATGTATTTATAAATAATTTGTAAGCTTATTTACGCCGGAGAAGCACGAACTTAACCACAAAACTGTTTGTGCCCTTATTAACTATTCGAGTATAAATTTTTGATGATCGGGGTACAGTGTTACAGCGGTTAGTGAGGTTCGGTGTAACATTATTTATGTAACACTTGTGCAGACAGTGATCAGTCCAAGTTGCATCCAAGTGACAAAGATACGTTATTCCATTCAAATGATATCGATGTTGGAAACTTTGTGATAATACAAAGAGACTACAATAAAACATAGAATTTTGTCAATTGGGGAAATTACACGTAAAACGAATACAGAAGTTAATCCACCTTATAAATTCGTACGTACAACACAAGAATATAAGAATCGTAACTCTTAAACTAGGAAGATAATAAATTTTAAAATTTTAATTTGGTTCTGAATTATATAAAAAAATATTTTTTGTGTAACACTGCCCCCCCTTTTCCCCTACACAAAAAAAACAGTATTGTTGAATATGTCTAATAGGGTGGCCTTAACAAATTTCTTTTTTCTACAAACTGGTGGAAACGATCCCAAATCATCAAAAAAGAAGGAGCAAATTAATTTTAGCTTGTTTTTTAAACAAAAAACCGTGTCGCATTAGACTTTTTTGAAAAATGCATTTTTAGCGTGTAATTTTTTGTTTAAGTCAGACGGTGACTTTCTCCTATTCAAAATAATGTTTCAATTTTTTTTAGATAATTCTAAAGTAAAAAGTTTCAAATTAGTTAAAATTAAATTGAATTCATATTTGTTTTTCTTTGAAAATACTTTAAATTGGAACAATATTTCTCAGTAAATTTCACAACTTCGAGTCCGTCGTGGCACAGTTTTAAGTTAAAAAAAAGCGCTAAAATGAATTTGCACCTTCTTTTTTCATCATTTGTGATCGTTTCTGCCTGTTTGTAGAAAAAAGCTTTTTTTTAAGGCACAAAGTTTTAGTGTCTAATTTTGTGGTAGTTTCGGATTGGTATTACGTGGGCATTGTAATAAATAGTGTAGTTAGTAATAATAGATCGCAAGGACTGTCGTTTATCACAACACTATAATTTAACGGTGTCTCCTAACCACACTTGTATTTGACTAATTGCCAATACGTATTTCAGTGACGATATTCCTTTTTTCTGGGCATGAAACCGTCTGTTTCAGGTTAGAAGACACCGTTAAATTATAGTGTAGTGTAGTTAGCTTTAATGAACTAGACTACTTTGCCAACATGAAGGATACACAAGCTAAGTTGAGCATACACGTTTTTAGTGGTATCCTCTTTTTAGTCAATCATTATAAAAAAATTTACCCCAACTTTTGAACTACCCAAACCGCCACTGGCAAACACATACACTAATACTATTTTAAAATAATAGCTAAACAAGAAAATTAATAAAATTATTTAAAATCTTAACTTTCTCTTTGATGAAGTTATGAAGTTAAATGAAATGGGAAAAAGCATCAATATGTAACTGCTTTATGGCTTGTTTGAGTAAGAAATAGTTGAATTTAATTGCATCTTGTATGTTTAACTATTTCCTAACTATAGCTATTCAATCGATTTTTATTCTATACTAATGCAAGCTAGTTGGTTGTTATATAAAGTAAGTACTGTAGTGATCTTAGTTGACGATCACTAAATTACTCCGGACAACGACATAAAAACAAAAAAGACTTTTATTCCTTTTAAATATAACATTTTAATATAAACCAAATACTGCAATACATGTTGGTATACAGGGTGTCATGAGTTAGAACGCGTTAATTTTAAGGGACGATAGAAGACATAAAAAAAACAAAAAGTCTTAATAAATTTTTTTCTATGTTAATAATACATAAGTTACATACCTAATGTAATTCATGCAATGTTCTATTATTTCTTGGTTTGTTTTGCTTTTATTTTGTGCAATAATTGGGTTTATTTTCTCAGTTCCTGTATGTACCTACATACCGGACGCCCCATTATATTTTGACTTTTTATAAACCTATATAGCCTTTGAACTAATTGAGATAATGAAATGCGGTGTTAACCAGTCTTCTTATTTTTTAAGTTTTTTTCTGTGCCCGTCTTTTGTGCCTACTTCCGGTTTAACAGCAAATGATATATCGTATTTTCGGGAATAGGGCAACTTTGTGATTTCAAATGGAACACCCTATATTCTTTCACAATTGGAAAGCTCATTGCTTTACCTTTCCGTAAGTGCTATACTTGGCATGGTTATTATACAGGGTGATGGTTTTATAAGCTCTTTACTGCATGTGATTAAAATGCTACGAAAACAAGATGTCTTTAACAGTATTACCCTCGAGGTGTTAAGGAGCAGCTATGACAACTTTGTAAAGGAAATGAATAAATGTATGCAAGTTGATGAACGCATTTTGAACATCTTTAAAACTAACTAACGTTTAATGATTTGTTTATTTCTTAATTGTTTAATGTTTAATAAATAAGTATCCTGTTACCCATTGAAAGATCGAGTTTCATATGTACAAATGTACATATTGAACGTTAGCAATTGAAGTAACATGTATTGTCAATAAACTAATTTGACGTTTACTAATTTGTGAATTATTATATTTTCTCGTAGCATTTCAATAACATGCAGTAAAAGAGCTACATAAAACCATCACCCTGTATAATAACCTGACAAGCATAGCAGTTTTGGAAAGGTCCTATTTTAGTTTAGACCTATCATCATTTACTTTCTTTATTATACCTACTTAGTACCTATGCTAAATGTCATCATGATTACGAGATGAAGACGTAGGTAGGTGATTTCTTTGGAAAGGAATAGTTTTTCTATCTGAATTTGCATTCAGAATATGACTTAATGTAAATTGTTTTCATTTTAAGTACTCTTGTGTAAAAAAAAGTTTTTTATAAAAAAGATGCATGGTTAGCAACTTTTAACCTACATAATCTTTAATAACTTACTGGTACCCATAAAAGTTGCAACCCCCACACTTTGATAGCACGAGCCACCATTGCTACGAACACAAAAAGCTTCAAATGAAAGGATTCTTTGCAGTTGTTTTTTTTTTCTTTCGGATGAGATCGCGTATTATTTGATCTTAATAAAGTACAATCAATTTGCCTTTGCTTTTATGTGTAGTGAAGTCTACTCGTTTGTTTACAATAAAAAGAAAAGTAAGTGGTATTAAATATTAGTATTCCCAGATTTTATCATTTTCATAATTAAATTCAATATTTGAAAACTGCTTGTTTTGGATTATGCGTGTAATACTCCCAAAAATGTAATCTTAGCAATTTGAATATATGCATTCATGTCAAGTATTTAATTTCTATAAATGATAATTATCGATAATAATCATAAACAAATATGTACATACTTTGAAAACTATCCAGTTGTCTATACATCCTGACTTTTAAAGTAAATAAAAAGCAATCAGTTAATTTAAAGAAAACCCGGTTGGTTGGAAGGGTTGAGTATTATTGTCGACTCCAGCAGAACTCACTACATCCGTTTTCAGGCCGAAGCTAGGCTATGCCAGGAAACCGGAGGCCATAGCTAATTCGCTGGCCTGATGTCACGCTCCGAGACAAATTTCCACCGTATATTCTAGTAGTACAGCAGGTTAATTTATAGTAACTACACCTACAGAAATATTGTTCTTTCACGCAATTCATTTATTATTCTGATAAAGACTTAATAGTAGCATTAATTATAGTTAGTATAGGGTGTTGTACAGAGAAACGCGTTATATGAAATATTATGTATTATTCCAGATGCTTACTTATTACCTTCCCAGTCGACTACACAAAGAAATTTATTTTATGTAATTCTTGTAGAAGGGCAAAAATCGTACAATTCATAAGCACTTTTCATTAATTTTCCATTAGATTTAACAAATCCTAAATTCAGATTCTGATTCAACCTGATGGATTGACAGATTTTTCTGAAGAAGACAAGTGTAATGCTTGTCCATCAATGCTTATTTTTTGATCTACGAGCATTTCGAATTAGCTCAGTTTTAGAATTACCTGGAAAGGTAATGTTCCAACACTTACAAATTACCATTATATTTTCTATGGCGCGTTTCCCATGCGACATCCGGTCTGTGCATTATATTCTGTAATATAATAATGTCCTGTCAATCAATACCAAACAAGTTAATGATGAACTAAATAATTGACAGGGATTATCTGCACTACCAAACTCTATGAATGTGTTTATCGGATAAATAAATTAGAAGCAATAAGAGTACTTTAAGGTAAAGAATACTACTAGAGAGACCATCATTTAATTTAAACGTTTCAACAACTGTGGTCAAAGTCTAAAGCCTGTTCATTTATTTCTACCGTGTAGCTTTATTAAAATCGTTAAAATAAAGTACGTTTATTATTAAGCTAAAAATTATTACTCCACGTTTTGTTTGTTAATACAATGAAGATTCTAAATTCCGCGCCTTGGGAGATTGAACCGTCTTAAGAGGCTGTCTCCGAGAAACCGGACAAATTTGGATATAGAAAAACATGTGTGTTCTCCAATTTGTTTCAAACTTTCAAGGAACATTCTTTAGCCTATAAAGTCCGTCTTGCCCGACGACTGATAAGCTGGCCGAAGCAGGGCGGCAAAGGTCAAAATGCTAACTTTGTGTAGAAGCATCGTACACTCACATGCTATAACTCAAATTGACAAATTCGAATTCGTTTTAGTTGTTTTTGTTTTTAGAATTCATTCGAGTAAATGCTGTTTTTATCGGGTATTCGTCCATAGAAAACATATCGAGGGCATATCCGCCAAATTTGTGATTTTCGATTTTTATGGCATATTGATTACTTGTATGGACCTACATGTTTTGTATGTGTGTTAAACGGGTGTATGTTTTGTATAGCCAGACTCATAACAAATAAATAAACTAGATCGGCGTAATAACGTATTAATAAAAGGTTTTTATCGTTTCTTGTAAAATCTGCTTTTTGGCTCTTACGCCCCTCTGATCTGATGCCCTTGATATATGCATTGTGCTCATTCTTCAATATCGTAGATTCCCTTCATACCTTTCCATTTCCTGCATCTTCATTTCCTTCGAAGAAATCTCCGACATTATTGGGGAAAGAGGCGGCGAAAAATCTTCCGCTCCTCCAATGGGTTGAGTTGGATCTTTCGAATTAGGAGATATGTTGGGAAGTTTGGTAATTGCCAAACTTTATTTTTGGGCTTTTCAGAGATCAATTCATGAAAGGAATCGACAATCCTTTTTAGAGAAAAGTCTATGCTAGTGAAGTGGTCAAGCTAATGCGCTTACTGAAGAATGTGAACGTCTGGTCTGTAGAGGTCAATACCTAAATTCGGTTCAAATGAAAACGGAATGTTTTGGAATAGAAGTTAAAAATAAAAAAAATACGAACGAATTCGAATTTGACAAAGAAGAAAACCGGATAAAATCCACCAAAATGTTATGAAGGTGTGGTTTGTTGTTGGGGGAAGGAGAGGCTAAGCACCAATATATACTGACTGAGGCCACAATTCCATAATCTTTATCGAATACTTTATAATCTTCTAATAAATTTAACCGAAATTCAGATTAAACCTAAAGTTCATACTGTAAAGGAAGATCACTTAACCTAACTTTTCAGAGAGTGCTTGGATTAAGGTGGCGCATAGAAGAAAGCTTATTTTCCAGGACTAGTAGGTTCTGAAAATGTATAATATGTTATGCTTACCTTTAGGATTAAGATAATTAACAATCATTCACCAAAAAACACATTTTTCATGCAGTTTGCACATTGCAGTATGTTCTTTTACATAATGAGGCAAAAACCTGATGAAATATATCTATATTATTATTTATATATTTATATACAATAAGAAAATTATTTATTATTTATTTGTTATTAATACGATTAACAGACTCTCTAAAAATAACTTCTATAGATATTATAATAATATTTACAGAATAATATATAATAGAAATACTTGCGTTGTGTTAAGTTATAATGAAAACGGTACAAAAAACGTAAACAAGAAAAATAACATTTTTATCATCATCGTCACTGTAGGCACTATTACTACTACTACTACTATCACCACTTATGTGTATAATTAAGGGTAAAACTTGAATATCTAAAATTGCTTCGCGTTCCAAATAGCAATCTTCAGCTTCAATGATGCGTTTGCATGACAAGACATGTCAAGGCTAATTTATTGAAGAATTTCCTTATATACAACTTTCGTTGTGTGATTACAATTCTCGGGATTTTCATGAATGATTATTTAAATAAATGCAACCAAACATAACCAGTTAAAAATGCTAAGCCTAGCATTGTCTAGTACTCCCCTCTCACAGCTTACCCTTCTTCCTCCCGACAGATCACCCTCTTTGACTTACCCCTCCTCTTCAGCTTATTCCACCCTTCCCCCTCAACTTATCCCCACTATGAACTTCTACATTGAATCCATATATCATATGCGTAATATATCAACTATATAAACTTTATTCGTCATTTTGTTCATGTTCCTTAAGAGATAGGCATTAGTTCTTCACACACATTCACTATCACGACATTCTTATTATATGTTTCCATTAAATATTCGAATCTGAAATGAAAATTAAAAAATCCCGAAAAAAACGAACAGCAGAAACAGACACACACCGCATTTCATGAAAATACTATGACACTCGGCTGAGAATTGTTTGTGATATAATTTGTAAGCAAGCGATTGGTGACGTAGTAATCACGTAGAGGAAGGATGTTTAGTCCCCAGATGTGACAAAGCGATCTCTGTTAAGCTGCGGTTTCCTAGGACAGTCGGCCGGCAAAAATTGACACTGACCGACATCCGCGGATGTCAGAATTAAACGCGAATAATTAAATGCAGGTGGTTTCCTTAAGTTCCCCTATGTTAGTCAGTTTTCGTAGTCGGTTCTGTTCGATCGAAGGTAGATTTTAGCAGAAAAACGCCGTGCCATACAGTTCAAGAATTAACCTGTTGTTAATAATATGACGTATGGGCTTATATTTTTCATGCAAAATGAGTCAAAGATTTTCGTTTCATAAAATCGAATATGTGTACGCACCAACAGAAAAGGATAAAGAAGACGAAAAGCAAGCGTTCTATGAATAATTAGAGAAAATGACTGAAACAATGCCGAAAGTGAACATAGTGATTATAATAGGAGACTTTAATGCTCAAGTTGGGAAAGAGGTATGCTACAGGGCAGTAACAGGCGTACACACAATACATGATGAGACAAACAAGAATGGAGAAACGTTTTGTAATTTTGCAGCAGCGGCAGGTATGTGCTTAACAAGTACGAAGTTTATGCACAAAGATAAACATAAGATTACATGAATGGAAATAGATCATGTTTCAGTAAAGAGAAAAGACACTGTGGCAATACAGGCTATATAGAGGAGCGAACATCGACTCAGACCACATATTGGTAATAGCTAAATGTAAAATAAACGTAAAAATCTTAGAACACAATATGAAAACAGCGAAAAGATAATGGGAGATAGAAAAGCTACAACAAGAAGAAACAAGCAATAGATATAAATTAGATATAATTAGAAGACTGGGAAAATATCAAACGCTAGTATAAGTAAATCAGCGGAAGAAGTTATAGGATACTGGAAAAGACAGCAAAGTAATGGTTTAACCACGAATGTATCAATAGAAGTCAAAAATAAAATGAGAGTGAGGTGGCTAAAGACACAAAAAGAAGAAGACATGAACGTATATAGAGAAAACAGAAAAGAAACTACAAAATTATGTAAACAAAAAAACGAATAGTACTTAGAAATAAATGAAAGCAAAACTAAATATATGTGCTGCAGCAGAATTGACATGGAAAGAATAGTACATCAGGCAAAAACACACCAATCACTATAATACAAAAAGTGACAAAAAAGGGCTAACCCCCCTTGAAGAAAGGATAAAACAAGTTCTTGCACTAGATCATTTGTTATTTCAAAAGAAATGTATTAGTATAACAATAATAATAAAGATGAACAATTAATTAATTTCGTGAAACAGTACCCTGCTGATTATATTGCAAATTAAAAAGCTACAAAAATTTAGTTGTCAAAAAGCTTTCTGTAGTAAACCACCTCCGCCACGAAATCGGTTTCCACTTCCGGAAATAGCTATACAGCAGATATCGACGGCTTGAACCCCTAGATGCTAGTAACATTGATGAAAGTTAAGAAAAGCGTAGTTCCAAAAATTAACACCCAGGAATCTCAAATGGAACTGCGAGTGGATGTCTTTTTTCAAGCGTATCGAAATGAATTTTTGCTTTTTAAAAATATAAAAAAATATAAAAATTAAGTAGTGTTGATTAATCTACACAGCTAAAGCGTTAATATAAAAAAAGAATCCTGTAAATCTGCCCAGTAGGACTCTCAAACGAACTGGAACAAAAGTCAGCCTTGTGTTTTAAATATATAGCTAAGGTCTGTGGAATGAATTTTATTTCGCAACCAGCGTGGACAATATTAATCTATTGGTTTTAGCCAAAGGAGCAAATAGGACTTTATGCGTTGGAAATAATTAGTACGTAATAATCGTATGCGATTACCTTCAATTACCTATCAATCTTCTTTACAACTGTTCTCAATCAGTAAATCGTGTTTTTTCATTCTAATTTTTTTTTCTAATTTTTATTGGAGACGAGAAAGTGTTATTGCACATTTTTCAGAGGCGTAAACATTTTTCATGTGGCCCAACTCGTGATATGGAATGTTTCTTACTGTACATCATCTTTTAGGTTTTTGGGCTACGTAAATTTGGGCACTTCTTCACTATGGCAAACTGATGTTGAAATTTCGTGTAAGACGTTCTATTCTTATGTATATATTCTATTCTATTAATATGTATATTTAGAAGTGTTTGTGTGTTACGTAGACGACGTACGTATTACATGTTCATTGCTCATTAACTGTAATTATTTCTGTTAGAATTTTTATTTTAAGATGTAACGCTCATGGAATACCGGTCATGGGCGTACCTAAACTTTTTTTTGTTAAGTTTAATCTCCCTTAATCCCTTTCGGTTTGTCAATTAGCGAGCAGGCATCTCGCCACAACACTTCAATCTAACTTAGACTTTGCCTTCAATTATTCTCTTCAACAGCCCTCTCTCTTAGAATATGTACTATTATTTGTGTCCTTTTTTTTACTGTTTTTCCATATGTTTTCACGTGTCCTAATACTTTTTAATTCAATTTCCTTAGTGCCCAAGTGAGCTCTATGTTAAGGCAATCACTTATTATATTTCTCATCGACTGAGATTGAGAAATAGATATAAGTATCGATCAAATGAAAAGTTGAAAACGTAGTTTTTTGGTATGAGAAACGATTACATAAGTGAAGGGTATGTTTTTAAACCTTGCAAAAAGCTAAAATATAACTTGCGTTTAGTTATAGTTTACTTATAAGTAAAAGACGATTTTTAATTCAGTATAATTACGTAATAAAACAAAATCAAATAACTGTTATCTATATAAGTAATCTACTTAATCTTATATAAGTATTAACTTATTAGCTGCTAGTATTCATCAACTCAAACATATAAGTTACTGAAGAGAACTTCTATTTCAAGTTCCGCATCAGGACTTTTCCATTAATTGCAGCAATGTCATTAGAGATTTTCTTCCAAAAGTGTGTGCCATTAAGGTAAATGTCCCAGTTAGTAACGGTGTACTAATTACTGACAAATTATGGTGTTTTTGTTTTAAATTGTAGTGGACATTACTAAAATTAACGTTTTTACAAACAATAATGTTATATTACATTTTATTTACAGGGTAAGTTAGAAACGTTTTTAACTAGCCCTTTTAGTAAAGAGCTGTTTACACAGTGCTATTTATTTACTATGCAATATATGTAAATCGTATAAAATAGCGTGTTGTATAATTGGTTGCCTCACAGTAAGAAATCAGCCCCGTGAACAATTTTTAGAGTACTGGATAAAAACTTTAGAGTTAAAATTTAGAGTAGAAAACAGTTTTTTTTTCACTCTGTCCTTATAACAAAAATAATTCTGCACTACTGAAATCTATTCTCCCTTTATATTATTAATTAACTCTATATAGATTGAATACTCAATCTAATAGTATTCTATACTTTAAAAATATAACAAAATCCACTCTAATTCTAATTTTGTTAAGAGAAGAAAAACCGTTAAAAAGTGATTTAAATTGGTTTGCCAGTGTTGATGTTACTCTAGTTAGAGTAAATAAAACGAATTGGCACCATATCCACTTGACAGTGTATTTAGTAAGAGAAGCGTGTGCGCATTAACGACACTAACAAAACATGGCGACAATCAGCTGTCTGCTGTATTTGAACCGACTTGCTAAATCTTTGAAATTTCCAAAGTTACTAAAATTGGTGTGAATTTCAAAATTTTACAAATCTTTCACTAATTTAATGTGGCTGTACAATTTAAAACGTAATGAACAACTAAGCAAAATTTAGAGATCAGAATTATATTGACTAGACCAAAAACAGGTATGTGTACATAAAAATAGTACCTACATTAAGTTTAGATTTGTAAGATTTTGAGATTTCCGCTAATTCTAGTAACTTTTTAAATTGAAGAGTTTTAGCAGTTAACTAGAAACCTGTTGATATTCTTGATGTCTTTTTACTGCGTGTGAACGTGAAACTTCGCAGTTTGTTTTAATAATTAATATAAGGTACCTTACATCAATTTTACTTGTTAAACATTTTATTCATACATGTATTGTTTTATAATTTAATAATTAGTGTTACTTATGATGAGTAATAAAACGGGAGCACTTGGAAACTTGACATGTTCAACAGCAAACACTTTGTTAAATAATTCATATGTTGTATTTTATTTTCAAACAATGGACAGAGATATTAAGAAATTAGCTAAGTAAAAGCAATAATTATAATTGTATTTTATTCGTAGAATAAAAGAGTAGTTACATCATAATTGTAGTAATTTTGAACTTTGGCGGAGTTCACGAAGTGCTGCAAGCTGCAAGGGAATCTCCTAATACAAATTTCATGAGAGTTGGCAGGGAGCAGGACCAGTAGTTCACTCAGCAACATTTAACAATATCATGGACCAAGAAAAACAATTTCGAAGTAAAGGTTCCGGGGTGTCCTTTAACCAAAATATAAGTGTTCCCACTGGGCTCGTATACATTTTTTCAATACGTTCTTGTGCTTTAATTGCGTATATACAGGGTGTATTACCGATTTTGTTACATAGGCGAATAGCATGTAAAAACACAATTTTGTCGGAACTACGAATATTACGTTAAGTTAAAGTGTTTTCTTTCAAGTACAGAAGAGTCACCTCGAAATATATTTGTAAGCAATATTTTATATTTCAGCAAAATTTTTATTGGTGTGAGTGTTTATTTCGAAGCGTTCTCACGTTAACCAAATGTTTCTTTTCTGAGAAATAGATTGTTCTAGAACTAAACTGTTTTTAATTCCGTGCTTATAAGGGCTAAAATATAATATTAGCCCTCACAAAAGTTTTCTTATGGTTAAAATGTACGAAACTTCGAATTCATAGCTTTAAAACATACTGGGTTAAAATATTCCCTTGTAAATAAAATTCCGACAAACAAAATACTCTAGAACAAACTCGTCTAGACGGCCACCTGCAAATTATTGAGTTCTTTTTAGTAAATAAATCGTAAGAGGAATCCTCGAAAGTTCCGTCGAAATCATTCTAGAATAAATGACGTAAATATAGCTCATTGACCAAAAAGAATCCCGCCATATTTTCATTGGTTTATTTAAAATTTTACCCTTCTCAAAACTTATTCTATCGCCGAAATATGTTTAGTTTAGGACAGTTTACAATAGAATCTCATACAGTGAACAAGAGAATAGACGGACTGAGCGGAAAGTAATTTCTCGCGTTGTTTTGAGGCTCTCTCTTCAGAGAAGCCCCCGGTGAAGTTTATGTTAATTGTTTGAGTAGGTATTAGGTCGCTTGAGCGTGGGGAAATTTTGATGACCGTGGGAACCTAATTAGCATAATTAATTGCTCTAATTAAATTGATTGCTCTAATTAATATGCAAATGAGGCGCGAATTAAATTTATTGCTCTAATTAATATGCAAATGAGGCGCGAATTAAATTTTTGCTCTAATTAATATTCAAATGAGGCGCGAATTAAATTTATTGCTCTAATTAATATGCAAATGAGGCGCGAATGCTCTAATTAATATGCAAATGAGGCGTGAATTAAATTGATTGATCTAATTAATATGCAGGCGTGAATTTATTGCTCTAATTAAATGATCGAATTATTTGATCTAATTGCAGGTAATAATTTATTGCTCTAATTAATATGTAGGGACGGCCATTTTGGAACTTTATCATTCGCAGTCTCCTCTCTCTCTCTCTCTCTCCTGTTAGAGGACGCATGAAAGAGCCCTCTCTCTCTCTCCTATTAGAGGACGCATTAAAGAGCTCTCTCTCTCCTATTAGAGGACGCATTAAAGAGCCCTCTCTCTTATTAGAGAATGCTTTCTCTCTCCAGCGCACACACACACCCTGTACTCTTTCTACTACCTTTTCTAGAAGAAATAATAATAAAGCCACATAGGAATTAAAAATTATTTTTATTAATATATACTGTTAAGGCTACATTTAATTTATAATAAAAATGTTGATAGAATGCTGGTGCTTGAGGGCTTCAGGACTGACCTCTGTTTTCTATTTGCGGTTCCAGGGGCTGTAACAACAATAACAATAGAACATTAAAAAGGGGTTTATTGTATAAACTTGATGTTTACTCGTACCTTTCAGCAACAATAATCACACTTTGACGCTTATCACGGCAAACGACTCTTTTGAATTGTAGTATCTCTGCAATTTCTTTTATTTTGTAATCACATAACTTCTTGATTGGCTTCTGGCTAACGGGAGATTTGTTCAATTGTTGTATTAGCAAATCCATTTTTTTCTATGTAAAAAATAGACAAAAACTTAACACTCACAAGAATAATAAATGATTATTTTAACATACCTAGTTCAAGCAAACAACAACAATATTACTATCACCGTAACCGATGTCAAGAACCAACTAAAACGGAAGGGGGTTTGACTGAGCTTTTATAAACTTCGAACCTGCGCGAATGAACATGATTTTAGATAAAATCTTAATTTATTACCAGAACAAAAAGGGTATTGTTAAAAAAAAACCTGCACTGTCAATTAATTACTTGAGACCAAAAAAGGTCGACACCTGTGCTGTCAATTGAGCAGCTGTTTTAGATAAAAAAGCTAATTTATTACCCTCAGAGCAAAGGGATATCATTAAAAAAGGGTAGCGCCGTCAATCAGACAGCTGTTTTTAGATAAAATCTTAATTTATTACACCCCTCGGAAAAAGGGTGTCGTTAGCTTTTATATTTATTACCCTCAGAGCATCTTTATTTAGAAGGTATTTTTCACCTATTTTTCAATTATCTGTAAATTTAGACATTTTTTTTTTATTAAAATATACCTATTTAAAGAAATGGTTTTTTCGATTTATCATACTTCTAAACAAAGGGTTGACAGTGTTAGAGCATTAAAAGTACAGAATAGGAAAACTAACAAGTATTTAATAAAGAATTTAAAAAGTAAGGTATTAAAATTTAAAAACGTTATATGTACAAATTACTTATGACTAAATTACGTTTCTCTAAAAGAAATGTAAAAAAGGTTACACACTACTGCGTAATTATATATAATATTTAAATAAATAAAGATTATTAAAAGTTTCACAGTTTTATTAAAATATAACCTGACAATATTGTTTCGACAGCTATAATATATAATATTGCTTGTACGAGTTCTATCATATTTACCATTCTTGTTATTATTTAATCTACCTGAGCTCGCTTGTTTATGACATCCGACTGATTTATGACCTAGTAAAAATACTTAATTAACAAAGTCTTGAACCAGGCGCATTCATATCTATTTCGTAATATTACGCAATATCATGCATTACGTAAACGATGTTTTAATGACAACCAGAGGACGCTACGATTGTTTTTTAGAACGTATAAAAACAAAATCCTTAAAAAGCAACCTCATAATAGGGCATAAACGTTTGAAGGTTTTTATTTAATTAGAGCCAATTCCATCGTATTTTAGTTATTTGAACACGATGTCGAACTAAAGAAATATTATAGAGAATGGATTTATCTATCGATATTTGTTTTAAAGCGAAGCCTAATCCTTCAATAATGTTTTTAAAATGATAAACACACACACACCTTTAAACAGGGGTTGTATCGAATGCTAAAAATGCAGGTAAATTCTTTTAAAATTTTAAATCATTATGACAACAGAACGAGTTATAACCCTGTTCAGAGAAAGAAAGCTTATCTTTTACTCAGATCTGAGTGTAATCATTACCGATACGACAGACGATGCTATGCTGACAAACAAGATGAAACAAGCATAAGAGGGCTCGCTTGTTTATGACATCCGACTGATTTATAACCTAGTAAAAATACTTAATTAACAAAGCCTTGAACAGACGCATTCTTATCTATTTCGTAATATTGCGCAATATCATGTAATACGTAAACGATGTTTTAATGACAACCAGAGGGCGCTACGATTGTTTTTTAGAACGTATAAAAACAAAATCCTGGGTGAATATTTCACCATTTACAACATAATCATGAATAAAGTGGTTGGTGTATTTTTGCATACGAAACAATGGAACATTTATTTACCCCTCTCTCTCTCTCTCTCTCTCTCTCTCTCTCTCGCTCTCTCCTTCTCCCTCTCTCCTTATCATCTATTAGAGAGGACGCATTAAAGAACCTTCTCTCCCTCTCTCACTCTCACGCTCTCTCACTCTCTCTCCCTTCATCCTAATGCTAGTAAATGAAACAGTATTGGATAGAGGTAACCGTTAGGTCTACTGTTCTGGGATTGGTTCGGACGGCTTTGTTATTTCATACGTGAAAATAAAAAAAAATTGATAAATGTTTTACTGTTTTTATTATTTTTCGTATAGTTACACAATATTACTAATATTCTATTGTAAATCAGCTTAAACTAGGTGATTATAGTTTTATATAGTATATTACTTTATTACTCAATATAAACTAGATATGTTATATCAGAATGTTACAAATTAATTTTCTAACAAAATAACTTAGATCGGCTTATAAATATATATATATATATATATATATATATATATATATATATATATATATATATATATATATATATATATATATATTCTAACACTTAACATTTACTTAATAGAATATTAACTATATATTAAACTTAAACCTCAACAACAACATACTTTATTTAATCTAGTAATATAAACTTTATATAGGTAAGAACTGTCATTTAACAACATCTTCCGCCTTTATCCAGGACTTTTCATTCAAGCCGAGCCATTTGACGTACATGTCACCATTGCTGCGGCGTTTAAGTACTTTTTCAACTAAGTAAACGTCTGGCTGATTGGTTTTCTGCAGCTCGAACTCGTAGAAAGCTCCTCGAACAGCAACCCCATGAAGATCTTCCAGCAGATATGTGACAGGTTTTGTAAATTGAACTTTAACTATTTTGAATAATTCAGTTGACCAGCTGGGCGTGTATCCCTTAGAAAAGACCCCCTTGAACTTACTAATATGTACGAGGTCATTCAAGTCTAGTTTACGTTTACTTCCTGCAGCGACATCTGCTTTTACATTAGTGTCATAAACGGTTAGTTTGGTGGTAGGTGTAACAGTAGCAGGAGCTCGACCTATCGTTCTATGTCTGGTGTTGTTATAGCTGTCAACTACCCTCTGTAATATATCTATCCATTTAAATGATCCTCGGTAGCTAAACTCTTTATACAACTTTTGCTTAATTGTACGGATAACGCGTTCAACTATCGAAGCCTTAATTACGGAATATGTAGAGTAATGATTTATAGTGTGCTCTTTCATTAATCGTTTAAAATGTTTATTGTAAAACTCTTTCCCGAGATCCGTCTGAAGATTCTTGGGTATGACTGAACTCTTAAAGATGCTGCGGACCTGCTTTGTCACCTCTTCTCCGGATTTAGTTTTCAACGGTCGTGCATACAGATATTTCGAATAACAGTTTATCATCAGCAGTATGTAACGATACCCCTTATTTACTTTAGCATAGGGTATAAACTCGGCTAAGTCAGCCTGGAACAAGTCCTGGAAATCTTTTATTATAGTGCGACGTCTTTGAAAGTTTTTTCTAGCAGCCCTGTGTATTTCATCAACAACGGTTTGTTTAGCACTAGTCATTATCATACAATTAATCTCAACGACACCGAGAGAGCAACGTCTCAAATAATTATATTGGCAGCAGCCGTGTTTGATGAATACTGAACAATGTTAAAGCAATATATCATTATATACCCCCGAAATATTCTATTCTATGATGCCTTCCTCCTTAAGTTCGCTTATAATTGATATTATTTCGTTTTCATTCTGTGGACTAGTGTTGCCGGCACTCTTTACAGCATATAATAAACGAAGCCGGTCGACTAGCTCGTTAGCCTTATTCCAGTAGACGTATTCGACTTTGCAATCGCTTAATTTTTTAAAATTTGACGACGATGATGATGATAGTCTAATGCCTAAACCTTTGATTCTGGGTAAGTTCGGTTTAATTATATAATCATACTTCCAATGTTTAACAGCTGTTAGTTTACCCTGTGGTCTATATGATTTCTTATGCGCATTAGTAAGGGCTATTATCTGCATATAATTATTGATATCAGCTTGCGTTGGTATAGACTCTAATTCACTAAACGTGAGTAAGTCAAACAGACCGGGTGTAGCTTTGAAAACGTTGTTTTTAATTATGATGTTTGTATCACGCATAGTCACAGGGGAAGATGCAAATGTCCACGCGTCTCGATCAATTTTATATCTAATACCGAATCTAGTTCTATCTATATTTTTGTTTCCGACAGCGTTAGCTATCAGCATACCGTAATGAGTAGGGAGATCAAGAGTTTTATTAGATTCTTCTTCTTCTTCTTCTTCGTCTGCTTCCGATGATGATGATGTAGCAGGTTGTTTTTTAACTTTCAACTGGGGAATGTAACTAGCAGTAGTAGTAGTAGTAGCAGCAGATGGTTGTGTTTTAACTTTCAATAGGGGTACGTTAGAGGTGTTAACTGATTTAGCAATGGTTTCCAGTGGTGATATAACTGGATTGTGCGTGACGCGATACATACGTTCTGCTTCTGCTCTATCACGACGAAAGTATGCAAACTTCTTACGTATAGCATTACGAGCATGTATTATTTTACGCTTTAAACTCAGATCATACGTGTTGGACATGTCGGCTATGCAGAGACTACTAAACGATTCGACTCTAATTATAAACTTATATATGAATCAAAACCCTTCCGATATCTGCCACGGTCTAGAGAGCTGTCTTTATTAATTACCAGGAAATCATGTGGCTCCTTCCAACACAGAGAGCAAATGTTTTTGAACTGATCATAGCTAATACCGTCTCCTACAACATGATCGCTAAACACGTGTTTTAAGTTCAACTCGTCTTGTCTAAAGAGAATAATTAGGTTTGCATTGTCCCTAATCAGATGTTTCGGAATCTTGGCGTACGTTTGACCTAGATAAAAACAGTCGACACCCTTATGCCTACCCATGCATTCTCTAATCTTATCCTGTTTGCTGCAAATTATATCATCAAAAATGAACACAGAATTAGGTTTAACATCACCGGGGCTGATTACGTCATCGTTTTCGCTAAATTCATGATATCCCATACCCGTAAGTGGTTTCATAACACGTCTTAAGAATTCATATTTAGGCTGAAATAAAGACTTGGCGTATAGGTAGATATTTTCAAATTTTAATCCGTTTTCGCTAATAAGTAAACCTAACATAGCATTAGTTTTACCGCAGGAAGATGGACCGCTCAATATTGCTCTACATGATACAGGTAACAGTTCGCCATGTTTCCTAACATCCTCGCCTGATCGTCGTTGTAAAGATGTATCTTCGCAGTCGTCTAGGTTACATATGTTTAGTGACTTATTTTGTTTAACAACCTTCATCATTACGGTATGCGTACGTGTCTAGTCACGGTCTCGTTAAACGGATTATACTCGATTAATGCGTCGTGAAGGATCAAACAATACGCCTTAGTTGTATTCGTAAATGCGGCTGAAGACTCGAGCTCTAGTCTAATATCGACAGTGGAATCCTTAAAACTCTCCACCTGTCTTGAACAGTCAATAACAAAAACGGGATACGTTTCAAACGATTTGTAGCTGAGCAATATTACGGTCGAAATCGAGATTTAAACGCTGATGCGGGAACACTTGCGAATTTAAATACAACTTAACGTCGACCAAGTTCGAATGAGTAAATGTAGTCGGGTTACCCGTTCTTATACCCAGCTGACGCTCGTCTTGTAAAACTACAAAGACCCAGCGCGGTTTCTCTAGATCATTGGAGTTCTTTACACGCCAAACCTGGTTTTTAGTAGTTCCCAACGAGGGTAACTCGTGTAATTCCCAACGTCTAAACGGAGCGATAATAGAAGAATTATCTCTTAAACTCTCCACCAGGTTCACTTTGCTTTCATCTGATAACAGTATATGCGGAACTTCCCACGAAAGCTTATCAATCTTGATATCTACGTCGGTACCTGCATCACCTGCGTCGCTTTTATAGCAATTAAAATCGTTCTTGGCGCGAATTAAAACTAGCTGACAACTCATATGAGGTATTACTTTTTTATAATCGTCTGCAAATCCAAAGATATCTTTTAATGGTATTCTACACGTGAAATGAAAGACGTTATTCCCCTGGTTATGTAACAAATCATTATCGTTAGTAATCCCTAAGTTCCATGCATTGCAGGTTAAAGCTCTATCCTCGGCGCCGTGTGAAACGAGACCTTTTATAGTGCTTGTAATGCCGGGCTGTTTACAGACATCTATGAGCTGGTTTGTGCCTAATATTAGTTGAATTTCATCAAACAGAAAGTGGGCAAAATTGTTTACCAGAAGGAATTGCTTGTTTTCTGCACACGTTATGCTACCTTTAACAAGTACATAGCTGTCATACAAAGCTAAAACGTTATCGGAATTTTGTATGCTGATTCTAATGGTGTCGGAATGATTGGCATTTAGCGTAAACGGCAGATAGGTATAAAAATCCTCTTTTATTATATCTGTATCGACGCGAGGCTTCCCAAATATGTTTAATTTATCAATGGTAAAGGTGTCGGTGTTAATATGCATTTTACTTCGTTTTGACATGCTGCTGCTGCTGCTGCTGTTATCGTACTTTAAAGCCTAAAGATTCAAGAAAAAGGCGACGAGCTTTAGTTAGTTTTAATCGAAGGTCTGCACGTGCCGACGTTCGACGGTGAATGACCTTTGATGGACATATGCTGATGTTTTTATAGCTAAAGTTTATTCCCATTTTTCACGTTTAAGTTCTAGCCTGATGCTCGTGAAAGTGTCTTCAGACAAATTTATCAACTCTCCTCTCGCGTCTACCAGTCTAATGGTAATGTTGTCGATCTCGGTGACAGTGATGGGAAAGTAAATCACATGCGATGGCTCCTTTTCAATCAGATAACCGGGTGGTACGCAAACACCAAATTCGAAGATTGTATGACCTGCTTGATTGTTTCTATATGAGCCGCCTGTAATATTCGTGTCTACAAAGATGTTTGGAGTTGAAAGTATATCGACAACTCGACCTGATACGTGTCTACTACCGGGTTCTAGCACGCGCTTCTTAAATCCTAGTAGTGATCCTATGTTATCGGGTTTGGTAAAATCAATCAACTCGGTAGCTGATTCAATCTCACACTTTCCCGTATTAGTGTTAGCTTTGATTTGTAGTAGTAGATCTCCCTCTTCGGGGTCGCCACTAATTTGATTGTTTATATAGTTAACGATTTCAGACAACTCGTAGCTACCCGGTTCAATAGTTATCGCCTTTTCTCCGTAATAAAATTTATTTTTGCCTGGGTATATATTCCGTATCGTGTGACTTGTATATAAGCCGACTAAACCTAGTGAGTATTCGTAACGCACGTGATCTAATGTTATAGGTGGATAAATACGATCCGTAGAAAGCCTGTTTCCTGTACCGTACACCCTGATGGTCCTAGCCATACTTAACCGATTTACACTTTCACCTCTCTTTTATACAAAAATCGTAGACACAGATGTCCGCAGTTGTATGTATTGAACTTTTGTTCTTGGGCTACGTTGTAGTATACGGAGCAGCGAGGTCCTAAATATTTCACAAGTTCAGATGGTGGTCTCAGGTCTCCGAAGGGGTCATAGTACAAAACCACGTTTCGATCCTTTCTATAGGCAACCCAATGAGTACCCGGTCCTCCAGCGTCGTCAAGATTAACAATAGCTCTTTCGAATTGCAAAGGTTTCGTTGCAGGTAGACTTGTTCTCATATAGACACCTCTAAAATAGGGAATGTCTTTAGCATGTTTTATTATATCTAGGTCTGTAAGTGGTCTCCGAGGCAAGTTATTCAGTTTTTTGACCGCCTGACATATGGTTTTAAGTACAATGCAGCTCCGCCAGCTCTATACGGCTTCAGGTAAAGGGCGTTCCCGTTCTTACCGCCTAAAGCGATAGCTTCCATACTTTTATTATGCCGTGTAGTTTCTTCTAGCTGTCTCTTATTACTATTAGCAGTGTTAACAGCTTTTGCTACCCCTGAGGCGCCTCCTATAATTGCACCGAGAGCCGAGAGGCCAGCAAAAATTGGTATGAGTGGTAAAATACCCCCTGTAGCTGTAGGCACAGGAATTATTCGGGGTACTTTAACGTTTTTTCGACCGCCTACGTTTTGAATGATTCTTCTGGCAGCGCTCAGGGCATGATGTATTAAATCTTTACCCGTGAGTCTCTTGCTTGCACGGTTCACTACACCAACAAGCTTCTTTAAAACGCCACCTTTGAAAGTGACAGTTTTCTTCATCATCTTTTTAGCGATACCCTGTTTCGCCGACGGTTTGTTTGTCTTTACGCCCATTCCCAACTTTCTTTTAGCCTTCATTATACCGGTTACAAACAGAGCTGATGCTTTTTCCCCTAATTTAGAGTGTTTAGCCTTAACACGCTTCCAAGCGGCTTCTTCTAATACACGATCTGCCTGGTGTCTACTGTTCAAATCGGAGCTTTGAGCGTACGAGGTGTCGTGCTGCATACACGCCTGGTCCAAAGGATTTATACCTTTATCGCCACGTTGTAATCTTTTAGATAATTTAGTACCAGGTCCACAGTACTGATAGGAAGGAAGATGTAGTTCAATAGGCAGCTTGTCTATGAGCTTGTTAACAAAGCCGTTACCTTCGTGAACTAACATCTGGTACTGAGAGAAGAGACTGCTTGTACCTGTATTTATACTCGGTCACCACTGCAGCCGGACTAATCTGTGTTCTGAAATCTCTGCGTATAGATAAAGTCTCTATGATCAGCTTGTAGAATTTCACACAGATGCTTTTCAACATTATGTATTCTTGTTTGAAAACGGTATCTGTCCAGAGCTAATGTTTGCCAGTCTCCCTTTCTCGCCTGTCTGTATGCATACTCCCATACTATCATATGATGTATATTATTCATGCTTGCGTCGGCGAAACTTACTTTCTTTACCATATCGATGTGTTGCTGCTGCTGCTGTTGCTACAAATCGCTATGTTTGGAGAGTTATTGACATTAGTAAAACTAAAAACTTTGTTTAAATACATTTTTTATTTCTTCAACGATACATTTAGGCTAAGATAGAAAAAAATAACTGATTAGCCTAGATATAAGCAAACTAAGCATTTGCGCAGCACTCCCGTAAGGCTCACCACGTTTCCTATCTGCGCTAATCAGGCATTTGATATAATACACTTAAAACTAGAATAAAAAATGGTGTAAATATGATTAGGTCTACCGATAGTAGTAGTAAATTCCGTTATTAGTCGGTATTGTACACTCTCTTTATGTTGTAAGAGTTCGTACGTGTTGCAGATTCGGCTATTAGGGCATCAAACGATGATCGCATAACTTTTTGAGTATCCTCGAGCACTTGTACTTTATCTAATAATTTTTTATAATTACTATCTAGGGTATTATTCGTTTCTTCTATCTTTGTCAACACACTCGAATGATTAGTTTCCATCTCATCATTCGCTATTAGGTGATTTCTCTTTGTTTCTTTTTCCAACGTTGTTAGCAAACTGTTAAGTTTACTAGTTTCAATGTCAACCTTTGTTACCTTTTGCTTTAGATCTTTAATAGTGTTCTGAGTGTCGGTAGTCATTGTAATGAAGGTTTGTACAGCAGAGTCGAATTGAGCATCTACATAAGCTTTAGAAGTGACATCCGTGCCATCTATAGGGTAACTTACTGAAACAATACGTTTACCATCTGCATTAAACTGCATTTGATCGTTTGTATGCATAGCCCGATGGTTAAAATACTGCCTAGAGATTATATCTTTATCCTCTAGAGGCTCCCCTATATTACAAATTCTTCCATCTTTAGCATCATAGTACGACCCCTGTCCTTTATCCTCTCGTCGTCGTCTCAAACAATTAGAGAGTAATTTTCTTTCAACATCGTCCACCAGCTCGTCGGTATACTTTTTCGTACAAACATCGTGGTTGTCAAGCGGTTCTTTAACGTGTACTAACCTTCTTTTCTTAACATTAATTACACCTTCATCGTTATCTGATAACATTAGTACAGAACGCTTCGTGACAAGATCGTTATCGTTGATAGGAGCGCCTACATTAGTTATACGTCGATTCTCAACATCGAAATTACCCTCTGGTGTTAATTTGAAACCATAACCTCTCGGTCCACGTTTTGTTGCAGCCATTGCTTCATCTGTCATACTCATCATAGCTCTACCGAAGAGGTCTATTGTGTTCATGATGACGTATGACAAATAACTGTCACGCTTGAACAGAATACACAGTATTTATAGCTGAGATCTTCATAGCGCAATGATGTACATATTTCAATACGTCATGAGATTTATACAGTTCGTCGGATGTTCTCGGACATAATCGTAGACGGTACTGAGACTTCTCGTAATCAGCCCGCATTTAATTTAGTAAACATCGTATGCTTTTACGCTTTTTTGAATAATTATCGTCCGAACCAATCCCTGAACAGTAGACCTAACGGTTACCTCTATCCAATACTGTTTCATTTACTAGCATTAGGATGAAGGGAGAGAGAGTGAGAGAGCGTGAGAGTGAGAGAGGGAGAGAAGGTTCTTTAATGCGTCCCCTCTAATAGATGATAAGGAGAGAGTGAGAAGGAGAGAGCGAGAGAGAGAGAGAGAGAGAGAGGAGACTGCGAATGACAAAGTTCCAAAATGGCCGTCCCTGCATATTAATTAGAGCAATAAATTATTGCTTGCAATTAGATCAAATAATTTAATTCGATCATTTAATTAGAGCAATAAATTCGCGTCTGCATATTAATTAGATCAATCAATTTAATTCACGTTCTTCTAGAAAAGGTAGTGGAAAGAGTACAGGGTGTGTGTGCGCTGGAGAGAGAAAGCATTCTCTAATAGGAGAGAGGGTTCTTTAATGCGTCCTCTAATAGGAGAGCGAGAGAGAGAGAGAGCTCTTTAATGCGTCCTCTAATAGGAGAGAGAGAGAGAGAGAGAGAGAGAGAGAGAGCTCTTTAATGCGTCCTCTAATAGGAGAGAGAGAGAGGGCTCTTTCATGCGTCCTCTAACCGGAGAGAGAGAGAGAGAGGAGACTGCGAATGATAAAGTTCCAAAATGGCCGTCCTTACATATTAATTAGAGCAATAAATTAATGCCTGCAATTAGATCAAATAATTCGATCATTTAATTAGAGCAATAAATTCACGCCTGCATATTAATTAGATCAATCAATTTAATTCACGTTCTTCTAGAAAAGGTAGTGGAAAGAGTACAGGGTGTGTGTGCGCTGGAGAGAGAAAGCATTCTCTAATAGGAGAGAGGGTTCTTTAATGCGTCCTCTAATAGGAGAGCGAGAGAGAGAGAGAGCTCTTTAATGCGTCCTCTAATAGGAGAGAGAGAGAGAGAGAGAGAGAGAGAGAGCTCTTTAATGCGTCCTCTAATAGGAGAGAGAGAGAGGGCTTTTTCATGCGTCCTCTAACCGGAGAGAGAGAGAGAGAGGAGACTGCGAATGATAAAGTTCCAAAATGGCCGTCCTTACATATTAATTAGAGCAATAAATTAATGCCTGCAATTAGATCAAATAATTCGATCATTTAATTAGAGCAATAAATTCACGCCTGCATATTAATTAGATCAATCAATTTAATTCACGTCTCATTTGCATATTAATTAGAGCATTTGCGCCTCATTTGCATATTAATTAGAGCAATAAATTTAATTCGCGCCTCATTTGAATATTAATTAGAGCAAAAATTTAATTCGCGCCTCATTTGCATATTAATTAGAGCATTCGCGCCTCATTTGCATATTAATTAGAGCAATAAATTTAATTCGCGGCTCATTTGCATATCAATCAATTTAATTAGAGCAATTAATTATGCTAATTAGGTTCCCACGGTCATCAAAATTTTCCCACGCTCAAGCGACCTAATACCTACTTGTTTGTTGTTGTTTTTAACATTACAGTTTTCAATATAGAACAAAGTTACCGTTTTAAAGAGTATAATTAAGTTGTACTATTACCGTCTTGTGTGTTTAGTTCTGTTATCGTATTGGAAGCTCACTTGCTTCAATCTATCGTCGACTTTTCAGGGTTAATAAATTAACCAAACCATACAGTTTCCCGTTTTTTTAAAAGTTGTGAAATATCCAGAAGTTTAAGTTTAAGTGATTAATTTAGAATCGCTCTTATCGAACCCTAATAATTATTTCCGTATGAGTTATCGATTTATAATCAAAGTTCAGTTAGTATTTTGTGGCAGCATTCCAGTTTGTTGAATGATTTTGTTTGATAGTAATACAGTTATTATAACGAACAATTATATTTACCGAATTTAACTTATCGTAAACCAAGTTTTTACAGGATTCCGTTTTAATGTAATTTAAAATCGGTAGTTTTAAAACTAAATAATTCTTAAACGATACGTTTAAGCGTGGCTCTACCTCTAATAAAGAAAAGCCTCTTCTATGAACATTATTATCAACCAGTGACGATTTAAGAAGAACATTTTTAATAAATAATTAATAACTGAACTCATATGGTTATTCCGGTTATTTTTAAAAAAGAAAAGGAGAACTTTATTAACCACTAGTTCTAAAGAAAAATAGTTATTGTGAACTTTAATTCCTTGGCTCAAATTCAGTGGCGGTGTCAATAATTAAGGTGATTTCCAGATTTCTTCAGTTTCATCAAGCGGTTGAGTTTGGTGATTAGTGTTTGATTCTGATTGAAAAGGCAATATTGTATCAATTGCTTTGTAAAGTGAAGTTGGATTGAATTATTTGAATAAGGTATTGTGACTTGATGGATTTTATTTTGTTAATGTTAATGTAAGTTGAACTATTATTTATATATCGAGTATATTTGATCACTATTTGCATGTGCATTATTTCCTGCCGTTGAGAATTCTTACGTTGGGTATCATTCTTTATATTTAAATCTATAACGATGTATTAAATGAAAACTTCTTATTTTTATTCTTGTTTACAAATAAACCTATCATTGAACCTAACTAAACTGAATAATATTGAACCACATATTTATGAAAGTCTTTAAATATTTTTTATCCAACCTAACTTTGACACAACTGATTATAACTAATATTTGAATTAAATTTAATGCATCTGATGTCGATTTCTGTTTGCGAGCATCAGGTCATTATTTTTATAAAATTCCTGGACTTTCCTAAACAGATGGCGCTCAACAATATTTTTCTTGTGTCTTTAAACCTATAACCCATTTTTTTATAATTAGCGAGCTATGGAAGCAATACCTGCTGCCTGAATTTAAATTTGTTGTGTAGATATCTCAAGTACATCTCAAGTTGTACAGTAAGTATTAAGTATTTTGTGTTCAGTAAGAAAATTATGAGTCTTATCGTAAGTATTCAGAATAATTTAGAATAAGAAAAAAGCTTTGTTTCACTGTCGCCTAATCGCGGAGCTTTGTTTTGTTTTGTTCTTGGAAAAATAAGTTTGTTTCAAAAGTCACCATAGCAAAGTTGTAGATTTTACTCATTACTGTACAAAACACCTCACTTTAATGTTCTGTGTTGCATAGTTTCCAAGATATAAGTGATTTTTTGTTATAGGTAATTAACATTGTAAATCAGAAATTCGCCTATAGCAATTAACACGTTATATTTAGACATTAGTTGTAAATGCAAGAATTAATGGGCACAGTTTTATGCAGCAAAATCGCTCATCAGTGTTTTACAATTGCTACCAGTGTGAAAGAGATAGATGAGAATTCTCAAGGAATTTATTTTTGTAAAATCTTATTAGCCATGACAAAATCAATAAAGTTAATAATTGAATGGTTTAAATGACAAATTAGCAGCAATTTTTTGGAATAATTTGACAACTGTTGTCATGGATAATAAGATTATAGAAAAATAAATTCCTTGGAGAATTCTCATCTATTTCTTCCACACCGGCAGCAATTGTAAAACTCTGACGAGTCATTTTACTGCATGAAACTGTACCCATTAATTCTTGCATTTACACCTAATGCCTAAATCTAACATGTTAACTGCTATTAGCGAATTTACGATTTACAATGTTAATTCTCTATACCAAGCATCACTTATATCTTGAAAACTATGTAACACCGAACATTAAACTGAGGGTGTTTTGAATAGTACTCAATAAGATCTACAACTTTGCTACAGTGACTTTTCCTCTAAAATAATTAGAGGAGCCAATATTTGAGAAATTGTGTTTTTACATGCTATTAGTCTATGTAACGAAATCGATAATACACCTTGTATACTTTTAATGTATGTTTGCATTGCAATAAATAAATAAATCACTTTTGGTTATTGACCTAGACCTTGAAAAAGTACACTATTTTCACTCTAAAATTTCAATCTAATTATACAAAAGTTTTGTAACAGTCCACTCTAAATAGGTAACAATTTTCCCAAGTAGAGTAAAAGATTCAAAAGTCAAGAGTAAAATCTTACTCTGAAACGATTAGAAATTTGACTGTTTTACTCTAAATGTATTGGACCTAATCACACACTTTTTAGAGTGGTCTAGTGTTCGAATTTTACACTAAATTTTTGACTGTGTATGTGTGCATAATGCTTTAACTTGATTATTTACAAATGCAACATAGGGAAATTGCACATATTGAAATTTAATTTAATAGTGCTGTATGTATGATACGATTATTTAGTGAGGTTACACCTCTGGAATAAGCTGTTATGTAGAATATCATGTAAAATGTTAAGCCGTAGATACGTGTAGGTACTGTCGTTTTGTTAATAAAATGTGTGTGGTAATCTTAATTTATTATATTACTATCCTTCATCTAACAATATAGATGTGTGCCATGATTTTAAATAAGCAGTAACGTTTTACGACATAGGCTTAAATGTCAAAGGGAACAAAACACTGCTGCGTGTAAAGCGAGTAAAGATAATCTATGTTAAATTAACGCACGGACAATTAAGATTAGGTCTAATTCTAGGAAATAACATACGAGGAGCCTAATTTTGTATCTATTTTAGATTTTGTTTTCTTTTTTATAAATATCCAAAAAAATCAAAAATTTGTAAATAAAAAAGCAGACATTATTTGGCTGTTTAGTTGTAAGCTAAACTAAAGTTTACCCTTAATAAAAAATAAGGAATTAAGTAAAATTGCCCAAATCAATAAACAAGACAGATTGAAAAATCCTATTAAGTGCAGTCAAATAAAATCCCAGGCCTAAAGTAGACAAAACAAATTCCGTGCATTAAGACTTTTTGTTTCGGTTTAGTTTGGGCATTGGGAATTTACTAAATAATTGTTTCAAACTAACACACTGCTTTTAAACTCCTAAAATAGATAAAGAAAAAATAAACAGTTTTTTAGTACCTTACATTAATGAAAATTACACATCAAAATGTAATAGTTATGAACTATTAGAGTGTATCGTTGTCGTAAGTTAACGAGAACAGATAAAAAAATAACATTTTTTTTGCAATTATCAATAGCGTGATAACTTTTTCAAAATAGTTACGTTTGCAGGTTAAACGTAACGTTAATGTATTGGATACCACTAATTTAACAAAGTACCTCCATGTTAAGTAACGGCACGCTAAGAGCTTATAAAGCATTATAGCAAAAAAGCAAACGCACTATAACTTCCTTTCTTCTATAATTGCCTTAGCAGTTACTTCAATGATCTATATGCCCCGTTTCCCTTTTAATTGTAAAGAAATAGGGTTAGGCACGTACTTACAATTAATTACTCAAATTTATAGTCAAGTTAAAATTGGAGTTTACGTAAAATACTGAATCAACTGATTCTACCTACTTTATAGAAACACGCACGTGGAAAACGAGAGTTTCAATTTATTAAAAGAAGTAATTACAAAGTATATTTTAAACCGTGTCTCCAATCACAGATTTATATTTGATTTCTTCCAATTCGTATTTCGATAACGAAGTTACCTTTTTCAAGGCGAAATCCGTAACGAGGCAGTAAGAATAAAAGATAACATTGTTAGCGAAATATAAATTACATAAGTCAAATACAAATGTGTGGTTTGGAGACACCGGTTAAAATATAGTGTTGTAATAGACCACAGTCCTTACAATCTATTGTTAGTAATAAGACACTAATTTTACGATTTATTAAATATCAGAATGTATTTATTGGTTTTGTCACGCATTTGTCTGTGATTGTGCATGCGTGAACACGATAACTTTCTTCGGACTTCATGGGTTTTAACTAAAATTGTAAAGATTCTTTGGGGATCAAATGCAATTGCTAATAATAAATGGATAGGACCATGCTAGAAATTAAAATGGTTCCCTACTTGCTCAATTGCTATAGCGGTTTAACAGCATTTATTTTTATCTCATATAAGGTACTCCTAGAATACAGACAACATCAAATATTTAATAGTTATTATTAAATCGAGAAAAATAGTAAAGAAAACCAAAAATAATTCTACAAAGTGCTTAAAACATTACGTAATAGTAAACCATCATATAAAGACAAGATAAGAAATAAACAAGCAGAATTATTAACTGAAGAGTAGACAATTTAGAAAGATGGAGAGAACACTTTGAGGAATTACTTTGTCCAACACAACAATTTACTAAAAAAGACCAAAAGGAAATGGAAGAAAGTGATAAAAGAAGAAACCACATCGGAAAAGTAGTGAATAATGAAGAATCAGAAGATAACTCCGACGAAATAACATTAGAAGACCTGAAAAAAGCTATAACAACACTAACTATGTAATAAGTAAAAACATGATGTCTGAAAGTCTTGAGATATGACAACAAACAAAGATGAATGTATACATCAAAAGCGTGACACTCGTACACACTGTGTACGAGCGTAATAGCGCATACGTCGTATCGAGACTGCTTCCACTGTTTCGTATGCACTGCACGCTGCTGGTATACATTGTATGCAAAGCAATATATCGACCAATACTCACCTATGGATGTGAGACATACAGTGCCGGCCCTAAGGGTTATTGCGCCCCGATGCAAAGATTGATTTGGCGCCCTTAATGAATGTATTGACACAATATATCTTCATATATTGTTTAAGCCTTCCCCCCCCCCGCGACTCACCGCATAAAATACACGGTTTTTATTAAAGAAATGTCAAACTTTAACAGCTTGTACGGTGTACCAAAGAAACCATGCCCAATCGACCGCCAGGACAATAAAGCTCAGTCCTTTTTTGTTAATTTTTCAAAAATTTTGAGTATCCTGCATTTTGTCGGGAGTTTTTCGTCTTCTGCTAGCGACATTATTACCGGTTGAGTTTGAATATTTATTCCTAATTCAAAAAATTTTGAAAAATATTTTTAATTAATGAAAACATTTTTTCATTAACTTTAATTTTTTTAACGTGTAGCCGCCGACATCAGCGTTACCCGATGTGCATCCCATATCTCAATGCGACTTTAATACTAACTTCTTACTCCAAAAGAGCAACAATTCGTGCACGTTGAATGTCCATTAATTGCAGCATTGGAACGCTTCGAATAACTTGGTAATACTGATTAATTTCAAAACATTAGTTAAATAAAAATCAAAACGTTAAGTTAAACACTTGCACTTCGGGTAACGATGATGTCGGAGGTTATGTTATACGTTAAAAAATAAACGTTAATAAAAAAATATGTTTTTATATTTGCGTGTCCTAATGGCTTCATTAGGACACGCATTTTGCCTGTCCTAATGAAATTTTTTAAAATACTGGAAACAGTAACATTTTAGTTTTTAAAGTTGATATCACTGTTAGACAGCTGTTCTTAAAATGTCAAACTTATGTTATTTACGCAGTGAACTCTTATAACTGGAATGCAACGCTTGCAAAACTAGTATTGCAGGCCACATAAATGCGCCGAATAATAATTAGTCTTAATAAGGGCGTAACAGTTTTTACTTTATTATTAACCAAATTGTAAATTTTGATACTGACATCGTAAGGATGCATTGTGTTGTGTATTAATAGCTCACGATAAACTTAACGTAATAAAATTAAATTTTATAAAATTAAATTTTATAAAATTATACATAATATCTTTACCTTATAAGTTATAATATCCAAAAGATCCAATGAATAATTATTTTGGTTAACAAAAATCATTCTTTGCTGAAAATACTATTGTATTTATACCTCATTAATTTCTTTAACAAACAAGGTATTTATTCTATGAAATTAAATATAATTATTCTTATTTCATCCAAGTTTTTAATTCATTAAGTAGCAATTATTTATGTCGCAAATATATTGGCATACATTCTACTTTGAATTTATAATAATTTTCAACAGTACGTATAATACACCTAGCAAATTTGAACGAGGTCCTGCTGCTTAGCGGGCGTTGTGTGTATGAGATAAGAATGGGAATTTCTACGTCGCGCGGATTACCTAAAGTTAAGCAAGGTTATGTAAAAAAAAATTGCATAATTTCTAGTGTTGCCAACTGTTATGCTACTTACCAAAATATCCCTAACAAATTTTATTTAAAACTAAGTAATTTTTTTAATTATTTAATACCGAACTAACGCAAATAGAAAAAATAGTATAAAGTATTCGTTTCATAACACGTTTTAGCGCACTTGTCCTAATTAGAAAACTCCCCGCTACGCGGGTCGTTTTCTAAACTCGGACGCGTGCGCTAAAAACGTGTCTTATGAAACTAATACTTTAATATACTATTTTATTAATTAATAAATAAAAATAAAATATAAGAGGAAAAACACCCGATGCAGGGTAAATTTCAAAAATTCATAACTTTGCGCCAAATCATCGTAGGCACTCGAAGTTTTGAAAACTTTACAAAAAAAGCCTGAGGGCAGAGAAAAGAAATTTTATTGCCCTGGCGGTCGATTGGGTTTACGATTTTTTTGGAACACCGTACAAGCTGTTAAACTTTGACATTGTTTGAATAAAAAAAATCTTTTTTCTTCGTGGGATGGCGGAGAGCGAAAAGGTTTGGAATTTTGATCTTTTTGGGCCGTTTTCAAGTGGTGCGTTTTTTCCTCGAGAGTATATCACATTTTATTTTTAAGTATAAATAGTACACGTATAATAATATACACTTATATTAATACATAACAGTAATAAAAAATGTAAGTATTAAGGGTAATTATGATAAATTTATTTTTCTTGTTTTCATAGATTGATAGAATTGATATTATTGCAAGCTCAACCAATGTTTGTTGAGAAATAGTTGATCTTAAATATGACTTAATTAATTTTAATTTAGAAAAGATCGTTCGCCATTTGCAACTGTCATTGGGAAGGTCTAGGAGGCACTATTCAAATTCAGTTCTCGGAAGAATAATAAACAAGTGCTCTATTGAACCAGTACCTCAACTGGCAAGGGCGGCATCATACAATACTTTATAGTATGCCGCCAGTTTTTTTTTCAGTTTTATTCATTTCATGCGTATATGACTATATGAGTAAACTCGTTAAAATACTATACTAACATTAGGCTATTGGTGTGTCGCCAAATATTTACATTATTAAAGTGTTTCGCAAGTTAATTTCGGCGCCCTTCTCATATGGCGCCCCGATGCGACGCATCCTTTGCTTACCGTGTGGAGCCGGCACTGGAGACATAGACAACCACCAGAAGAATGAAAAGTCAGATACCAGCCGCAGAGATGAGATATATAAGAATAGTAAAAGGCATAACACGAAGAGACCGGATTCGGAAATATAGTGAAAGAAGAAATGGGCGCGGAATCGATACATCAATTTATAGAAAGAGACAGCTGAGCTGATAGGAACATTTACAGAAGATGAGTAGTAGTGGACCAGCAAAGCAAGTATGGGATACGAAGGTTATAGCAAAAAGAAACAGAGGAAGGCCACGAGAAACATGATATAATGCAATAGGAAAGATTTTGACGGCAAGAGGAACAACATAATATGACAAGTAGCAAAAACACTGTCCACAAATAAAAAAGAGCGGAGTAAGTTTGTGTACCAGAATACTGATAATGAATAGTGAGCATAGATAGAAAGTGCGTGTGTGTAAATGAAAATGTTCTTTAAGATATTAGTATTTGTATTTCTATAAAATCAGAATAGGCACAAATTAAGCCAGAATAATAGTTAATTGTAATAGTTATAAAAACATGTAAAAGAAGATATGTTCGGTTAAGATCAATAGAAAATGTAACAATTCACCCTACATCAAATGGTAATTGGGTATTTAGATAATATGTACAGGGTGTATTAGTTAATATTGGTATTTTCTGAACAGGCGAAAAAACCCTTATTTTTGATTTCACGCACATCGAAAAAATTGCTAAAAAGGTCAACTTTTGGGAACTACTGGAAAATATAGTCAAAACATACTGTGACATCATCTAGCAACAGCTGCATCAGTGTATCAGATATCACGTTGAAAATTCAGTTAAGTATATCCAGCTCCAACTGTGATTCTTAAGCCAGTGACCACCAACCCGCTATTCAAAATTTTGTTTTCAGTTATTATGAAAGAAAAGCACTAATGATATTAAGCGTTTTAGTAGCTTTTATGTGTACTATCACCTGTTTAGAGGATACGAATTTTAAGTGAAACACCCTGTATATTATTGCTGATAATATGAGTAAATATTGCCACGAAAAGATTATTCACACTTAAAATTATTTCAAATATTCTCTATCCGTTTTTAAAAATTAAAATTCATTTTAAACTTTGACTCTACTTGGAAATGCCCAAATGGAAATTTCCAACTTCGACTTGAAGGAAAAGCCTACCATTTAATTGTTCAATTTCAATTTCAGTAAAACATTTCTGTCACGACAGTTGTTTTATTTGTATACTTTGCTACCATTTCCAATTTCCAGTCCCAAGACAATAATTCGATGCCCTTGTGTTTTGGCAGTTTAATAATTTTAACAATCACATAGAATTCCGGGTTTATAACCCAATTTTATATTCCATAAAGTAATGAAATCACTTGAGCACTTGATTTTATAAGCGGCTAAACTTTGCCTTTTTATTTTAATACTAGAAGAACATTTTTAATTTATTTTTATAAACGGCTAAACTTTGCTTTTGTTTTGATAAATGTTAAGTAATAAATTAGAAATTCAATAAGACTCGCTTTATCCAATATAACTTTTCATTATTTTGAATCTCTAGCTGGGAACAATTGTTTAGCGAGTGAAGCATTTTACGTCATAACATTATATACAAGCTATTAATTACATAGTACTATTGTCTAACTTATAGGCAATACACAAAACTATCTACAAGACGTCAAATGCTTATACAGTATCGGTTGGTAATTTTTATATAAAATGACATCATATAAATGAATTATAAAAACACTATTTTCAAACAAATTGTTTCAGATAAGTTACATTTATTAGAAATGGTTGTCTAATATTATTGTTTATATAACTGTTCCGTTATAATTAAACTAAATAAGATCCCACCTAAAACTATAATCTTTAAGTTTCTTACATCACCAAGTCGATGCTGAAATTAAAGCATTTATCTCATAAAAATTAAAGTCTTTTGAAAAATGAAGTTAACAGTTAATCAGCGAATATTCATTTTTAAGGTTTTATTACTAACTGTAATGACTACAACGAAGAGATAACTTAACGTTTTCAAAAAGTATGATGTAATAATAATAATAAACGACTAGCAAAGTTGCATAAATTTGTATTTACCTTTAGAAGTTGAAGTTTACTTTGTGAAAATTTGTTTTAGCGGATTCCTCAATATCTTCCGATCATCGATGAGATATCGAATTAATTTTTGCTTAAAGGGTTAGCAATAGAAATATTTCGAAATATAATTCAGAATTTTGACCTAACCAACCCCTAAAGGGACGAATCTCCATGCGACTGTCAATTATGGAATCTCATGTTGTTTGTTACGTTATAAGATTCTTTTTTGGCATATACGTATATTTCCTTAATATTTAGAGTGTTTTAAAGTGTTTTAACGGTTTTTTTAAATTGTTTTAAGTGTCCTGATTTGCTGACCACTCAACCGAAACCCGTAGATCTAGAAAAATGAAATTCATCAAGTATATTCTTTTCATAATGTAAGCACCCACTAAGAATTATATTATTAAACAATTTTAGAAGTTCGATCCCTAAGATCCCTAAGGTAGAATCCATATACAGGACAATCCATAGAAACTTAAATATATACAATAGGATATTAATTTATAAAACAGTTTTCACATTTTCATTAGTACGCATCTGTATTATTCACTGTAATGTAAACCAGTTGTGTATATTATCAAAAATATAAAATAAAGTAATGAGACTGATGTAACAGATACACAACAATACAAAATATGTATGATGCTATGAATGTAAGCCAACATTTTTAAAAGACTGAACTTGATATGTAGAATAAAAACACAAAACCACACCAGTATGTGCTGAATTAAAGATTTTTATGTTAAAAAACTGTTTCTGCATCGTCGATCTATAATTATTTGTTTAATTAGAAATTAGAATAAGAAATACATGTTTTTGAGACGAATAAGAAAGTTGCCGGATAACGCAGCAGCTGATGCTGGTAATCTTAATATGATACCCAAAAACGCATTTTTGTGCGAGTTAAACTTACTATTTTTTTACAATCGTTTGTAACTAGCAAACTCCATGGGTAGACTGTTCAGAAAAACAACAACATGGCGTTAAACTACTTTTTATTTGCTGCAATTTGTCATCGAATTCTTGTTTCCGGGTAAAAAGGGATAATTTTAATATTAATATAATTTAAAAATACTTACAAGTAAAGTGTAATTCTCAATCCCATTCCATTGAGAATTTAAAAAAATTTCGACAGATATGCAAGGTATGCGTTTAGGAAAAATATGAAAAGGTTAGAATTGGTTTTAATTTTAATTTCGCCTACCTGATCAGAAAGTACTCTCTAAAAGTCCTGTTTTAAGGTCATTTAAGGCTTCTTTTCTGCCCTCTTATGTCAAATACATAACCTCTACACTGCTACTAATAGATAGAAGTAGACAGAATGAATTTTTTCAATAATAATAAAGTTTATTATTATTAGCTATTATTCAGTCTTCTTATTACTTTAATCGTGTGTAATATTTTGTTAATAAATAGGTGATATAGAATTATTTTATTACTATTGCTTAAAATTGCAACAGCAAAAACACGCACATGACATACGAATCGAGTACCCCTCTTTTAAATAACTTGAACTCGACCACATGCATCTTGCGTTACTGCGCATAATCACGTGCTCCAGCCAGAGGTGCAGGCTGCACAGATTGCGCATGTTATAGTTATGGTCTTCTGATTATGTTAATTTAAAATATGTTATTAATAGAAGTCCGGCATTGTTTTCGTTTTCATTCACTCCATCACATTCTTCTAACATAAGTTTATTTTAATTTAAGGTAAATTGGGTTGCTGTTTAAATTTGGGAGTTCCATTTTAAAGTATACTACCAGGTAGGCGAAAACCTTCGTATGTCACTCGGACAGAAAAGCATTTGAAGCCCTTAGTTGTCTACTGCCCTCGCTCCTCGCTTCGCTAGAGCTTCAAATGCAAACTTTCTGCCCTTGAGACACAAAATACTATAATTTTACAAATTATTAAAGAAAAGATAAATAATTATTATTTAACTGAAGATTTCTGTTTACTTCGAATTATTGGTACAGAAAAAAACTGTTTTTGAGATACTTACCGTAAGAAATACTCTCACGTAACGTCAAATTTCTTTTGGTACCTACTGATACAAAAACTGTTTATTTTTGTACAGTTGCTCTGGTGACCAGTAACAGATCCTAATGACCTCCTTTTTATACCAAATAGCTTTTTATTATAGTGTCATATTCGCAAAGTTGGAGAGTCCTTTACAATAACTTACCACTTAAATAGTGTGACAATTTTAATGGATTCAAACTAAAATTTAATATTATCAATTACAGAATGTAACCTTAAACAATCTTAACATTGAGTCAAGAAAAGCTAATGAAGCTCCTGCACCAACATCTGCTAGAATCCAAGAATCCCAGAAAAACTTAAAATTTAAGGTACAAAAGGACAAAGAAGAAAAAGGTATGTTTAAATGAATGAAAACCTAGAGCATCAAGCGGAGATTGCGAAGGAAACAAATTTATTTTACATTATAGAAACGACCCTAAATAGTAGTGAGCAAAAACCAAATGAACAGAACTCGGAAAGAGAACTGAAAAAGAGACTTTGAGAAACCTTAATTTCAAGCGTTAATACAACTTTAAATTTAAGCAATGCTTAAGTAAAACTAAATAAGGGAAATTTCTTGTTTTTCATGACAATATTAGGTCTAGCAAAATACTTTCAGAACTACAAAGTGTATCACGCAGTTTATACAATCCATTCAACTATATCATTTTAAGGAAACTATAGATACTACGTATCCTGTATTTAGTGAAAATCCTAGATGTAATGTTATTTATAGACAGGGATGTTAATAAATGTAGGTAATCGTTTATATAAATAAAAAAATAATCTTGACTATCACAACACAATTGCTAGTATCCTAATTATAAAAGCAATGTGAAGTGGGTGGCCCCGCGGAAAGATTCCAACTATTACTCAGGCACTCGAAACCGACGAGACGATTTGTCTCATCGATGTTAAGTCTCAGTACACTTCGTCGGTGTTTCAGATGGGCACGTTAAAAAGTCGGTCTCGGCAACCACATAAACATCTTTCAGTGTTTAAAAATAACACCTCTCTATACCACGCACAAGTATGTATTTACTTCAGTGGTTCGGCAATGTTAATTACAATTAACATTATATTATAGATATTTACGATAATTGGAGCGGTAGATGCCTAAAGGTTAACAGGTGATCAGCTGAATGGCCTTGGTAAATCGCGGTATATAGTAATTATATGGAGTGGGTGCAGATCTCGATATAAATTCTAGCCTAAAAAGTGTATGCTTCCCAAAAGAGAAAAACACATTAACAAATTTACCTTTTTCAGAGTTTTACACCGGAAAAAGGTAATATGGTTTCAGAAATACGTATTGTATAAGTCAAATACAATGTGTGGTTAGGAGACACCGTTTAAAATAGTGTTATAAACCATAGTTTACTTGCTTAATTATACAGGGTGTAACTTATGTAACTAGAAACCTCGTAATGGGGGGTTAATGGTTTAGAACATCTTTTCCTTATCAACATGTGGTCGCTTCCTGCTAGTGTTCGAAAAAAATTGCATTTTAAGTTTTAAATTGTTTAATCTGGCTCTAAGCTATCTGCCAAGAGTGTGAAAATTAACTAGGATGGTATTTATACCCAAAACTGGTAGAACCAATTACTCACAGGAAAATGTTATACTGGGCCCATCAGTCTAATGTCTTTTGTACTAAAGACTATGGAGAAAGTATTTGACAGGCACATTAGGGATGACGTACTAGTGCAAAACCCACTATGTCAAGCACAATTTGCCTACCAAGCGGGTTTGTCAAGAGAGACCATCTTACCAGACGGGTGGAAAAACTCTGAAACACAAAGAGATCCTTTCAGGAGCTTTCTTCGATATAACAGGAGCCTTCTACAACACATCCGTTAACTCTATAACCGCTGCCCTTCAGGATCGTGGACTAGAGAAAATCTGCTGCAGGTGGATTGACTACATGCTCAAAGGTAGGATAGTTTATTCATCCTAGCTTGACAAGACCTTGCTGGCCTAGGTAGCAGAGGACTGTTGGCAGGGTGAAGTTTTTCCCCCGCTGCTAACCTTATGATGTATAGACTTCTAAGGAATCTCTATAGTGAAGGATTTGCTCCCTTGAGATACGCTGACGATCTAGTCATACTAGGCGAGATGAAATTCAAAAACGGGCAGGGACTGAATGCGACAAGCCCTGGACGTTGTAGCTAGATGGGTTCAACAGGAAGGCCTTAGAGTTAGTCCTGAAAAAAACACAGCAGCGCCGTTCATACGGGAAAAATGTGGAAGGTCTTAGACCTCTATACCTTTGTGGAAGAAAAATCACTCAGTCGAGAGGTAAAATACTTAGGAGTTATTTTAAACTTCAAACTTACCTGGAATCAACAAATTGATAAAATTGTCAGAAGCTCGCAGACCTCTTTAACCGTGGCGAGACGAATGTATGATAAATGTTTGGGTCTTAAACTAGGAATGGTGTAGTGGTTGTATATCAGAGTGGTCAGATCAGCATTAACCTACGCGGCTTTGGTTTGGTGGCTCAAACTCAAGCAAGAAACAACCAAACTAAGACTAAGCAAGGAACCAGAAAAGCACAGTGCATCTTCGGACAACCCTCATTGGTACCGAAAGACTGCATCACACATCCAGCGAGAAACCTGTATCTGATACAGGGTACTACCATTACAGACTGGTTGTGATTAACTTGTTATAGGGTGAGTACAATAAGTCTTCTAGGCTGCAGCGCGTGCGGTATCCCGGGGAGGAGAAAAATGTTTTAAATACGCTCATTGTACTCACATTATATTAAAAATACGAAGCAAGCAAAAAAGATTTTTTTAGTTTCTATTTATATTAGTTACACCCTGTATAATTAAAATATTCACAAAAGCTTCTCACTTATGATGTCGATTTGGAACACCCAGCCAGCAGGAGTAATTATTCTAAAGATAAATAGGGAAAACGGAATTTCACAAGTTCAATTAATAAAAGTAAGTCAACATCGTTGATCCAAAGAAGAAGGTGAAGGCAATCGTCGACTCTTACGTGAAGCTATGTACCTGAAAGTAATGTATAAATAAAAAGTCATAGCAAAAAGGTTTGTGTATGTAAAAAGATGTTAAGATTTAGATTTAGAAAAACATCTTGAAATATCAAGAAGGGTAAAATTAAGTATCCTTTATTATAATTTTATTAAGTGTGTCAATGAAAATACGTTATAAACAGCAGATACATTAGATCAAAGATAAATATCAGATTACTCACTCAACTGTAAATAAAATGTTTCAAGTTGCCGATGATTGAAACATCCTGAAATATATAAAATAAAATTATTAATATCCTTTATAAAGACAGCCTTGGTAGTGTAATGTCTAGAGTGCTGGACTTTCACCCAAGCGGCCCGCGGTCGATTCCCGGTGCCGGCAGATCTGGTTAAGGTTTTCTGCAGTTTTCCTTAGCTGTGACACAAATGTGGGATTTGCGCTGTTCCATCTGTAAGTCGGCTGCAGCCGCACTTAGGGCCTACGTAATAATAATAATCGCCCCCTCCCTCCCGCACAAGCTTATAGCTTCTGGGGCCTGGTTTCCAGGCTATGGGTTGTAGCAATTATTATTATTATATCATTTATACAACTTCATCACATTCTTAAATGTGCACGTGGTACAGTGGGGTAACCTACCTTAGTATTGACATTTTTCTCCATATGTCAAATTGTCGTTGAATTTTAGTTATATCTAGTTCTTAATATTGCATAGAGGAAAACCTTCAATGTAAAGAACACCGCATGGGATTTTTTAAATAGAATACAAAAGAGTCTTACGACTGAGTCCAGCATACAATTACAAAGGATATCAGTAATTATATGCTTTAGTGTCTAGACGGTTATAAAAACATCAAAGACATAATTTAAGGTACATAATCAAGTACAGCAGTGGGAGCTGCAATCAATACACGCACTTTCAAACGATCGTGTACGAAGTGCGACATCCAAAGGTGCCAAACTGCACGCAATCCGCAGAATCCTCTTAATAGTGCCCGATCGCTCAGTAAAACCTAGCCGTGAGGTGGCACACTGCCTCCGCGGCTTGGAACACCACTTTTACGGGGGTCTCTGATACACGCAATGCTAAAACAAAGACAATAGAAATGGAAAAGCTGAAAGAAATAATAGTATAGTATGTCATGATCAGGCTTACGATTTGGGTGCATAATTTGCAATAACGTATTTACGCTGACTGTACTTTTAGATAGCCTGACCTTCCCATCTTTTCTATTAAACATCTGATAGCTAAGAAATGTGTAATTTTATAAAAATGGATTATTTAATAATCTAATATATTTATCTATTTGTAAATAAGATTTTATAAATTATATTACAATTAGGTAAAAGTTTATTTACGTATTTCTGTTTCTAATTTTATTGTGTTTAAAGAAAATGCGTTATTTATCTATTTCATTCTCTAAACTGATAAAGTTTTTAAAACAACATTCACAATTATAGAGGTTTTAGAATATTACCCTATTATGTACCTATAGTATCGATAGCACTTTTAAATCAACTGTAAAATATAAGCTATAAGTGGAAACGCATAGGTCGAGGTTCACGATAAAACTGCATCGTGTAATAATGTGTAGTACCCCCACATTCAAAGTTTTTTCAAAGGTGTGAACGGTACACTCAGGCTGCAAAATCTTCTAATATTTAGCCACTCCCTCGTCCCCATATCGTATCCATGTTCATGATGTTACCATTTTGTGATCACATGGTGATATCAACTAAATTTGACTTTTGATACTATAACCCAAAGATTTTGTAGTTCTTCTTAAACATTGTTTTACCAAGATCTTTTTATTATATTCGCATAACTATCACAGTAAACATGAAGTAATACGGTCGTACTTAACGACTAGAATCGTTTTTTAAGGTTAAACAGGTTTTCTTAACTGAAATGTACGACTGTATCATATCCATATGACAGATAGCTTAAGAATTTATGAGCACTAACGGAAACAGTTTAGAAATGAAAATGGTGTTTATAATTTGGACTTTTTTACTCAATTTGTATTTTCAAATACCACGATGGAGAACTTCACCTATTGAACTGTTAGAGCCTGTTTATCTCATATATGCTATGTTATTAAGTTACACCAACAACTAATTAGAATTTCAATTATATTGTATAAACAGTGTATTAGCATAAGACAATTTCTTGTATCCGGCTTACTCAGACTCAGACAATAGTCGCATTCAGCAGACTTACCGGTGCTGCTCCCCGGTAGATTTTAACTGAATTATGAAAAATTTACTTGTCAAATCTAGAGTGACATAACCTAATTCGATATTTGTAATAATAATAATAATGGAGCAGCTTATATTTGCTGACGCTAATTAAAATGTAAATTGTAAATATCAACAGTTTTTTCGGTAGAGCTTAATAAAGCGCAAAAAGTAAACGTCAAGGGGCGCTGTTATAACCTCACTTTAATTGTACGTATTGAAACCTCACGCATTGAAAATGTAGTGAGCAAAAAAAATACCGGTGACCCAGTCCGGTGTGACTGGTAAGTCTGCTGAATGCGCCCAATAATGGCAACTTGGCAACCCATCTAACAAGGATTCAATAATTTAGAGTTCTGTTGTCGTTTTCTTTCTAGTCTGTCCCTCATTAAATATCCACAGTTGGGCACCTACGTAACTAAATACTACCGAGTTGAGAATATTTAGACAAAACTTTGAGCGTCAAGTAAATGCATATGAATGAAATTATTGCATTAGCAACTTTTTTAACTATAGTGCATATTCTAACGTAAGTAAAATGTGGATGAATATTATACTTACGAATCTTTCTGATATAATTATATAAAAATATATTACTTCACTTTTAATAAAAATCTAAATAAAACTTTTATCATTTCAGCTAACTTATAAAAGAATAATATAAATCAGAAAAATGGATATTAATATTGCCATGCAACAGGAAGGGCCAAATGAATGTGTAAAACTTTTGGCATCTGCAAAGCATGAATGCAAGATATTTAAGCGTCTAGCAAAGAATCAAATTTATTGAAAGGATATGTCTGCTATATGCTACATTGATGATATTCTTCTACAGTAAAAGACACTGTATTAAACTTATAGAAAGCGGTAAATTAGCTAAATTTTTGATATGTTATAGTTGACTCCCGTTTCAAAAGTTCTCATAAGCACAACTCCAAAAACCCATTGCTTCCCCACCACAGGTGTTTAAAGTTTCCTATTTTCAAATTGTTTAAACTTTTGAAACTAACTGATTTTTTTATTGTAAAGGGATTACTTAGTAGATATGCTAAGAGAGTTCGAGCGCAAAATCCCATGTATTTTCTTATGGAGGTCCGTTTTGCATTTCAAGGTCATCCGCGGTTCCCCACTCCTATCCCCACTACCCCCTACTTAGCCCCCTACTTAGGCCCCCCACTTAGCCCCCTACTTAGCCCCCTACTTAGGCCCCCCACTTAGGCCCCCCACTTAAGCCCCACTCCTATCCCTACTCAGCGGCCATTTTGAATCGCCATTTTGAATCGCCATCTTGGATCGCCATTTTGAATCACCATTTTGAATGTCATTTACATATCCACCATTTTGTATCTGTCATTTCCAACTTGTCATCATTTCCCGCTGAAAGATTTGAATTCCTAGCGCTGCTAATGCCATCTATCGGTGACGTCATATGATCGGTATAGTAGATTTCTATACGCCTGTAGATAGGCAACCCGCTATACTTTTTTTTACAAAACCAATGGAGCCAACAGGGTTTGAACCGGGGACCGCTCGAATGGTAGCCAGCCAATGCATCCACTACACCAACGAGGTAATCTATTAAAGCACTGTAAACTGGTTATAAAAAAAAAAATTGTTGACTAGCGACTACGTACTCATAATATAATACATGTTAGTAATTTGTAGTATTATATCATACGGCTCCCTCTTCCTCCTGCATGTGTCATGATTGATTGATTAAGTAGATGATTATTCCTGTGCTGTGATTGATTAAAGGGTCAACATATAAAATAGGTATAAATTATCATATCTAGAAAAAACAAGTTAAAAATTCAATTAAAGAATCATTTAAAAAAAAGAAACATATTAATGGATAAATACTTAAAAGCAATTTAAAACATTCGATTACACAATAAACAGAATTTGTTTGCTAAAGAATCAATTATAATAAGATTAATTAGTTTTTTTTATATAACTACATTGTTTAGTTATAAAATATTAAAAATTGTTATATTTAGGAATAATAATTTAAAAATTCGATAAAAGAATCATTAGGGTTTTTCTGAACAAGATAATTAAAAAGTTTATTATTTCTAATAATCAACTAGATTGATTTTTATAAATATCTTATTTTAGGCATAAGCTTATATGTTGAAAGTTTAAAAATAATAAATCTTTTACATGCTTCACACATTATGTTATAAAAAACCATATTAATGGATAAATACTTAAAGGAATTTCTTATCATAACAAAAAGGAATAGCATAATACGAAAATGCTTTTTTAATTAGTAGCTCAGGATGACTAACGCATCATAATTTTAAAAATATATTGTTATATGTCGAAGTTTAGTGAATGTTGAATATATAACAAAAGAATTATCTTTTCCTGGAAGCGAGTTCTTGTTATGACATGGAAAAAACCAATATAAACCAGACGGTATCCGTCAACACAAATCATTATTACAGTGCTTTTAGATCTGTTCAGTTCATCTGAAGCTCTCATCATCGATTAATATATGTTTCTTGTTTTATTCTGAAATCCAATTTGGTAAGTTACTTTTCCGATTTTAATGATATTATGAAAACTAATGACTTTGAACTTTGTTTTAGATTGCACCGTACCATCTGGAGTTCACAGCTTACTGTTTTAGTTACTGTGTAGTTACTGTTTTATTATATCCCTTCGCTGTTAATATTAAGGTAGGTCTTATGTTAATAATTATTTTGTTTAAAACTTAAATATATTCGGAATGGTTTCTGATCTAATTTTTTAATAATGTATTAAGCTTATTACATAATTCTTTTTTTTGTCTAAAACTTCAATATATCAGTTAGATTTAATAATCCGATAGAACATGTAGGTGTAAGTACAGTCAGACGGATTGACTTTAACACAACTCGTACATTTTAATTCCCATAATTTAGTTTTGAATGTTGTACGCACTTTTATTATCGCATTATAATTATAATATTTAAATCTCAATGCCTAAGACTTTCATTAATTAAACTTTTACTGACGTTTTATAAAATTGTATTCAGTTTCAACTTTTCAAATCTGCCTTAATCTATGTTACGTTTTACCTTTCAAATATAAATTTTCTAATACACTTAATTTCTTTCGGTTTTCAGCGCTAGCTGTAGCTCGTTAATTCAATAAAGAAAAAAAAAATGTCTCACGTCAGCGGTCTTGTTGAAGAATTGAGAAAACAGGTTTATGACCCCCTGTTAGAGGGTGATGCCTGCGCCATTTCTAGTGCTTTAAAACAATGTACAAAGGTAGCACGTGAAATCAATAAGGTGTTAAAGGAAACAACAAGTATAGGTGTGAAGAACCATCTATCAGCCTGCTTGAGTCAAGTAAAATCCTATCGAGAGATTGCTAAAGCTCTAAAGATTGTTGGTGAGGGCTATAACCCTCGAAAAGAAACAGCTTGCGATCGTGTGAAGTGGGTTGATATGAAATCAGCCTTTAAGTCACGTATTCGAACTGGTGTGATCACAAACATTAAGCATATTGAGCCGAAGGCATTCATGTCTGACTGCTCAATCATTTTCAAACGACGCATACTGAACGCGTTAAAGAAGGATGTAGCATTGAAAGTGAATGCGACTTTTTGCGGATTGTTTGAAGCCAAAAAGGGTGATGCGATAATCGAGGAAACCAAGTATATGAATACGAAAAATGTTCCAGTATATCGAGATAGTGATTTAACTCAATGGTTCGATATAAATATTGTAGATTCTATTCTTAAAGATCTTGAAGAGTTTCAAGTAAGTATAGAAATTTCATAAAATGGAAATAAACTAATGTATACATATTTTTTCCAGCAAAAAGAGAGCGGGTGGACGCTGAAGTCGATTATTAACCTTCAAGTTAATATCAATAAATATACACCTCAGCTTGGGTCATCATACTTCAAACTGCCGGAACATATAAAAAGGAAAGAGGCATGTGTAAACGTGAATAATGATGACGGGGCGTGCTTCGCATGGTCCGTGGTGAGTGCTTTATATCCAGTTGATAAAGATCCTCAACGCATATCAAAATACCCTCACTACTCTAAGGTTTTAAATTTGACGGGTATACAGTTTCCCATGACGTTAGGACAAGTTTCACGATTTGAACATCAAAACAGTTTATCGATCAATGTATACATTTTAGAGAAGCAGGAGGGTAAGAAAAAGTTCATTGTAGTTCCTACATATTTAACTAAAAATAAGCAAGACAAACATGTCAACCTCTTGCTTCTCCAGGATGTATACTATGATGAAGATGATGACGTAACCGACTTAGATTTTAAACCACGCTTTCATTATGTATGGATCAAAAATCTAAGCCGGCTGTTGTCCACTCAACTTAGCAGACGTAAAGGTAGAAAATATTTCTGTGATAGATGCTTGCATTACTTTAGTACCCAGCAAAAATTGTCGATGCATGAAATAGACTGTGTTAAAATGAACGATTGCAAAGTTAGGTTACCAACAACAAAACAAGCTAATGTAGTATTTAAAAATTATAAAAACAAAGAACCGACTCCATTCGTCATATATGCAGATCTAGAGTGTTTGCTTGTACCTACTACGGAAAAGGATAAGGTACAAGATCATATTCCCCATAGCATAGCATACTATGTCAAATGCTCCTATGATGATACCTTGTCCTTTTACCGGGCTTATCGTGGTGAGGACTGTCAGGAATGGTTTGCTCGGGAGATGCAGCAGTTTGCTGAGGATGTTGAAACAGTGTTTCTTTGTCCTCTACCTATGGACACCCTATCACCTGAGCAAGACGCTGAATTCCGTGCCGCTACACATTGTCACATATGTCTGGAACCATTTGCTGTAGATAACGTTAAAGTAAGAGACCATTGTCACCTTACTGGAAGGTATCGCGGATCTGCCCATGATAATTGTAATATTAACTACAAGGACAGTCATGTCGTACCCGTAGTTTTTCATAACTTAAGCGGGTATGATAGCCATTTTATTATTAAGAACCTAGCTTCAGACTTTGACGGACGAGTAGATCTCCTTCCTATCAATAAAGAAAGATACATTTCATTCACCAAGAATATAGAACAGAATTTGGTTAAATTTAGATTCATAGACTCTTTTAGATTTTTGGCTAGCGGACTAGAAACTTTAGCATCATACTTAAACATATATCCAAATTTAAAATCGCAATTCCCGGACTTAGATGACACAAGATTCAAAATTCTCACTAGGAAGGGGGTCTTTCCCTATGACTATATCAATGACTGGACAAAACTTGACGAGACCCAATTACCTGATAAATCAAAATTTTATAATAGTTTAACGGACACAGCTATAAGCGACGAACACTATACACATGCCGAACATGTATGGGGCTCATTTGGTTGTCAAAATTTAGGCGAGTACAGCGATTTATACCTGAAAACTGATGTATTGCTTCTAGCCGATGTGTTTGAGCAGTTTCGGTCAAGTAGTTTGAAAACATACGGTTTAGACCCAGCGCATTACTATACTCTACCCGGATACACTTGGGATTGTTTGCTCAAGTCAACAAAAATTAATCTCGAACTGCTTACGGATATTGATAAAGTTTTGTTTATTGAACGCGGTATTCGCGGGGGTCTAAGTCAATGCTCAAAACGGTATGCTGAAGCCAACAACAAATTTTTACCAAATTATAATCCGGAAGAACCATCAAAATTTTTACTTTACGCGGACATTAATAATCAATATGGTTGGGCGATGTCTCAGTACCTGCCGTATGGAGGATTTGAATGGGTAGAAGGTGATAATTTAGATAATTTCAATTTCAATGTATCAACAGATAATCCAGAAGGGTACATTCTGGAGGTTAATCTAGATTATCCTAAAGACATTCACGATGCCCATGCGGACCTTCCATTTTGTCCTGAGCATCGTGCGAACAATGTTTAGAGAACGGTTTGAAATTAACTAAAATCCACCGCGTTTTGAAATTTAAACAATCCGATTGGCTGAGATCCTACATCGATTTAAACACAGAATTGCGTAAGCAAGCTAAAAATGAGTTCGAGAAAAACCTGTTTAAACTTATGAATAACGCGGTTTTTGGAAAGACGATGGAAGACATTCGAAAACACTCGATAGTCAAATTAATAAGCAGGTGGGAGGGACGTTACGGTGCTGAAGCAATGATCTCAAAGCCAAATTTTAAATCTAGCACGATTTTTGCGGAGAATTTGGTAGCGATCGAACTAAATAAAACGGAAGTTTACTTCAACAAACCCATATATGTAGATATGTGTATATTGGACATATCAAAATTGAAACTTTACGACTTCCATTACTCATACATGAGAAGGCGTTTCGGTGACAAGGCACGCGTTTGTTACACCGACACAGATTCCCTAGTATACATCGTGGAAACACCTAATCTGTATGAAGTAATCAAACAAGACGCTCATGAACATTTTGACACCAGCGACTACCCCGACGATAACATCTACGGCATCCCGCGAGTTAATAAGAAAGTTTTGGGGTTGATGAAAGATGAGAACGCCGGTAAGGTGATGACACATTTCGTCGGCCTTCGATCAAAAATGTACTCTTCTAAAACTTTTAGAGATGAAGACGAAGAGATGCTAGATCAGCATAAAATGATGCAGACCGGTAAAAGCGAGACGGAAATTCGACAAGCGCTTGAAAACCGAAGAACTGTTAAGAAGGCGAAGGGTGTTAAGAAGCATATAGTAAAAAACATCATCACATTTGATGACTATGTGAGTTGTTTATCAGTTGGCAAAGAAACATCTGTACAGCAAAAATTATTCCGCTCAGATAAACACCGAGTTTCAACTATCTCTCAGACTAAAATAGCGCTCAGTCCTCACGACGATAAGCGCTATATTATACCGGGCTCGCATGACACTCTACCGTGGGGGCACTATAGCATACCTCAAAATAGTTGAATGTAATAGTAGTACCTTGTATTTCTAAGATTTCTAGTTTTGTAATATGTAAATATTTTATTGTTATATCGTTTTTTTTTTATTTTTAACATTAGTTATCCTGTATATTGTATATAATTGTATTTTTCAGTAGATTTCTAGTTTTTAATTAGCTTTGTATTATATATATATAATCGTTTCTGCTAAGAATTTTTGTCAGTTCTTTTTACACATCTCATGTATTATGATACCTTATGATAATTGTGATAATTATTTTGTAATGTTATAACATTACTAAAGTTGTCTAATAGAGAGAATATGATTTATTTCTTGTCTTTTTATTTCTGTAATTTAAGGTAAAAAAAAATAAAAAATATATATATTTTATATAAGAACTTTTATTGAAAGAAGAAAATACAGTTCATATTGATATATAATACTAAATTATATCTAAAATAATACGTAAGTATACTAATAATAATAATAATACTATAAAGGAGCTAGTGAGTGAGTAGATCTTCCTTCTTTATCCAGGACTTTTCATTTAAGCCGAGCCATTTCACATAAATGTCACCATTGCTGCGGCGTTTAAGTATTTTTTCAACTAGGTATACATCAGGTTGATTGGTTTTCTGCAGCTCAAACTCGTAGAAAGCACCTCGAACGGGTACTCCGTGTAGATCTTCCAACAAGTATGTGATAGGTTTTGTAAATTGAACTTTAACTACTTTGAATAATTCTGTTGACCAGTTAGGTGTATATCCCTTGGAAAAGACTCCTTTGAATTTGCTTATACGTACGATGTCATTCAAATCCAACCTACGTTTACTGATAGTTTTTACATTAGTGTTATACACCGACAGCTGTGTCGTAGGTTTAACAGATGCAGGAGGCATACCTATTGTTCTATGTTTTGTAGTATTATAGCTATCAACTACTCGTTGTAATATATCAACCCATTTAAATTTCCCTCTGTAGCTAAACTCCTTATACAGCTTTTGCTTAATTGTACGAATAACTCGTTCGACTATTGAAGCCTTAATCACGGAATACGTAGAGTAATGATTTATGTTATATTCATTCATTAACTTTTTAAAATGTTTATTGTAAAACTCTTTCCCGAGATCAGACTGTAAATTTTTAGGTATGACTGAATCCTTAAAGATACTACGGACCTGCTTTGTCACCTCTTCTCCGGTCTTAGTTTTCAACGGACGTACATACAAGTATTTCGAATAACAGTTTATCATCATCAGTATGTAACGATAACCCTTATTTACTTTAGCGTAGGGAATAAACTCCGCTAAATCTATTTGAAACAAATCATCATAACCCTTTATTATAGTACTACGTCTTTGAAAATTTTTTCTAGCAGATCTATGTATTTCATCGACAACGGTTTGTTTTGCGTTCATTTCTGTTAATAACTGCAGATACTCAAATTATAAGTTATGTAAGACTGAACTATTAAATAGAATGTAAAGTCATATATCCTACGACTATTGCGGGGTTCTTTGAGTAATTAACAAATTTTGTAGGTCTACGAGCGGTGATCTATCAAAATTTTTAGATCTAGAATCTGCTTTAGCTAGAAGCCATAAAGTTGCCTTAGATAGTTCTATACAAAGTGTGGTCAGAGTTTTAATACTATCGCGTAGCGCGTCGTGACTGTTAGATATCTCGCTATCCATATACCATTTTGTAACTGCATCCTCTGCATCTACGGGGTCCGCTAAATTGATTAATCTTCGTTTCTTACAGTCAATAGTTTTATTTTCTAGTATTAAAGCATGTTTCTTTGTTACCAGATCTGAATCATTAATAGCGTGGCCTGCGTTTGTAATTCTTTTGTTTTCTAAATCGAAATTCTGATCTTCTGTTAGCTTAAATCCTACCCCGGGAGGACCTGGAACTGTTACAGCACCTCCAACTATTGAACGCCCAAACAAATCTATAGTAGCATTCATACTGCTAATGGTAACGAACTGACTACTTACAACCGTGATTAAATCTTTTATTCTATAATACCTTCTTCTTTTAACTCGGAAATAATTGAAATTATTTCGTTTTCATTCAGAGGACTACTGTTACCGGCTTCTTTTACAGCAAATAACAAACGAAGTCGGTCGACAAGTTCGTTAGCTTTATTCCAATAGACGTATTCGACTTTGCATTCGCTTAATTTTTTAAAATTTGACAATGATGATGATAGTCTAATGCCTAAACCTTTGATTCTGGATAAGTTCGGTTTAATTATATAATCATACTTCCAATGTTTAACAGCTGTTAGTTTACCCTGTGGTCTATAGGATTTCTTATGCGCATTAGTAAGGGCTATTATCTGCATATAATTATTGATATCAGCTTGCGTTGGTGTAGACTCTAATTCTCTAAACGTGAGTAAGTCAAACAGACCGGGTGTTGCTTCGAAAGCGTTGTTTTTAATTATGATGTTTGTATCACGTATAGTCACAGGGGAAGATGCAAATGTCCACGCGTCTCGATCAATTTTATATCTAATACCGAATCTAGTTCTATCTATGTTGCTACCACCCCTAGCTATTAGCATACCGTAATGAGTAGGGAAATCATGAGTTTTATTAGATTCTTCTTCTTCATCTGCTTCCGATGATGATGATGCAACAGGTTGTTTTTTAACTTTCAACAGGGGAATGTAACTAGCAGTAGTAGTAGTAGCAGTAGATGGTTGTGTTTTAATTTTCAATAGGGGAACGTTAACTGATTCGGCAATAGTTTCCAAAGGAGATATAACCTGTTTATGAGTATCACGATAAATACGTTCTGCTTCAGATTTATCACGACGAAAGTAAGCAAATTTTCTACGTATAGCCTTGCGTGCGTTTATTATTTTACGTTTTAAACTCATATCGTATGAGCTCGACATGTTGACAACTCTAAAAGACGACTAAGCGAATTGAATCTAATTATAAACTTATATATGTATCAAAACCTTTCCGATATCTACCGCTGTTTAGGGAACAATCTTTATTAATAACTAGGAAATCATACGGATCCTTCCAACACATACGACAAATGTTTTTGAAGTCTTCATAGCTAACATCTCCTACAACATGATCCTTATACACATGCTTTAAATTTAATTCGTCCTGTTTGAAAAGAATAATCAAGTTTGCGTTATCCCTTATCAAATGTTTTGGTATCTTTGCATATGTCTGACCTAAATAAAACGAGTCAACACCTTTATGTCTACCCATACTAAAATATTCTCTAATTTTTTCCTGTTTATCACAAATAATATCGTCGAAAATGAATACTGAATTAGGTTTGATGTTGCTAGGACTGATTACGTCATCGTTTTCACTAAACTCTTGATAACCAATGTTTTTAATAGGTTTCATAACTTCCCTTAAGAATTCGTATTTCGGTTGAAATAAGGATTTGGCAAACAGGTAGATGTTTTCAAATTTTAATCCGTTTTCACTAATCAGTAGACCTAGCATAACATTAGTTTTACCGCAGGAAGAAGGACCGCTAAGAATTGCTCGACAAGACGTAGGTAATAAGTCGCCGTGTTTTCTATCATCGCCAGATTGTAGAGATACATCGCTGTCTAAATTAAATATGTTTAGCGTTTTCTTTTGTTTAACAGTTTTCATTATGGTATGCGTACGTGTTTAGTCACGGTTTCAGTGAACGGGTTATATTCTATCAAGGAGTCGTGTAGGATCAAACAATATGCCTTTGTTGTATTGGTAAATGCAACGGAAGATTCAAGTTCTAATCTAATATCAACCGTGGAATCCTTAAAACTTTCTACCTGTCTCGAACAATCAATTACAAAAACAGGGTATGTTTCAAATTTTGAATAATCGATTAAACAGCTATCAGTCGATCCTCTACCTATATCATAGTAACTCTCGCGAAAGCGTGTATAATTTAAATAAGCAGGAATGTAATCCTTACTACTGAAATCGAGATTTAAACGTTGCTGCGGAAACACTTGCGAATTTAAATACAGTTTAATATCAACTAGGTTAGAGTGAGTAAATGTAGTAGGGTTACCGGTTCTTATACCCAGCTGACGCTCGTCTTGTAAAACTACAAGAACCCAACGCGGTTTTTCCAATTCATTTGAATTCTTTATACGCCAAACCTGATTTTTAGTAGTTCCCAGCGAGGGTAGTTCGTGTAATTCCCAACGCCTAAATGGAATGATAATAGAAGAATTATCTCTCAAACTTTCAACTAAGTTCAACTTGCTTTCATCCGATAATAGTATATGAGGAACCTCCCAAGACAGTCTATCAATCTTGATTTCTACATCAGTACCTGCATCTCCAGCAGCGCTTTTATAGCAATTAAAATCATTCTTAGAACGTATCAAAACTAACTGACCGCTCATATGAGGAATAACTTTCTTGTAATCATCTGCAAACCCGAAGATATCCTTTAAAGGAATTCTACACGTGAAATTGAACACGTTATTCCCCGCATTATGTAGCAGGCCATTTCCGTTTTCGAGTTCGATTCCCCATGCACTACTGGATAAAGCCCGATCCTCGGCACCGTGTGAAACGAGACCTTTTATAGTACTTGTAATACCCGGATGTTTACACACATCGATGATTTGATTCGTACCTAATATTAGTTGAATTTCGTCAAACAGAAAGTAAGCAAAATTGTTTACCGGTAGGAATTCTACGTTGACTTTTCGAGTCATAGCACCTTTAACAAAAATGTAGCTATCATACAAAGCTAAAACATTATCCGAATTTTGTATGGTGATTCTAATGATGTCTGAATGATTTACATTTAACGTAAACGGCAAATAGGTATAGAAGTCCTCTTTTATTATATCTGTATCGACACGAGGTTTTTGAAATATATTTAATTTATCAGTAGCAAAGATGCTTTCTGTGTTAATATGCAATTTACTTCTTTTCGACATGTTGATGTTGTACTTTAAAACCTAGAGATTCAAGAAACAGCCGATTCTCTTTAGATAACTTTATACGTAAGAGGTCCGCACTAGTCGGTGTACGAAGACGAATGACCCTCGAATGATGCGAGGTATGGTTTTTATAGTTAAAGTTTATCCCCATTTTTCACGTTTAAGTTCTAGTCTTATACTTGTGAAGGTATCTTCAGAAAAATTTACTAGTTGTCCACTCGAGTCTACTAATCGAATGGTAATATTATCAATTTCACTGACAGTGACAGGAAAGTAAATCACGTGTGTTGGTTCCTTCTCAATCAGGTATCCAGGTGGTACGCAGAGACCAAATTCAAAGATTGTATGACACGGTTGATTATTTCTATACGCGCCCCCTGTAATATTCGTGTCTACAAAGATGTTCGGGTTAGAGAGTATATCGACAATTCGATCTGATACGTGTCTGATACCGGGTAGTAATATACGATTGTTAAATCCTAATAGAGAGCCTATACTGTTCGGTTTGCTAAAATCTATAACCGCTGTGGCAGATTCAATCTCACACTTTCCCGTATTAGTGTTAGCCTTGATTTGTAGTAGTAAATCTCCTTCTTCAGGATCGCTCGTATTAATTTGATTCTTTATATAGTTAGCGATTTCTGACAATTCGTAACTACCGGTTGTGATAGTTATCTCTTGATCTCCGTAATAAAATTTATTTTTCCCCGGAAATATATTCCGTATCGTATGACTTGTATATAGGCCAACTAATCCTATGGAGTATCTGTATTGCTCACTATCTAGTTGTATATTCGGATAAATACTACCGGTAGAGAGGACATTTCCATAACCGTACACAGAGATGGTTCTAGCCATACTTGTTCGAATTATACATACACTTCTCTTTTATACAAAAATCTCAGACACAGATGCCCACAGTTGTATGTATTGAACTTTTGTTCTCGAGCAACATTATAGTATACATTGCAACGAGGGTCGAAATATTTCACGAGTTCAGCCGGTGGTCTTAGGTCTCCGAAGGGGTCAAAATACAAAACAACATTTCGATCCTTTCTATAAGCTACCCAATGCGTACCGGGTCCTCCAGCATCATCGAGATTAACAATAGCTCTTTCAAATCGTAAAGGTTTATTTGGTAGACTTGTTCTCATATAGACACCCCTGAAAAAGGGTATGTCTTTAGCATGCTTTATTAGATCTAGGTTTGTAAGTGGTCTCCGAGGCAGGTTATTCAGTTTTTTGACCTGTACGGTTTCAGATACAGTGCTGTACCGCCTGCTTTATAAGGTTTCAGGTAAAGAGCGTTTCCGCTCTTTCTATCTATTGCGATAGCCTCCATACTTTTATTATGTCGTTTAGTTTCTTCTAGCTGCCTCTTATTACTGTTAGCAGCGTTAACAGCTTTTGCTACGCCCGAAGCGCCCCCTATAATTGCACCGAGAGCCGAGAGGCCAGCAAAAATTGGTATGAGAGGTAAAATACCCCCTGTAGCTGTAGGTACCGGAATAATTCGAGGTACTTTAACGTTTTTCCTACCTCCTACGTTTTTAATGATTCTTCTAGCGGCGTTCAAAGCATGGTGTATTAAATCCTTTCCCGTGAGGGTCTTACTTGCTCGATTTACCGTACTTACAAGCTTCTTTAAAATACCTCCTTTAAAAGTAACAATCTTCTTTGTATTTGCAATCTTCTTTGTCTTTCTCCTACTAGTCTTCCTATTCACGCCCATTCCTAACTTTCGTTTAACCTTCATTATACCGGTTACAAGCAGAGCTGAAGCCTTTTCCCCTAATTTGGAGTCTTTAGCTTTAACACGTCTCCAGGCAGCTTCTTCTAAAACACGATCTGCCTTATGTCTACTATCCAAATCTGAACTTTGAGCGTACGAAATATCGTGCTGCATACACGCCTGATCCAGGGGGTTTATACCTTTATCTCCTCTTTCTAATCTTTTAGATAATTTAGTTCCGGGTCCGCAATATTGGTAAGAAGGCAGGTGTAGTTCGATCGGGAGCCTGTCAATGAGCTTGTTAACAACACTGTTATCCTGGTGAGTCAACATCACGTACTGAGATAAGAGATCAGATCCATCTCTATTTATACTCTGCGAAAACTTACTGTCTCAAGCTATTGCTAGTGGTAGTAAAACAGAAATAATTTTTTATACGTTTATTCTTTATTAAATACATTTGTAAGAGATAATCGCGAAAATTTCTTATATAACTTATTCAATACACAATACGATTTTATTTCATTTCGTAATACATATAAAGCGTTTATATAATTTTCTAACCTATTTCTATATTCAATTATCCTCAGCTTCTTATGGTACATCTGTTGATGTCTCGTGAATTGCTGGCCATGACGCTGCCGGTGCTTGCTGATTGGGTTGTAACTGACTGTGTACGACATTGATAAATTTTGATGGATAAAGTTTTATTATCTCTAATAAAATGAGCGAGTTCAATCCACCGCGATCTTTTAAATTTAACGACGAGTAGTTACCGCACGACAATTCGGCTGAGAATAAAATCGATTCGTTTGACACGTTCTTCTGACGTCTCACTCCTTCAGCTGTGTTCTCTACACTTGCGTAGTAGAAGTACGAGAAATTAAGGTGACGTAATACACGAGCATGTTGGTTAATAAGCGGTGCTAGATGCATGATCCTTTGAAATTCGTGGTCTTTTACCGTTATCTTCCGCTGGTCATAACATATCATCACCGTGTTGCCGTAAAAAACACTATGATTAAACTCAACGTAAAGATTCGTATATAGATGGAATTTCAGCTTTTTATCATTCCATATTTTCGTGGAAAAGAAGTCTTTGAACATTGCTTCGACTCGGACATCATACAATTCGGACCATATACTTTCCGTTAACATAATTTCACCGTGCTCACATATGTTGTTGATACATTCCAATTTAACAGTCACGTCAAATTCATTAGGTTGTTCAGGCGGGATAATTCCTACTAGGATATCATGTAAATGAATAGAGTCTTCTCTTGGTCTCATGACAAATAGAGGGTATTGTACAGATCCCAGCAACTGCATGTGTTCACCCGGATAGACGGTAATCAACGACGATTCTGGTGTTGCTACATTATCTGTACCTTGTACCTGTAAGCTTGATGCATCGTCAGCATAGTATGGTTTGTTCAGACCTAAACAAGAAATAATTATTCAGTAACATTCAAAGGATTTCGTTCTTTTAAAACATACCTATTTCTTCATGCATCACTTCGTAGTCTTGACCCTGGAAATAACTGCTCGGTTCCGGAATTGATAAGTTTGCAGATTGATCCGGTTCATCATACTGTTGATCTAAAATGAAATAAATTATTCAAATGTACACACACACACACACAAACACAAACCGTTTTCTTTCTTACCCATTTCAGCACTACTTGTAAACGTGTCTCCATAGCGATGATAATAATAATCAGGACTGCCTAAACTCATCATAGTACTGTTATACGATCAACTGTTGCACTCTAATGACTAATAGTCTTTCATCAAAATACATTTTATAGCGATTTCTACACATGCGCATGAATACATGTCTTCAATCCAGTTGAATCATAATGAACAACCCTATGACTCAGAGTTAATCCCTGTAAAACAGATTCTGGGAATTGAGGTAAAAACAATATCGAGAAATGACATGTTTCTACATGTTAAATTGTTTTCGCATAATTACATAATAAGAAATTCCAATCATTTTGTTATCGCTTAAACTTATAACTAAAACACGTCTAATGATTCGCATTTATTTAAGCGCGTTTTGTTTATTTTGTATTTATTTGAAAGCAGTTACGTTTAGAATTGAAATGTTTTTTTTTTAAATAAATTTCTTGATATTAATAATCTAGTTCTGAGTTATTTTTATTTTAATAAATTAATTTAGTAATAATAATGTATCACGTTTAGATTTATACCTAAAATTAATTGTGTAAAAGATTTATTATTTTTAAACTTTCAACATATAAGCTTATACCTAAAATAAGATATTTATAAAAATCAATCTAGTTGATTATTAGAAATAACAAACTTTTTAATTATCTTGTTCAGAAAAACCCTAATGATTCTTTTATCGAATTTTTAAATTATTATTCCTAAATATAACAATTTTTAATATTTTAATAACAATATATTTTTAAAATTATGATGCGTTAGTCATCCTGAGCTACTAATTAAAAAAGCATATAAAAAAAAAACTAATTAATCTTATTATAATTGATTCTTTAGCAAACAAATTCTGTTTATTGTGTAATCGAATGTTTTAAATTGCTTTTAAGTATTTATCCATTAATATGTTTCTTTTTTTTAAATGATTCTTTAATTGAATTTTTAACTTGTTTTTTCTAGATATGATAATTTATACCTATTTTATATGTTGACCCTTTAATCAATCACAGCACAGGAATAATCATCTACTTAATCAATCAATCATGACACATGCAGGAGGAAGAGGGAGCCGTATGATATAATACTACAAATTACTAACATGTATTATATTATGAGTACGTAGTCGCTAGTCAACAATTTTTTTTTTTATAACCAGTTTACAGTGCTTTAATAGATTACCTCGTTGGTGTAGTGGATGCATTGGCTGGCTACCATTCGAGCGGTCCCCGGTTCAAACCCTGTTGGCTCCATTGGTTTTGTAAAAAAAAGTATAGCGGGTTGCCTATCTACAGGCGTATAGAAATCTACTATACCGATCATATGACGTCACCGATAGATGGCATTAGCAGCGCTAGGAATTCAAATCTTTCAGCGGGAAATGATGACAAGTTGGAAATGACAGATACAAAATGGTGGATATGTAAATGACATTCAAAATGGTGATTCAAAATGGCGATCCAAGATGGCGATTCAAAATGGCGATTCAAAATGGCCGCTGAGTAGGGATAGGAGTGGGGCTTAAGTGGGGGGCCTAAGTGGGGGGCCTAAGTAGGGGGCTAAGTAGGGGGCTAAGTGGGGGGCCTAAGTAGGGGGCTAAGTAGGGGGTAGTGGGGATAGGAGTGGGGAACCGCGGATGACCTTGAAATGCAAAACGGACCTCCATAAGAAAATACATGGGATTTTGCGCTCGAACTCTCTTAGCATATCTACTTTACTTGACTCGGGTGTTGAATTCGGTAGGCGCCTCTGCTCGGACGTCGGAGTTGTAGGGGTCGTTGCAGTGACGGAGCGCCAAGTCACTTAATAAGTGGCGCTGGGTAGTTTTCGGTGTCGGCGCTAATTTTCGGGCGCCAGTTATTTTAACGTGGTATGCTTCACGGGTCGGATAGTTGCTAGCGGAGAAAAGGTATTCCAGGGAACCGCTGGGGAGGTATAGGTCGGCACTGTCTAGATCTTTTCACGGGTCTCTACCTGTTTTACTAAGACACTCAGAGGAGGTAAAGATGTTATGAGTAAATAAAACTCAATCAGAATACCAAGCAGTTAACAATTTATTAATACCGCAGGCTCCCACAAGCTCTTCCTCTTCTCTCATCAACCTACTGTTAACTACGGCAGCTACAGCAAGCGGGGTGATTGCACAGCGTACGGTAGTAAGCAAGCGTGCAAACGGTATCGGAATACGGGGTCGGAAAGAGGGGTGTCGGGTAACGGCGGACGAACAGGACAAAGAGAATGGAGATAGGTCGAGACCATCCGGCTACCCACAGCGAAGTCTTGAAAAGGTGTGAAGGATGTAAGGAAAAGACGACCCAGCTACGCACAGCGAAGCCTCGGAAAGGGGTGAGAAATGTAAGGAAGAGACCACCCGGCTACACACAGCGAAGTCTCAGAAAGCGACTGCGCTCATACTCTCGTTTGAGTCGGCGGCTTATCCGAGAGGCTATAGATCGCACGGATGATAAGCTTATTTACTATTACACCAAAATAATTAAACAAAACACTTCGTTACGTTATTAAAATTAGATTATATTGTTATTTTTTATACTTCACAACATCCAGGTACACTTTTACTTAGGTGGGTATAATTGTGTATCAAGCACATTAACCAAACGTGCGTGATTGCGCGAAAATACGTGAGATTTAAACTTAACTTGGTTTTGAAAAACTTATTTTCGTAAATCTTATGTTTGTAACTAACTCAAAACAGCATTTTTAAATATTCTTGATTTTGGTAGTGGTGAGTTTATTCATCGATTATTACATGCATAACGTACGTATATGTATATACACTACCCCACGTTACAATGAAGACTGCCTAGGAGGCTTACTGTCTGGCATTTACCAGGTCAATCTTGCTCCATCGTACATTCAAGATAAACTTCAGAGAGAAGGAGAGAAATAACTTCAGACTGACACGTTATTGAATAAAAATGGTCTTATTTGAATCACAGTTTACTCTATAGTTCGTAATACCACCTTGGACATGCGCGTCATCAACCTAATGCGAGATATCCGCATCATTGTTGCGAAGTAGATGCAGCATATAGAGCAAATCACGAGGATTTGAAATAGTGGAGTAAAATGTACATCACAAATAGGCTAATGTACATCATTTTCTTGAAAGTCGAAGGGACTTACGTGAATCCAACACTCCGAATGCCCAAATGTGAGAGGTGAGGGGACTCACTACAATCAAGGATCCCGAATGTGAGAAGGAAAGAAAATCGTTATAATCAAGCATTGTTACTACCCATTACCTGGAGAAGCAGGCCCCAGAAATTATGAAGCTTGTGCGGGAGGGAGGGGCGATTATTATTACTACGCAGGCTCAACAGCCGACTTAACAGATGGTATTGTATTATATTTCTTATAAAAAAGCAGTTAGTTTCAAAAGCTTGAGACTAAGTTAGTCTCAAATTGAGAAATTTTACGCATCTGCGGGGAAATAATGGACTTTTGGACTATGTGCCCATGAGAACTTTTGATCCGGTAGCCGACAACTATAACGTATCAGAAATTCAGCCAATTTAATCGAGGGTCACTATTAGTGTTGGATTCGCGATACCACCCGCGTATCACGACACTTGCGAATCGAAACCATTAGCCGTGTGAAGTGTCGACTCCTTCACGACTCTTTAACGATACTTCGCATTTACACATCATGCATGCGCTAGTTCATATAATATAATTGAAACGAGCAGTCAAGATTCATAGCTAATACGTAAATCATAAACTAGGGATTAAAAAACAATTAGGTTTATGAGTAAATTCTGTTATGGTTATATATTTATGCATTAAGTACATTAAAAGACATTAAATTATTTATACACCGCATTCGTTCTAACATTTGCTATAGAAAATTAGTATGGGAAATCTGAAATATGCCAAATAGTTCGTTCTCGAATAAAAGTCGGTGAGATTAATAGTTGCAAAACAATTTAAATAATTTGTTATTATTCTTTTATTCGAAAAACGTACAAGAAATAATACATTACAAATAAAAAATAAAGATACCCAATTAATAAGACATTGTCTTATTAATTGGGTATCTTTATTTTTTATTTGTAATGTATTATTTCTTGTACGTTTTTCGAATAAAAGAATAATAACAAATAAAATTTAAAAAAAAGTTATGCTTGTAACGGGGTTCGATCGTGCATTCCACCAGCCCGTATAGTTTAGCAAGCCACGGTTTGCCATCGAACCACGGAGGCGTTGCGTCAACTTTTCAGGTTTCGGCTTTTAAATTAATGTTTTGCAAATAATTCATGAATTTATAATTTTAACTAAAAAATCTACAACAAAATAGTTTTATATGTACGTCTTATTCAATGATTGTTGGCCAGTTCAACAAATCTGCCTTTAATTTCTTTGTAAGAATGATCAAGCAACTTCGAATTACACTCTAATAAGAGCGATACTGTTCGACACGAAGTGTCGCGACACTTCAAGTGTCACGACCACGAACAGTATCACGACACTCGACACCCAAGTTCCCATCACTAGTCACTATCCATAAGTTTGGTATGCTTTGGCTTGCGCTTTTACTATTACTAACATACTTTAAGAGTATTAAAACCAAAATCGTTAGCAAATATAATTCCGATATGAAAATAGAGGCAAACACTTGAAAAAAATATTTACATTTTATTGCTTCAAATTATTACCATTGAGACGTCAACTCTCTATGGGTCTTGGCTTTTTTTAGGCTATTTTCTCTTCCTTTGGTGCCTTGACACTTCAGTTTGTGATTTGCAGTGCTGCAAGGTCTGGCTCTATCTGCTCACGTGTCTTATTTTTGGCCTTCTAACCACTCTTACCTACTGGCACTTGTCTAAATCTTGTGTAACCTGCTTTTGCTGGTTGTTGCAATTTTAGTAACTGTCATTATATCCGTCTTCCTCTGCTACGAGGTATTGTTTTCATGTATTTAGTTTTGCTATGATTAATTTGCAGGTTATTATCTTGTACTCCCCCCATCATTTGTCATCTCTCCGCAAATGCCTCCATATTATCTAACTATTTCATATTCACCTTTGATCTGCTATGATATTGAAGCATTTACATGCAAATTTTAACTTTACTCTGTGAACTCTTTCCTGTTCACATCTCAGATGCTTATATTTCTTTTGTGCTTATTGAGTTTTTGAACTGCTGAACACATCTGTATGCAGAATTCTCCTTTTTGCTGTCACTTTTGTATATTTGTTATAGAACCATCCTTAGTCACGTCTTTTTTTATTGTCGCTTTCGTCTACTCTTTTAGGATTCGTGCTCTACAATTTCTTTATATGTATTCTAATACTGGTTTATATCATCTGCAGGTATTTGTAGCATTTCTCAATTCGAGTATACAGCAATTTTCTATATCTACTTTGTAATATAATCATAGTCTTTTAGCTTTTCTATGTTATATTGATCCCTTTTCATGCTTTTTTATTTATTTATAGGCTATATTTTAGCTCTTATTCCTGCCTAGCGAATAAGGCCGGTTCTTCGAACCTTAATCAAGCAAATTCAGGAACAAGACCAGGAAAATTTACAAAGCCAGAAAGAAGACTCAACAACACAATGAAATTCACCAAGTAAGGAGTAAGAAGCCTCAGCCCACACACTGATTTTACAACTCCAGCACCAGTTAAACAGAAGACTGATCCCACAACTGCACTGCTGATTAAACGGAAATGTTAAATGCAGCTGCAACCCTGTAGTCCACATTGAAAAAAATTGCAGCCGCATCTAGCATCCGCCAAGATCCACCACATTTCCCTAAACAAAATAACTTTTTAGAGTTATTTGTTTTTTAGTTATTAGTAGCTGATAGCGGATCAGAAACAATTAATCAGAACCAAGAAACAAAATTGTCGGGGAGTGTAATCATTACGGTACAGCCAAATCAAGCTATTACGTTTCTAAAGTTTTAAACCAATTTCTTTCAAAACCTTAAACACATTTTTGGAAATTGAAGTTAATCTTAAGACTTAGAATCCTGTTGTCTAGTGTTACGTGCTAATTCCGTAGCACCCTGTATAGCTATGCTTTCGTGTTATATTGTATAGCGTTAGAGATTTTCGCATTTTCTTTCCGTTTAGTTGCCATTTTAGTTCGGAAAATCTTCTTCCGTTTGATAAGTCGACTGACACTTCGTCCGTTCAATCGTGAAGCAACTTCTTTAAAAGAATGTTTTAGTGGAAACGCCGTTAAATTGATTTTCCCTTTATGTCGTGAAATGAAATTGCATTTGTGCAGATTTATAATTAATTTTTGTGATGATTTTCCTGCTGGTGATTTTCAATTTATTTGGGTAGCGTAAGGAATTTACTAGTAGTTCTTTTGGAGGTTAGAAGCACGTTCTTGAAGGTTCGTAGTTTTTACCTTTTCTTTACGTTCAGTCTCTTATCAAAAGGAAGTTGCTTGCGAAGTAAAATGGCAATTAAACGGAGAGAGAGTGCGAAAATCCCTAAAGCTATACAATATAACACAAAAGCATAGCTATACAGGGTGCTATGAAATTAGCACGTAACACTAGTCTAACAATATACCACGATCTTAAATTATAATAGTATTTATTTCTTTACTTTCCATCCCTACAATTTTTCACATGGCTTTGTATATGGGCGTATAGAGGTTAGGAGAAGGCCCAAGCAATCCACTTGATGGGAGTTGGGAGGCCTTCAATTAAAAACACCCTGTATATGTTTTCACTGTTGGGAGACCACACGACGTTCACCCCTAGAACTGGCTGTCTTCTACCCCAACCCGCTGACGGGCAACGGATGAAGCTGTCAGAATAAAGTGTGTGGTAGAGAAATTCGTGAGAATTCTCGACGGTAACTCTGACCGATCAGGGGGAGCCCTGGTAGATGAGACCGGTGTGGGCGGATTCGAATCTCGCCTAGGGAAGAGGTCATTTATGGTCACCAATGGAACCCGCTGTTTGGCCGAAGTCATTTATGGTCACCAAGGAACCCGCTGCATGACCTAGGTCATGTAAGGTCACCAAAGGAACCCGCTGTTTGACCGAGGTCATTTATGGTCACCAAAGGAACCCGCTGTTTGACTGAATCTCTAGAGCGGTGACTAGAAGTGAGGTTTATCCCGACCTTTGGGCAGATGGGAAACTGCAAGCCGCCAGGTAAATGTGCTTAGGAGCTATCCCGGCCACCCTTTGATCCGGACTGCAGCCGGGTACAGTGATTGGGAGAAGCTCTGAAAGCCATTACCCTTAAGGATAGTTGAAGCGAATACATAGCCTCTCACTATTAAGACAACTTCACCAATTTCGGGTACGCACCGGGAGTCTATAACGTGTAGACTTAAAAGAAGCTCTGTCGAGGGCCCACCAAGCCTAAAATTGGTAGATCGGGGTGGCAAAACCGCTTAAAAACCAAGTCCTGCCACATCTGAGGTTGGATTCGATCGGGCAGTGGTCCCACTTGATAATAGCGTCAAGTTGGGGAATAGTCCTATTGCTGGACGAGGTACTTCTAGTGCCGGCGGGTGAGCAGCGTGTTAAGTCAACTGCTCGGTCACTATGCGCGACTTAGCTAGTAGAGGGTGGATAGGCAACCTCGCTCCTACCAGTGAGTTAATCTGGTAGCAATTGCACGACTGCCGGTTATGCAACTTGCGCGCTGATTGGGCGTATCCCAATCACTTCCTTCTGGAAGGAACGTGGGGATTAAGTTTACACAGGTGCCCCATGTAAAATATACTTGAAATTTTCATGTTGGAAATTTTCTGATATCTTGAAGTATGGTATTAATAATATGTAGTTTGTGTCTTCTGTTTCAGTGCTAATATGATGTTTTCTTGATAACTAACCCATAATATTTTTGTTAATTAAAGTGTCAATCATATTACGGTTATAATGATTTGCGTGTTAATTGTTTATTTCTTTCTCAAAATGTGATTTTTCATTGTTATAACTCGGTGTACCTAAAACTTATAAGCTTCTAGCTTGTGAGTTGTATGAGGATATGATTCATTAGGAATAGTAATATCTGTATGTTTAGGTTTTCTGTATTCTTCAATGAACTTCAAATTCATTGTGTAGGTTAATTCTGGTGGTTATTAAATCTAAAACAGTTAATAGCCTTATTTTGTTATGTTTCTTAACTCAATTATTTAACCTGAATGTAATGCCATCAACATAACGAAACCAAAAATGTGTTTAAGAAGATCTACTTTAAATATTCGATCTTTTTTTAAATTATCTAGAAATATTTTGCAGGCAAGTTTTGTTATTAAAAGTAAACTTCTACAAAGATCAAATAATTGAACTTTACATTACTGTTGATTGAAATTGAATTTTTATCTTTCAGTTCCAAATTATTTACATATAGTACTTTAGATTTGTTATTTATCGATATGGTTTGATTTTGAAGTGAATGATGAAATTATAAAAAGCATAAATATTGTAGCACTATTTACTATTTAGTAATTGAACGGCATTTGAGTAGTTTCACTGATACAACAATAGAAGTCAGCAGAGAAGAGTCCTTTGACATGGCTTACAGAGTTACCGTGATCTTAAGTTTTATTTCTATTAAAGAAGTCACTGCTTACTCTTTCTTTTTTCTCAATATAAACGATCCAATCCCGGAAATACCTGTTTAATCATTTACTCTAGCCGTGAACGTGTCCATGTTTAGTTACGGTCTTGTTTGAATTTCAGTTATCGCGATTACTTGTGCTACGCAGGATGTCTATTATAGAAGGTACACTGAAAGGGTCTCGCAAACCGTTACAGATAAGTTTGTTAAATTGAATAAAAGTTTCCTGTTTATGAGAGCAATTTAATTTAAAAAATAATATTCTACTAAATACCGCTACCATAACATTTAATAGTTTTGTTACATTTAATAAGCATTTTGATGGATGGGGATCTAAATTATATTTTAATTATACAGGGTGTATTGAGTGTTACTGCCATTGTTAAAACAGGTGATAAGTGACATTGATGCCAACAAAAACCTTCCAACAAATTTTTTCCTATCGACATTACTTTTCGCGTTATTTGAATAAAACTGGTGAATTAAATGTGCACTCACTGAAAAGTGTTCGATTGACCATAACCTCATAAACACTTCAAACCAAAGAAGACAATCCTATGTGAGAGAACTTACTATGTTGTTTATTGATAAATGAAGAAGTTTGTTTACTCATTGTGGTCGTGGTAAATGCACCTAACCTAACCTAATTGCACCTAATTGATGAGATACACCTTCTCTCAAAATATCACAATCACAGTATGTTTAATAACGTGTGAAGTTGAAGTTTGCAACTTTACTAATTTTTTTCATAAACCTGCAAAGGTAGACCATCACTTTATCAGACTTTTTTGTTTGTTTTGATGTCCTCTATCACCTGTTTTAATAATGGTACTTATACTTCTAACACCCTTTATATTGAATTAATTTATGTACTTAAAACCATAGCATACTATACGATCTTCACATGAGAATCAGTTTCCATTTCGTAAGTTTTTATAAAAGTATAAGATAAAATAAACGTTCTCACACTGCATGCACAGCTTGCGACGTATGTATGTTTGTATGAGTAAATAATGATGGTTTTTCCCGTAGTCGAGGAAAAGCGCTCGAGAAAAACATGTTTGAAATGGAAAGTGTCACATATGTGAATAGAAAATTCAAAACATTTAGCTATTGAAAGTATTATTACTTCCTTTAGCGAGTTTTATATGGAATCTAGAAAGATGAGTTATGGAAGAGGGTATTATAACGTGCAATAAAAAGCAGGGCGCCGGAGTTTCTAAGTTTGATCCTAAAAAGTACCCTGTTTTAAGTGAGCTGCTGCAAAAGTGGAGTTTAAGATTTAGTCTCTTGTTCTAATGTATTTTGCAGCAGCGAGATGAATTAAAAGTTATCTGTAGCGTTCTGGATCTGCAGCATATTTAACAAAATGTATGATTTTAAGGTTATTATGAAGGATTTCATTTCAAAGCTCAACGTTTAATTATTTATATAACATCTTTCGTGTGCTTTTTATCAATAACGTTTCCTTTGAGTTACAACGAACGTTACTCTAAATTTTTACCGATATCCTTAAAAACAGAAAAATAGAACAGATCAAAAGCTGAAGGCTAAGTACCTAACAGAGTCTCGGGAGAATATTCTTGACCTTTCTGAAAATATACTCAGTATTCCATCCACTTAAATTTCCGGCAACAAGTTTTCTCTTTCTTGAAAAGGCATTTTTGCTATAGCAGGTTTTTCTTATAGATTATGCATACAAATGAAAAAAGTGTGTAGATTTCGTTCCTTTTTCCTTTACGTATATGTTATTCTTTACCTTTCAATTGACACATACAAACATATTTGGGAAAATGGACAGAATATCCTAGAAGGAGAAATTCAAAATTTTGATGTAGCTATGCGTGCACCTGGGAACGAAAGTTTTTATTTAAAATTTATTATTACAAATATAGTTTTTTCCGGTGTTCCCTAGTTCTTATTCAAATTTATAGAGTTACCTTTTTCATTAGAAATATATCCCATACTTCCATCCATTTATGTATTAAAGCGAAGGATGTATAACTAAACCTACCCTTTATATTGCTAATGCGTGTCACGACCTACCTACAGAATTATTTATTATATGTAACCGTTGTAAATTTTCTCATTCTAGAAAATCAGCAATATAATTATTTATTATACATAACCTAATATTTTATCGTCAACTTGAACCCGGCGTTAGAATTTCATTGAAGCTAGAAGCAGACATAAAATTGGGTATAACTTTTAGATAAAATTCATAACAGCGACCTTAAACATATATTTCTTTTTGATAATTTCCTCTAGAAAATGAGGTTATAACACATTTGCGTTTTAAAGAAAAATTATTTCTTAAGCCCACTCAAATATGAGAGGAACAACATTTCAAACAAAATACATTTAGACAGCCGTTTAGTCTTTGCTTTGGTTCATCAGTAGGGGGTGCTTTGTTAGAAATTTTGCACCACCCACATTACGGTTTCTATTTATAAAAGCCGCAAATTAACGTAAGTAACAGTAAAACCCTATACTAACAAAATATATGCAGAGCGAATTGAGGTTTATACAGGGTGACTCACGTAAGATAACTCCTGTACCTTATTACGGAAACTGGGATGATTTTGGAAGGATCAATATCTTAATTTTATAATATTTTTGTATGTACCAAGTGAGTCGTTTCGCTACGGGTAGTATCAGCTTTTTTTATTTTAAATTGAACACCCCATATATTTTTATGATTTTCGATTCTACATTTTATTAAAAGTATTTTTGGTTAATACATACATCTCAATCTTTCCGAGTTTTTGAATAGATTCAATTCTGTTAACTTTTTTAAGAATGCAACCCTAACGTTTCTTAAAAAAATTAAATTTACATACTGCACGTTACTGCAGTACTATACAGGATGTTCTATGTATTAGCTCAAAGATTCAAATTTCCTAAAGTAAAAATCTTATTTTTGTCAAATAGGACGCCCTGTATATGTATATTTTATATGATTCAGCTCTTAACTCTTTACCAATTAATACAGTTATTTTATTATTTGTTTGAGTTTGTATATTGTCTTGCTATTTTTCTAAATTAACTAAAATAACTTTAAAACTGCGCATATGACCCATTTAGAAACAATAAGATTTTTATATTCTAAGATTTGTATGTTTGGTCTAGTGGATTGAATACCCTGTATATTATTCAACAATAAATTTATGAGAAACGCTGATTTAGATATTTGTAAAGGTCATAGTTTATTATAATTACTTAAATTGAACTTGCAGTAGTAACGTACGTTATAATCACACTATAGATAAGATCATGTTACATGAGAATTGCTTAAGATTGTGAGCACACGATATCAAATTACACTTTCAAGAAAAGTCTTATCTTATCTTCATGAGAACTGCTCTAGCACCAATTCTCTCATGACCATTAGAAATGTGTAGGCAGATAAGATTGTAACATTGTACAAATACCTCTGTTTTAATCTTAAGTCTTCAGTCTTTATAAATCTTTATTCAACTCACAAGTATCTTCAACAAGTGTTTATCCAGAGTGAGTATTAATCTAGGTGTGGGCTTTAAAATTGTCCTGCTAGTAAAACATAAAGACTCATTCGAGTCTTAATTAATTGTTTTGTTTAATGTCATTTAAATGTGAATTCTAAAATTGTTCTGTTAAGTGTGTTAATTCAAATCTAATTATTTAAACTCGTCTTAAACTCATTTAAATAATTACTGACAAAGTAAAATTATAACATTTGTATTGTAAATGTAAAAAAGAGATAAAGTTTTCTCTTCATTAAAAAATAATAAATTATATTCTACGACTGCAAACGAAATAAATAAATTTGTTTTATTATATTAAGTAAATAAAAGTTTTTTAAAAAAAACCTTTGGCCAAAGAATATAATAAAACTCAGTGTCTAAATTTATTGGTTAGGTCAAGTTACATTTTCAAAAGAACAATTGAATTTATCAAAAACTGTGCAGAATTTAGGGCTTAAAATATTATAAATACTTAAAATAAAGCGTAGAATTGTAAAAACGTAAATATATACAGGGTATTCCATTTAAAATAAAATAGTTGATAGCAGTCTTAGCAAAATTACTCACCCTGTATATACAAAAGTAATAAAAAAATTATTTGTCTTTTTATAATAACCAACTTTGGTATTTATTGTTTTTCGTAACTCTTACAGTTTTCAAAATAAGATACAGGATCATCTTACATGAGCCACCCTGTGCATACATATATCCGCTACCTACTTTTTTAACATTTTTTTATTTGTTTCTTTATCTTTATGAAGTTTTTTTTTCTGCTCTCCACTTAATTTTACAATTTCCAGTTTTGTGTGTATAGAAGAATATTCTAAATTATGCTATAATTAAATTTTAGTGTATATAGAATTATAACCTTTTTCCTTTTCATTTCTTTTCGAAAGAAACTTGTTTTTAAAAATCTGCTTAAATTGGGAAAATTGAGTTACGAAACGGTAAACAGGTTTTGCGTCAACGTTAGTTTCTGTTGTCTTTTTGTACGCATCGACAGAAATATCATGTGATCAAATAGTTCCGTCTCTGTAGTACATCATGAAAATTTTTAGGTTATGGGAAAATTATATGTTTTCTTATATTAAATTTTTAGAAACATAGTTTTCTTCCCGATTAAAAAATTAATAGGGTCTGCGGAATAAATCCCACTTCAGCACCTACGTGTAAAATAATAATTAGTTTGTTGATTTTAGCCAAAGGGGCAAATAATCCTTGCCGATTTAGATCTACCCAACTTGTAATTGTGTGCAAAATCTCCTTTCATTAGTACCTTTCGGTTATCTGGTGTTTTGGTCCATTAAAATTCAATCTATTTACAAACTGTCGAAATTCTGCCTTTCTGTTCTGATACCTTAATTGGTTTTGAAGACGAGAAAATGTTACCTACTGCACATTTGTCAGTCAGGTAAAAATTATAAATAACGTTTTTTATATCGCCCAATTCATAATCTCGAAGTTTTGTTACTGTGTATGATCATTTTTTTTGATCATTTTGTATGATCAGCTTTTTAGGTCTTCTTTCCGATCGCAAACATTTTAATCTTTCGGAAATCAGCTAATTCACCGTAGACTTTATTGTTATACAGAAGAAACTGGGTTTGCCTGGGATATTCCAGAATGTAACCTCCCGGCCTATTATAATTGAGCATGGTGAGCCTTCGACAGAGCAGCGTCCGACCTTATCATGAAGTAGAGACCCGGCCAATACCAACTAGGAGGTGGGGTTGTCTTAGAGTGAGAGGCTATATATTCGCATCGACACCTCTTATAAAGTGATTTCCTGGAGTAGCCTTTCTGGGATCGGCCATACCTATAGATCTTAAGTCACCGAAATGACTCAAACTACTGATCCATTGCAAGATTGCTCTTGCGGCATCCAATCCGCAGTGCAATGCCACTACCCATGGAGAAGCACCTGTCGATACAGTTTCAACTTAGACAGCAATCTGGGGGTCGCTGCCGGGATAGACTTTGTTAGTATTGACTCGCGTACTGAAGTCTAGACACGTTCTCAAACCAAGGGACACACCTTGAGACCAGTCCAGTCAAAGTTTAGCGATACCAAACGCCGGTCAATTTCCAAGTCCCAGCCACACTCGAGGTTGGACTCGTCCGGGCAGTGAAAGTTCGCAAGCTGGACTAGGGGTAATGGGACTCCCTTGGAGACAGAACTCGACGGGTGAGCAGGTTAATAGCACCGTCACTAGCCTGAAGAACTAGTAGAGGGTAGATAGGTAACCTCGCCCCCACCAGTGAGTACTGGTATTTCTTACAAATGTAACTGACGCGCTAACTGAGCGTAACTCAATTCGTAGTTCCTAAGGGACACATACCATCCTCAATGATGTAAACAAACATATTATCTTAATTAGTTCACCTTTACAGCAGATTCTAATTCCTAAAAATGCATTTAAAGCATAATATGTATATTCTGAAGTATTTGCATGTTACGTAAACAACGCATTACATTAGTTAATAGTAGACTACTCATTAACTGTAATTATTTCTGTTATTTATTTCAGAATATTTTAAAATCGCAGGTTCATGAAATATCAGTTAAACTTTTCCCTGTTAGGTTTAATGAGCTTTAATCCTTTTCGGCTTGTCAATCATCGAGTAGGTAACGCGCCACATTATTTCAATCTAACTATAACTTTATATAATGCCGTTGTATACAAACCTTTGTCATGTACCTCCCCAACATATGATCTATCATAACTAACTTTAGTATTTTAACCTTGTGCACAGGTTGAAGTTTTGTCTAAGAACAGTAACTATAAAACTTGCCCTGAAGATTCTGTATTCTACCTTAGCACTAGTATAACTAAAGTCCAAACGTATCTAAACGAATTTGACATGGATCTTTTTTAATAAATTCTTGTATAAAAACTTTAAATAAATAATTATGTGGGCATTCCAGAACGATCAATAATAAAGAGTACTAGCCGTGTGGGAAGAGTAAAAAGTGAAACGATTACTGAATGCGTATGCGAATAAGCTCTGTATTTTTGGATTTTTATTATAAAGTTATATTTATCAATGGTTTTGGTTTAAATACTTTTCGCATACTTTACATAAATCAGACAAAAAAGTATTAAAAGCCGCATTTTACTTTATAAGAATGCTGGAATTTATTGCACCTCACTTTTTTTTACTGATACTACACATTTGCACCTGACCAATGTTCGATTAACATTTTACCATTGTATTTTTGGGGAATTTAAGGCAAAATATACATTAGGTAATATAAGAAAAAAATAAACATCTTATCTACAATATTGTCAACCCACTGTTCCTGTGTCCTTTATCTAAAAAACGCAAACAGTAATTCCTTAAGAGTACTTGTTACATATTCTTCCAACACGCTGCATCGAAAATCCATTTGTGGTATCTAAAACTCACACAATAACTCCTCCATCTCTATTTCATTTTGGCAATATCTAGCACGTCACGCATATAAATATGCCATTTATTTGAAGACCGACACAACCCAAACGCCTTTTCAGCTTACTCTCTATGCAGTTTTATAATAAATCTTTCCTAGTTTTCTATACCCATTTTGAAGTCCTGTAGCTCTCTTAAATAACTCTAGGAGAAATAGCTTTACTGAAAGAGATTAAATTGGAAGCGATGACACATAATTCATTATTGACTTTTCATTATGACCAATTTAACCAGGAGATTGATATTACTGGGGGTCATAAACTTTATCGAGGGTAGGCGAAAGACAAAGCTTAACTTTGAAGGAGTTTCAATCCAAATTTTATTAATTTTCGGAGAGTGCAAACGATCTTGAACTAACTCAACGCCTTTAATCACTCTTCCGATTAGTTTAATTGCTTCATATATTGAGTTATTGGTTAAGCTCTCTCTCTGTGTAGTAAATCAACAGTTGCAGGAGAAAGATTTATGTTGGAAGCTTCACAAATAGCAACACTGTGCTTTATTGTAATAATGAAGACATCTTTGCTGACTAATATGTAGTATTAAACACTTTTATATACTAAATTTCTTAACCGTGAAGTAAAGTACCCTTATCTATAGTGGATTATATGTGGCATTCCAGGTCAAGTCAGCCACCTAAATTTTAAAGTTTGTTTTTTATTACTGAAATACATGGAAAATAAAGTATCTATAGATATAAAATTGTGCACAAAATATTTTATGGATCTACTCGTAACTATTCAAATGATAGCAAAACAAAATTGCAGTATTTTGAGCACAGGGCTGCAAAAAAAATTATCTATATATTTAAAACACAGGGCTCGTTTTTGTTCGAGTTCGTTTGAGTGTTCTACTGGGTCGATTTATGTGATTCTTTTTTTATATTGAATCTTTCGCCGTGTATATTAGTCAACACTAATTAATATCTGTATTTCATTAAGTTTTATATATTTAAATAAATACATCTAAAATATTTAGTTGGATATGGCAATTAAATTTATCGTGTTCCCACTAACACTGCTTTAGATTACGAAAATCTTATGTCCTACGATAGTGAATACTCTAGGTATATTTATTGTATAGGTCAATTATTATTTTCTAATCTATATATGCTTGTTCCACTTCGTCTACGAGTTTTACAAAACCGATTTGCTTTATTCTTCTTTACATTAAAGTTTTTATTCTGTAGATTAGTCAAAACTACTTTGATTTTTATTAAATTTTTATATTTTTAATTGTCCTTTTTGTAGTCTGTGGAGTTTTAGTATTGCGATTTTTTAATTATTTATATTTTTAATTTAAAAGCATTATTTTTAATCGATCCATTTCAATACGCCCAAGGCCGACTGTCCACTTACAGCGTTTGCTTTGTCACGTTTTGGAACTGCACACATCTTTCTTATAACTGCTTATCATGCTTCTTTTTTTTTGATTATCTTCCACCAGTTTAGCATTAGTTGCTATTCATGGTACATTTATAGTTGTCACTGTGTGTTGCGCTAGTGGTGCCTATTTGCACCTTTCACTAAATTTAAATGTTGCACTTATTGTTTGTTGAACATATTCACTGAGCACTGTTTCTGAGTATTATTCACTGTCACTTACTAGTAGGTCAATAGGTAACTTCCGTTTCAGTCTTGTATGTATCGATTTTGCGCCTAATCCATAGTGAGTTGCACCACTGCATTGGTTGAGGTTGCCATAGAATTGTCTGGATCTTTTATTTATGAATTCTTGTATAGTCGGAATGCCAAACTCCCTATGTAGTTGTGTATTTCTTACGTACCATTCGGCATTCGTGATGATACGGAGCACTTTATTTTGTAGGACCTGTAATTTATGTAGGTTTGTTTTCGAAGTTGTACTCCAAATGCAGCAGCCATAGGTGAAAATTGGCCGGATGATTGCTGAGTAGATAAGTATTCCACATTTAGTCTTGAGTGATGATTTTTTATTAAGGATTGTACACAGCATGCTGAGTCTTGCGTACGATTCTGTCAGCTTCTTGTTAATGTGTAGGCTCCATGTTAATCTTCGGTCCAAATATAGACCAAGGTATTTAATAGCCTTATCCTTAGGGTTCCAAGGTATTGGAGTGTTGTCTATAGATATATTGGGCGGATCCGTAGGTCTGCGGAGCGTAAAAATTTTGCATTCGCATTTGCTAGCATTTAATGTAATACACCAGCGTTTGAACCACTCAGTTAATTTATTTACGCCTTCTTGGAGAGTTTCTTTTGCTTCATGTATGTCTGCATTTTAAACTATTATCGCTGTATTGTCGGCATACATCGCAAGGTCGTTATTGGGATTAGTTGGTATATCTGACATAAAAGTGTTAAACAGGATTGGTCCCAGAATTGAACCTTGAGGGACCCCTGATTTAATTTGGCTTGTGGAGGATAGGTAAGATCTAATTCTTACCTGGAAGCTTCTGTCGGTTAGAAACGATCGTATGATTTGCAGTAAGTATGTGGGAATGTCCATTTTTAACAATTTATATATTAGCCCATCCGTCCATACTCGGTCGAAGGCTTGCGCAACATCGACAAATGCAATAAGAGTATGCATCTTATATTCAAACCCTCTTTCAATAATTTCAGAGAGTCTCAGCACCTGGTGATTGGTGGAATAATAATTTCTAAAGCCAAATTGCATTGGGGGTATAGCATTGTGATTATCTAGAAATTTGGTCAGACGTCTGTGAATGACCCGCTCAAGTAGCTTAGATACAGATGATAGTAAGCTTATTGGTCTGTACGCTGTTGGGTCGCTATGATTCTTGTTGGGTTTGGGAAACATCAAAATGTGTGCTAATTTCCATGTATTTGGAAAATACTTTGTTATTAGACACGCGTTCAAAATTGCTGTTAGATAGGCTACTGATTTTGGGGGAAGGTTTTTTAGCACAATATTGGGAATCATGTCATGTCTAGGGGCTTTTTTGGTTTTCAACTTTGATGTATTCTCTAATTTCTGTAGGCGAGACTGGATCTATTGGTGTAATATTGTTACTGTAATTGGTGTTAATTTCTAGCTTAACTTGTTCGATATGGTCCATGTTGTTTTCCTCAAAGGTAGTGGTGAATACTTGCTCCAAATGAGTGGCGAATACTTCAGTTTTTGCCTGATCCTCCAGGTATGCTTGACCATCCACACGAATCGTTGGTATTAATTGAGGTTGTCGTAGAATTTTCTTGGTGGCTCTCCACTTATTCGGGTCCCCTGGGTCTAAGTTTTCAATATAATACTTGCTCGACGCAAGAATGCCCCACGGTGGACTGTCAATGAAACTAACCTTTTTCTTCAACTGAAACACTTTAAACAAAACAGAACAAAGCCCCGCGATGGACGACAGTGAAACAAAGGTTTTCTTAGCACAAAAATGCCTGATACTTGCTGTACGATTCAAAATTGCTCCGGCTTGAGATACCTACTTAACAAATTTAAATTCAGATCGCGGGTATTGTTTCCATAGCTCACTAATTATAAAAGAAAGGGATATAGGTTTATAGACACAAGAAAATGCATATTGTTGAGCGCCATCTGTTTAGGAAAGTCACAGAATTTTATAAAAATAATGACCCGATGTTCGCAAACAGAAATCCACATCAGATCTATTAAATTTAATTCGATTATTAATCATAATCAGTTATGTCAAAGTTAGGTTGGATTAGAAAATATTTAAAGACTTTCATAAATATATGATCCTATAATATTCAATATGATTAGATTCAAAAATAAGTTTATTTAACCACAAAAAATTAAAATGAGAAGTTATCAATTAAAACATGGTTATAGATTTAATAAAAAAATATACCCAACTTAAGAATTCTTAGCGACGCCGACGGGGGAAATTATACGTGCAAACCAATAATCAGTAAAATTAGTACATAAATAATACTATAGTACATAAATTTTCATACAACTTACTTCAAATTCACAAAAATATCCAATACCTAACTCGAATAGGTTGATTCGAAACCATCCCACAATGTAGTTAATACAAAAAAAGACCTTTAGTAATCACTAACTACACTGCATTAACAAACTGAAATAATTGGAGAACCTGGAAAACACCCGCTGCTGGCACCGCTTTCCACTCCAAACCAAACGATGAAAGTTCACAATAATTGTGAACTTCTTTAGAACTATTAATCTATAACATTCCCTTTTAACTAGCTGGAACATACATACCAATTCAATGGTCAACCATTAAAATTTTTTTTTTCTTATAAATAGCACCACACTAAAATGAATTATTCTATGTATTACTTTAGAACGAAATCCCGTTTAAACTCGGTCCACGATACGTTGAATTCGATAATTATAATTTTTCGTTGTGAGAACTGTATTATTATCGGAAAAAATTGTATGCACGTGTACTTCTTCTATAGATATGTATTTATCGCATTTTCAACATGGGTTTATATGTTTCAAGAGTGCTTGATGTTAGAATTAGAGGTTAAATGGATGTAGTCTACACAGATTTGCAAATCATCGATACGCTCGATGATAATAATATAATTTTTCGTGTTTACTTAAAGATATGGGATTCACCGATTCACTAATTTTCTTAATCAAATCATACTTAACTTCCAAACCTTAATTTGTTACCTACAATGGTTTTAAGTCTAACATTTTTAGCAACATCAGGAGTTACTTAAGGGTCTAACCTTGGGCCTCTGTTATTTTTAATTTTTATTTATGATTTAGCGATTCAACTATCTTGTGAACAACCATCATTTGCATCAGATGATCTTAACATTTTTAATACTATCTCAGCTACTTCCAACTGTTCTCAATTACAAACAGAAATAAATAAAGTTCATGAATAACGCATTGTTAATAAATTAGATCTTAATATAGCTAAGGGTAAGAGTGTACATCTTATACCCGAAAAGTAAATCCCATACTTTTTTTATTACAATATATATTCGGTTATCATTGAATATTATTAGCAAAATATGCTTGCACTTGTTGCCTTGCAACTCATTTAAAGCGTTTTTAATGATTTTAAAATAGTCAGTTACGGGAGTGTATCAAAAAATACGGGTTGCGCCAGTTGAACGTGAACTATGGTGCTCCGGCTGCCTGCAACGCGGTCTTTGGAAATTTGCCCTGCCAAAACTATTAAAACGTCCAGCTTGCCATTTAGCATTTAAATACAGAAATGTTCAAAGAATCTGTACAATTTTTTTCAGTGTAAAATAGTGTGGACAATGTTTGTGATAATGGGATTAAGGTTTGTTGCTTGTTGTGTGTTGTTTGTATTACTGGTCACGGTTTGAGCGTAAGTTTGATTTGCGGTAACGTTTCCGGTTATGAGTGAATTAGGATTGATTGGTTTGATTCTAGGGAGGTTCTGTGTTGATTGATAACGTTGGGAGGTATTTCTATTAAAAGATTTGATATAAGGGCATCCTCCATAATTGGCCGTATGCCCACCCCCGCAGTAGACGCAACTAGGTTTAGTTTATTTAGGTTTTTGGCAATTGCTGTAGTGATGGTGTTCTTTACATTTGACACAGCGCGGTGGAAAATGGCAGTAGTTCTTAGTATGCCCCACCCTTTGACAGTTGGTGCATTGTGGTGTTTCGCTACTTTTACGTCGCGGCTTTACAACAACAACGCAGTGTAATAATCTGTTGAATATTTCTTAAATTGAATATTTATTTTGCTCCTTCGGTTTTTGTAGTTCTATCGCAATAAGGGGTATGGGGATTTTCTTTCCGTTTTGTAATCTGGTTGCCTTAATTACTGGGTATTTTAGCTTATGTAGTTCTGCATAAATTTCATCCTCTGTGATAGAGATAGGGACATTCCTTATTATTACTGAAATATTTGCTTTTTCTGGTGATTGATATGTAAAATAACTTACTTTGTTTTGATCGTAGAATTGGGTAAGTGTTCTGTAATCATCAGGGCTGTTTAGATTTATCCTTAGTTGAGTACCTTTGTAGGTTGTGGAAAAATCATCTTTTTTTAAAACTTCTTTGATATCCTTAATTATATTCTGATGATGCGTGCCGTTAGGTAGGAAAATGGGTGGAACTCTTGGTGTTTCTATTGTGGTTAATTGTTTATTTTGATGCTGATGTTCACTGGAACTATCCCGTGGATTTTCCGATGCGTTCTGCAGCTTATAAAATCGGTTTTCGGTGAGCAAGGTATCAAAATAAACATGTAACGTTTGTTAATATCAGAATCTGGTGATGATAAGCAGCGTTTTTTAGGATTATTCCCGCTAGGATCGTCTTTATCAGTATCCATTGTGATGACATTAGCATCTTGGTAGATTAGTGTTGGTGTTTTTAACTGTACTAATTGAGCTTGTGACATTTTTCATAAATATTGTACTTACCATTATTTATTGAACTGCACTGGTTTATTTATTTTAGTAGAGACGTATCGGGTATGACCGCTATCCACCCGATAACGCGTAGATAGCGGCTGACGGTCACGAACTTGATCTATTCTATCAAGTTATTGGAAACGCGTTTAAGTTTAAAAAAAGAACTTTGGTAATTTTAATTAAAGCTGTTAAACTCGATTCACTACTGAACACAACGTCCGATCAGAACGGTTGCTCGGAATCAACTCTCATGCTTCTAAAAAGTAGAATAAGAATGTCTAAGAGCTAAGTGTAGAAGTCTGATATATTAAAGTATACGATATACGAATTCAATGTAGAATTTTATGGTAAGAATGTGTAGGTAAGTCGGGAGAGGAGGGGGGAGGGGTAAGGCGAAGAGGGAGATAAGTCGGGGGGGTTAGCCAGAAGAAGGAAGGTAAATCTGAGGAAGAGATAAGTTGGTGCGGTAGGGGGGAAAAAGGAGTAAGGCGGGGGTAACTAAGGGAGGGTAAGTCGTGGTTGGTGGGAGAGGGTAGGTCTTAAGTGTTTGTTAAATAACGCGTTTAATAGTTCGTCGGAGAATGGTAAACTTAGTATTTCCAACTGTTTTCGTTCGATTGCGTTTATTTAATAAATATTAATATTAAATAATCACGCTTGGAAACCTGAAGGATTGTTATTTTGTCCTTATATCACACAACGAACGTTGTAGATATAAGGAAATCCTACAATAAATTAGCCTTTTGACCGTCATGTTTTGACAGGGTTTCCCTAGTTATTATTAATTTGCATAAATGTAAAACAAATTTACGTACAGCGGTTTTAGAATAAATTTAATGAACTTTCAAACAAAATATCTTTTTTCAATTTTGACCGAAGTTTAACTTTTAAAAAATGACATGAAAATATTAATTTACATTTTTTAACGATTTTGCCTAAACGTTTTTCGTTCTTTTTGGACTCAAAAAGAACAAATTTAATAGACTTTAAGGCAAATTTTGTTTCAAAGTGATACGTATCTTACAGAAATAGTTATTCAAATATGTGCGATGTGAGCGTGACTGATTTACTAGACGTAAATTTGATTTGCGGTTGTATTGTGTTTTGTGTTAATCCAAATGAGTTGCAACATCTATTGCATGCACTATTTTTCTTTTATTCACTTTTATTTACATCTTTAGTTATGAATTAGTAACTGAAGGAATATTGTAATTCTCACTGTATACAGAGTGTTTCACTTCTTTTCAATATTCGTATCGTATGAACAGGTGATAGTACCTATACATAAAATGCAACAAAAAAGCTTACTATCCTTATTGCCTATCTCTCATAATAACCGAGAAAGGAAACTGTTTTTGAAAACTATTTTTGATTCGTTTTGCCAGCTTTTTGACTATTCTCGTTTCGTTCTATTTAGTTTATGTAAACTTAATGTCAGCTAATGTTTAAGTACTTTAATATACGTGGTCATCAGTTCTTCCAAGAAGTAGATTTTACAGCAATAGTACAAGAAATTAGTAGTTACATATAATGTTTAAATTGAGAAAAGATATTGTCACAAACGGAATTATTTGCAATTAAATAATTCATACAAACCGCAAGTTGCATTCCAACTGGTGCAATTATCATCCAAGGTTAATACATTTATTTATAAGTTTAAATAGCGTTGGCTTAATGTTAATCACACAGGCGAGCCAGCTGCGCTTATTCGAAGAACCTCTAATCAGTGCACACGCACACCCGAGCCAGCTGCTCTCATTCCCAGAACTTTTACTCAGCACACCATGCGATCAACCTACGCTAGAATGTAGCTGTATGCCGCACAAGGAAATAACAACGGATACGCGGAATGCCGCGCCTACAGATTCACGTTAATATGCTAGTCTTCCGCAATATACAGTGTATAAACCCGGATGTTTCAAGTCCAGATTCAGTCGTTCCAACGACTTCAACGAATTAACAACTTGAAGAAGACCTGGTAATCAACCTTTTTATTAATTAATTGTAAAGAGATTTCGAATCTGGTGTCCAGGGGTACCGCTTGCCTGATCCCCTCTTCTTAGTATTAGGGATCTAGAATCTGGTGTCCAGGCGCACTGATTATCTGTAGTATTTTTAGGGGTCTAGAAACTAGTACCCAGAGGTACCGCTTACCTGGTTTCCTTACGCTTAGTTGTAGAACATAGTGCTAGTACAGGGTGGTTCCGATCACCCTCATGTTCAATGTTAGCCTTAGGAGATCCTATTCGTCCTCATACCTATGTTTGTAACCTAGTCTATTGTGACTTGTTATCGGGTATATAATAAATTTGTGACCTGCGTTTAGTTTCTATCTCTACCTCTGACTACGACCCTAAGTCACAAAAACCCCAAGTGACAATATTTTTGTTTGAAAGTTCATTAAATGGACTATAAAACTGATGTAGATTAACTTTTTTTCCATTTAAACAATTTAATAATAATAATTGTTGTTTGCAGCACTGTCCTCAAAATACTGCCATTTTGTTTTGCTTATCATTTTGATAGTAACGAGTACACTTATGAAATATTTAGGCACAAGTTTATATTTATGGATACTTTATTTTCCATGTATTTATTTAAGTAATAGAAAAATAAACTTCAAGATTTGGGTGGATGACTTGACCTGTAACGCCCCATATATTATTTAACTATGTATGAGCGAAAATACTGAAACTAAATAAGTTTAATGATACTACTAATTTAACAGCCACATTTCTTATACATATAACTATAGTACAACTATAATATAGTTCTGTAACAAGTGTGGAATATAGCATATTCAGCACGAGTGGAAAATTTATGGCATGAGCCGAAGGCGAGTTCAACGGTCCCAGGAGGGCAGAATAGCCATTCCAATTGCGACTATACTTTTTATACGATTACCAATATTTTAAATTCAGAAAACCCTTGAATATAATTATAATTTAAAGAGCTCCATATTTGAAAGTGCTTATGTTTATATTATTATGTTACAACTATTGGCCAAAGAACTATTTGTTAAAATAATGTACTACTTCATCAAAATATTATTCTAAATATTTACATTATTTTTTATTTAAATTTTAACACAGATGTTACTCATATTTTCAATACTTGCATAAAACGGAAAATTCTATTTATTTATAAGGTTTCTAGAAAATTTAAACAAAACAATAAATATTGCAAATAAACCGTAGGTATAATAAGTAGCTAGTTTTGGTTTTGTGTAGTACAATAATTTAATAATAGCTGGCGCCCTAACAGTTTTATTTTCATACTAGAATTTTAACAATTAAACAATTTCAGAAACAATAATTAACGCATTTCTGGGTTTATACTTAAATTATACAATTTATAATCAATATTCCACAACTTACACCTAGATTCGCTTATTGTAAACAGAAAAGATAATTTCATACGTAACATATTCAAAAATCATTCAAAATTCAAAGGGCCAGATTTCACTAGTAATTTCTTTGAATCGCTTGATCACATCGGCATTAAATTAATCAAAATAGTACAAGAACTGTAATGTCATTAAACATTTTCCATTTTTGAATTCACACTCCATGGATGTGTTAGTCTGTCTACACGAAGAGCCGTTTGCTAGGGCAAACGCAGATAATGGAATATTGACCGGTACTCTGTCTCGATCAAACTGCAACCACCTACACTGAATTTTAAGTCAGAGAAAAATATATTCCATAGCATGCGGTATAACAGGGAAAAAGCTTTATTGAAGCTTTCAGAACATTTTGTTTATATCAATTCTAGCCAATCCAAAATAAGCATACTCTACCTTAATACTTTTTCGAGAAATGCAAGCAGCTGCAGAAAGTTGAATTTTAGTGTAATTATGCCTCATAAAAATTATAAAATATTAGTATAGTTGGGTTTTTGCAATAGTAAAAGTTAAACTATAGAATTATTATAAGTAAAAATATGTTTTACGTTTTTTGAAAGGTTATGAAAACTTAGATATGCACCCGCATTTCAGTATTTAACATTTTTGCATTATTGTCACGATTGCTGCTTTGATACTAAAACTAATTTGATATTCACAATCATCATAAATTAACGTGGGTTTAAAAAATTCCTTTCAAGAAGTGCTTCAATCAGCTATGTATGCTCAGCCGTAAAGTAATTTTTTATTAATATCCACTACACGACAAGATACCGAAGATAGCTTTAGAGCTTTAAAGGCCTCTTTTATCTGTAGAAGCGTATTCTTACACATTATAGACGAAACAACCCGCTATCGCAATGAATTTTGCATATTTTTGTCGTAGTAAAATCTGCAGCATAAGAAGCTCCACACAAAGACTTCACTACATGTAGTATATAAGCAACCTGTTTCAATTGTGAAATTCAATTTGCAAGAGTTATTAACTGTGGCAGCTCTGAAGAGCTATTTTAAAAATTAATGTCATGTGTAAAAAGGTTATTATTTTTAAAACGGTTTTGCGTAATGAACATGCGAAACAAATATGAATTTCTGAACACCAATAAAGCTCAAAGTGAAAAAAGTGCGGCTACAAGAATCAAATTAAATTTAGAATTAAAATACAGCAAGATATTAACAATGGCTTTGTAAAAAAAAGTAGCAGCAAACAACTAATAAACAGAATATTAATAAACTCCAATTTAAGAAGAGCAGAGGCGCTTCATCATAAAGAAAGTAATTATTTTCTAAAGATGTGGGAGATAACTTTTGTTGTTTTAAGACTTGAATGAACATTAAAAGGAAAATAAGGAACATCTGATTTAAAATACAAGTAATTATTACAAAGAAGCAATAAAGACTGACATATTGTTTATAATTTCTAAACAGCATTTTTTACAAATATTAGAAAGTCATTTCAATACTATACTATTTCTACTAGTTTTTATGGCATTTCAGCCGCAGGGATAGATAAAAACAAGATAGAACGTAGTTACTTTTGAAATAGAAAGTTTGACTTTATCTATCGGCAGGGACGTCAGAACAATCTGTCAGATGGGGTGGACAGCCCCCTCTGTCTAAGAACAAGGGGGACATCGCCCCCTACAATCAAGGATGAAAGTATGACTATATTTATTTATTTTAATTAAATATTATGCGATTAATTTGTTTTTAATAATACAATTATTATTAATAAATTCAATTTTATTATTGTTTATTTATTTTCTCTTAGTTACTTATTCTTAATAAATTAAAAATTATTATTTTAATTTTCCACTCAGTCATTTAACTCATAAAAGCAGGAATGCGGAAATGGTTCCAACTTTTTATAAAGATACTCGTGATTATATTCTTTGTTTGTGTTTGTTAGATGGTAAATCTGTTTGCAGATGTTCGTTAGTTCGCCAATCGTTTAGTGCGGTGGTTCTTAGCCTGTGGTCCGCGGACCTCCGGATGTCCATAATACCCTCAGAAGTGGTCCGCGAAGACTTATTATCAGAGACATGCAAAACAGTAAAGTACAAAACCACATTTGCTAGTGAGCGTAGAGTTTTATTCATTACTACATATTAATAATATGATCTTCGAATTAAAACCGCTTTAAAATGTGACGTCTCGATTGCATTTGTGGTATAAACTAAATATAATTCCATATATTTCTTAATGGTTTTTAACGACTAGCTGCGTTGAAATAAATAAATATTCACTGGCGTGACTACGATTTTAATAAATTTAATTCAAATATCAATACTAAGCTTTACCTATCAAACTCCACATGAAGTATTAAAGTAACGCCAACGAAAATGATGTCATAAAAGGGGTTCAATAACAAGGCGATTTTAATTATTTTGCTTACTTTGGTAATACTACATTATTTAATTATTATGTTGTTATTATTGTTATATTATTTAAAATAATAAATACGAAGAAAAGATTGCGACAAACATTCTTTACGTTGTCAAAAATTACAAACATTGTAAAAATGTTCAAAGTTGGCGATTTCGCAAATTGTCAAAAAATTAGAAGCTTCACACGCTTGATGATTTGCCTAAATCACGGCGAGGAAGAAGCCTGGTAAATGCAAGAGCCGAGAAGAATGTTGAAGCTGTTAAAGTCAGAAAAATGTTTGCTGTACGTAAAGTAGCTAAAAAGAAAGGCGTTAGCGTTTTGCTGTACAAAATTTCAAAAAAAGATATACGGACTTACAGAAAGCAAAAAGTGCAGAAGAGAAGCGATGAACAACAAATACGTTCGAAGAATCTATATAGAAGGTTGTACAGCATTTTGATTTAAAGCAAAACTTGTTGCGTGCTTATGGATGACGAAACGTAGGTCAAAACGGACAGCAGTACGTTACCAGGTCCCCAATTTTACAATGTAGTTATGGAAAAAGGTGTACATAATAGTGTAAAAACAACTAAAATAGATGAATTCGGAAAGAAAATCCTTGTATGGCAGGCCCTGCGTTCTTGTGGCCTTAAAAGTTCAACATTCTTTACAACTAGTACTATTACAGGCGACGTCTACAGAAAAGAATGCATACAAAAACGTTTACTATCCGTAGCTTATATTGTAAACACGTTTCTCTATTACTTTAGGTAGATTTTGCATCCGCCCACTACTCTGGTACGACCCTAGAACTTTTTAATTCTAAAAATGTAAATTTTGTAAAAAAAACACTACCACCGAGTGCAGCTAGCCGAAAGATTTCAGTGAAGGAAGTGCAAAGACTGGTATTCAAGCAAAAGTTCGAAACTCCTATCGTTTATTACCTATACGTATTATTTTTTATATAAGTAATAGACGTCGATATAGGTTGTTTTGTAATTTCAAAATAAAATAACTTAAATTTGTTGAAAAGTTTAAAATTTGTATCAATAGTTTAGTGTCCGTTGAATGTAAGCTTGACCATTTGCACGTGCACAGTATCCAATCAGAAATTTCCAAATAGTAAATTTCACTACAGTATGAACAATTAACTAGGGTGTCTCTGTACTCCACACAGATTTTTACCTAAGTTTATGAGTACGGTCAGTAGTGAGATGTCTAGGTTTCATCTCATTGAAAATTTAATAGACAATTCAATCGTAAACATAAAAGTAAATCATTTCTTGCAATAAAATAAAATAAAGGATAGACATGGTAGGATGTTAGGTCTAATTAATCTAAAGGCTACATGTTAGGTCACTGATAGATTCATCAATTTATAAAATACAAATCAAGAAGGATAAATTGTAATGCAAACATAACCTCAATTTATATATATATAAAAAGGTCTGATTTTTAAAAGGGATATCAATCATTTAGATTATTTCTTGATAATACATGTTATATGCAACCCAAGTCACATATTAGGATGGTTTTTCCACTTGTCTGGAAGATTTAATTTCCCTGATTAAATTCTAGGTCTACGATTGATAACGTAGGAAAGATTTTTCTGTTTTCCATGAGACTGACTCAGTTTCGGGCTAATATTTAACTAAAAATATGTAAATTAGGTCAATCTTGTAAAGACTAATCTAGCACAATAAGCTTACAAACTCTTATATAATAATCCAGAGTATTTATTGTAATGAAGGTTTCGGCTTTGCTTATATGGTTCGAGTTTAACAAATATTGATTCTTATACAACATTTTTCACCAATGTTTAATTCAAACACTTGCAGGACTGTATGCTGGACAATTTGACTATAATCTGACTTCATTTAAGTTGATGTAGAAGATGGATCTTGTAGAAGCATCGTTGGGTTTATTCAGATCGTAGAGAGGAATTTTTATGTATGTTTTTCTTTTATTGTAATGATGTTTTTATGTAAATTTTATATGTATTAGTTACATTGTGTAATTATGTATTCATATTGTAAAGGATAGAGCTGGATTAATTGAGTTTTGTGTATAATTAGGTTATAATGAGATTTGTTCATCGTCAAACGTTTTTGTCAATTATCTTCGTTATGGTAGACTTTGGAATATGAGTGTCTTATATTGTTTTAATCGTTATTTTACCAGCTACAATCCTATCTTTGTAGAATTAAGATCAGTAGTAATTATAGTCAGCTGTGTTTGAATAGTGTCGTCATATAAAACATTCGCGAGGCGGTTGTTTGGAAAAATTGACATAATTTTCGTTTGTTTCGCCAAATCATATATAAACCCCAGCTAAAATTAACAAAGTCGGTCGATAAAAAGCACTTGGTGAATCTACGCTCGGCTCGAGACCCAAAATCTGAAAAATAAGTGGGGTTATGTAGTAATCATATGGTTTATGTCAACAAAGGAAAATTTTAACAAAGTTTAATAATATTTTACCTGGATATTTTAAAATCAAAAGAAGATTTATTCTTTATTCAACAATTATATGGAAGTGTGAACGAGTTCTTTATTAAAATAAATTCAAGAAGATTTATTTCCATTATCGTATTGAATAATCGACGGATTTATATTAATAAAACCATCTGACAGAATTCAAAGCAGTATTGCCAATATAACAAAAATATTGGATCTCGTTATACTTTATATACAAGGTTGGTCAAAATAAAAAGGTTTTGATTTAATTTTTCAATAACAAAAATTATAAAGACAAGCTGAATAATTTCAGAATTCATCTTTCTAACCTTAAACGTTTTTAAATAATTAAATTCTTATGAGTAAAACAAATTAAATTTCTTAATTAAAATTTAATTATCATAAATCAAATTTATTTGAACATTTGTAAATATTTTTATTTGATTATATTGATTGATGTTAGTTTCCTCAAGTGGAGAACTGTTATAGCCCTATCAGTCAGGTTATTAACGATTAATTTAACACACTTCAGCAAGTTTAGGAAAGAATTTCCTATTTTACTTTATTGTTCTGTTTTTTAAATAATTTCCCTTTATTTTCTTTGAATTTGATTTTCATTTATTTTCATTAATAAAATTAAGACTGTGTTTTTAATTTATCTATGTGTTTGTTTAATGTGTATACAAGCATCCATTTCTTTTTCTTTTCATATTTAGAGTTTAGCTTGCTGTTGTCCAGTTGCGGAAGTCCAAGTGTCTTCATTGTAAGCTTTTCTTTTCTTCCAGGTATAAGAATCAATAAAATTTTATTATTTCATTTATTTCATGCTCTATCGATTTAAACCTGAGTTAGCCGATTGGGAAAAGGAAAAATATTGGGGTGTATTTTATTTTATTTTATTAGGGTTCACCGTAAATATTTTATGGGTTATCCTGATTTTGGCGCAGATTAAATATCACCTCAGTAGATATGCTATGTGGGTTCTAGCACGAAGTAGCATGTATTTTCTGATGAACGTTCATTTTGTATTTCAAGGTCATCCGCCGACGTTTATCGTTTATCGAAAACGGTATCGTTCTTATCATTTATCGATGGTTCATCGATAAACGATATCGTTTTGTATATCATTTATCGAAAAACAATATCGTTTTTATCGTTTATAAACAAAATGGTAAAAACAATATCGTTTATCGATGAACGATCGATAAACGATAAACAAAACGATATCGTTGTCGATAAACAATAAACGCCGGCGGATGACTTTAAAATGTAAAATAAACCTTTATATGAAAATAACATGCGGTTTTGCGCTAGAACACACATAACATCTCTACTACGGTCCTATAGAGGTTAATGAAAAGTGGGGAAAACGGTCCGTTGCAAAGAAAAGGTAAAGACGCCGCTGGTTTAGTGTATAAACATCAAGTCAAAGTTAGTAAAGGCACATGATATTTATGTAAAAGTAACTTCAAATAATATAGTTAAATAATTATTTGTTAACAAATATTTAATATAGTTGATATAGCAGTATTGAGCATCTCTGTCTTGATTATTATACCATCTTTTTTTACTTATTGAAACTTTATGGTAAGTTTACTGTATTGGGAGGCGCAAATAAATATAGACGGCGTTGTACAACATCAAAATGTCTTCAATATGCGGTAGTTGATGAAGTAGTTTTAAGCGGTTGATTTTGCTATGCGGTATTTTAATGTTAATTGTAATTTTGACAGATCATATTAAATATTCGTGGTAATATTTATGATAATTTTTAGGTAAATATTTAGATTTTATATTTTTTGAAATGTCAATTAAATTGAATTGTCATTCATAGATACTACTCGTGGTGGGGAAGGGGGGGGGGGCGCGATTCAATTTCCTAGATAAGATTGGGCCGCGCCAAAGATTGATCTGCACTCCCGCGGAATTTTGTTACAAGAAATTATGCGTTAGCTCTGTTGCAATATGTATAATAGACAGTACAGTAAACATATTATTGATAATGTGAACAAAGGAAATTATTTGGTTTATTGAAATGCGATAAAGAAGCCCCCAGGTAATCCTTTTATAGGAAAATTGGCAGCAGGAGCGACTTGAGGGCGGTTTGAGTGGTGCGATCAAACCGGGCGTCATCTTAAAGGGGGCGTCAAAATCAACAAAAATTTAACCATAACCGTGCACAGATTTTAAGCTAGCCTGAGGTGTTCCGGCCAAAAAGATTCCCGATCAAATAATCGTAAATTTTTATAAAATTTTTAATAAAACACCAAATAATTTTTATTTTCTAATAATTGCGGGGTGCAATCCGGAGATCTCGCATCACCTAGAAAAGATGGCTAACTTGCTTTGTGTATACCATTCAATTATGTATGTTTAATTCTCAAAATGTATCATTTCCCCATCGTGTAGTTTCTTAGTTAGTTAGTTTCTTTCGATATGCATGAAACATCATGGGGATACTGTAGATTTCACTAAAGCACCCATTAACTTTAAATTTCGAAATTAATAAAAGTTATTGGTTATGAATTATGTACTATGACTAAATAATGAAGTAAATATATGTTTAAAATATTTAACAGTGTGGATTTTAAGTGTTATCTCGTTTCGCAGCTGCTTAAATGTTTTAATCCTATTGATGGCTTTCGGCTTACTGAAGTTCTTCTTTAAAAAAGTTTGAGTTATCAATAGTTAACTTTTTTAACTTTGATGCAAGACATTTAACCCAATAACGCTTCCTAATGGTCACAGTTTCCGTGTGCACATGTAATTGATCACTATAATCTTTCGACTTTCTATAATTGGTAGTTATTGGACATTCTTTCTAATATTTGGTGTATACAATGAGTTTTTTTATCATTGCAACATAGAGATTAAATGATATAAACTTTGCCTCATGTTAATGGCTTTTCTACTGCGAATTTCAAAATGCCTTTTCGTAAAGTTTTAGTTTCTTAATTTTTTTATCAATTCTAATAGTTTTTATAATGTAAGAAGAAAACTGTTTCAAATAAAAAGGAAAATAGCTAAATAATTTTAGCTCATTTTAAATCCTTTTGAAGTTCGAAGGTTGCGTCGATGACAGCATGATAAATTACAAAACTGTCAAATTGAAAAGTAAAAATCTTTACTTTTCATTATCAAAGACTTCTCAGGCCAAGGCCAAAGCCTACTAACTTAAAAATTTAGCAGCTTTTAGCAACAAACTGTTTGAACATTTGAAATACCAAAGCAATTTACTTTAATATACATTTCTAAATTGTACATGTCTTATAAAATAAATAACGTTTTCATGAGTTAATTTTTTACCTTTCTATTTGAGATACCTTTTTTAATAACTAAACTAGTTTACCTTTAATAATTTAACAATTTTGTTCTTAGTTTGCTGTCAGTGTAAAAAACTTCAACAAATTATAATTGAAGAAGCTAAAATTATGTAACTTTTTTTTTATTTAAAACACTTTTATATTTTACATTTTAAAAATGAATAGAATTCATGAAAAATGATGTACTTAAACTAAAAGTATACCAAAAGAATTTTGCAATTTGCGGTACAAAAAAAACATTAACATGAGGTAAAGTTTATTCCATATAAATCCCTATGGCGCAACGATAAAAAGCTCACTGTATACAATATTGGAAACTGCACCATTACTTATGTTTTACCTATATTATTATTACATTTTAAGATGAGTAAGCAAGACGTAAAATATAACTTCAATAATAAGAAGAAAATAAGAGCCTTGTACGTGAGTACGTATGAACCAAAGTTAGTAAATAGAAAGTTGCCTCACTGTCCTATACAACGCGGGCACGGAAAAGAGTAATGGAAGGGGAACAGCGAGACGGCTACGTGACGGCATTGGTGACATTTACTGCCGAATATATCCTGCATTGTTATTTGCATTAAAACGGTAATACTTTTTTTTGATTGAACTAAATATTTAGCTCGAACAAATTAAGTGCGTTATACATTTTTGTGCCTTAATACTTTCAGGTAAGTACAAATAAAAATATAGCCGAATTACGCATTGGTAATCGTTTTAAAAGATAGAAATACTGTTGCTTATATTAAAGTGACGAGTTCTTTAAAATGAATACTCACACATATATACACAATTACACATACATAAGAAATGAATAATAAATAAATAAAAATCTTATTAGAGAAAGAGGTAATTTCATACGAACAGCATTTAAATGGCCGCTATTCTAAGAATCACTTTCAGATTATCAGATAACATTATTTTATAGTTTCGTTCTTTATTTACTTAAAGTTTGGTAGAGTTTGTTACTTAAATAAATTGATTTTGTACTGAAAAGCCGCTTTTCTAAATTATTAAATTATGCTAAGTTAGAATTCATCTTTGATTAATAAGAAGTAAATATGAAATAATATTACAACATGTTTTACTTGCTTTATTAAAAATATACTGCATCACCAAATTATTATAGGCACATATACACGTCACCAGTGACGTCACGTTTTAACTGCTGGAAAGCGTCGTGAGACAACTTCCCATTTACTAACTTTGCGCATGAACATCTTACGATTAGGAAACGTACACACTCCTACCTTACTTTCTGCATCGTCAATTTCTTTCTACAAAGGGTGTGTACATTTCATATTAAAATTTACAATAAATATGAATGAAACAAAAACTGTTTTAAATAGTTATTAAGGTAATATTTGTGTTCTTTTCTTGCCGTGTGGCATAGAAATAACAAATAATTTATTGTTAATTATTAAATAATTATAATTTGTTAAAGGAACATATACCAACATATGCGACCGACCAAGGTTTGCCAGTTAGGCGAGTATACCACAGCTTAGTGCATTTCACGTAGGATCCTAGCTATGGGATAAGTAGGTATTCCGCTACTTGAGCTGACCCCTAACACTTTTATGCAAATGACCCGCGATCTAATTAATATTCAAATGAGCCGTGGTCTAATTAAATGCGCGAATTAAATTAATTGATCTAATTAAATTAAATTAAATTAATTCACGGTATCATTTACATATCTCATCTCTCATTTACATAACTCATCTCTCATTTGTACATCTCACCTCTCTCATTTCTCATATGGATGCTCGAATTAAATTAATTCACGGTATCGTTTGCATATCTCATCTCTCATTTACATAACTCACCTCTCATTTGTACATCTCACCTCTCTCATTTCTCATATGCATGCTCGAATTAAATTAATTCACGGTATCATTAGCATATCTCATCTTTCATTTATATTTATCATTTCTCATATGTATGCTCGAATTAAATTAATTCACGGTATCATTTACATATCTCATCTCTCATTTACATATCTCATCTCTCATATGCATTCACGAATTAAACTAATTCATGTTATCGTTTGCATATCTCATCTCTCATTTACATAACTCATATCTCATTTTGTACATCTCATTTTTATATATTATTTTTTATCTCTCATCTATCTCTCATAAATTTATTTCAAAATAAATCTTATGTTGTCATTCCTATTTGATATTTAAATATATATCTATAGGTCATCATGTAATTCTGCGAAAACAATTTAACATGTAGAAACATGTCATTTCTCGATATTGTTTTTTACCTCAGTTCCCAGAATCTGTTTTACAGGGATTAACTCTGAGTCATAGGGTTGTTCGTTATGATTCAGCTTGATTGAAGATGTGTATTCATGCGCATGTGTAGAAATCGATATAAAATGTATTTCGGTGAAAGGCTATTAGTCATTAGAGTGCAACAGTTGATCGTGTAACAGTACCATGATGAGTTTAGGCAGTCCTGATTATTATTATCATCGCTATGAAGACACGTTTACAAGCAGTGCTGAAATGGATAAGAAAGAAAACGGTTTGTGTATGTATACATTTGAATAATTTATTTCATTTTAGATCAACATCATGATGAACCGGATCAATCTGCAAACTTATCAATTCCTGAACCAAGTAGTTATTTCCAGGGTCAAGACTACGAAGTGATGCATGAAGAAATAGGTATGTTTTAAAAGAACGAAATCCTTTGAGTGTTACTGAATAATTATTTCTTGTTTAGGTCCGAACGAACCATACTATCCAGACGATGCATCAAACTTACAGGTACAAAGTACAGATAATGTAGCAACACCAGCATCGTCGTTGATTACCGTCTAACCGGGTGAACACATGCAGTTGTTAGGATCTGTACAATACCCTCTATTTGTCATGAGACCAAGAGAAGACTCTATTCATTTAATTGATATCCTAGTAGGAATTATCCCACCTGAACAACCTAATGAATTTGACGTGGCTGTTAAATTGGAATGTATCAACAACGTATGTGAGCATGGTGAAATCATGTTGACAGAAAGTATATGGTCCGAATTGTATGATGTCCGAGTCGAAGCAATGTTCAAAGACTTCTTTTCCACGAAAATATGGAACGATAAAAAGCTGAAATTCCATCTCTGTACGAATCTTTACGTTGAGTTTAATCATAGTGTTTTTTACGGCAACACGGTGATATGTTATGACCAGCGGAAGATAACGGTAAAAGACCACGAATTTCAAAGGATCATGCATCTAGCACCGCTTATTAACCAGCATGATCGTGTATTACGTCACCTTAATTTTTCGTACTTCTACTACGCAAGTGTAGAGAACACAGCTGAAGGGGTGAGACGTCAGAAGAACGTGTCAAACGAACCGATTTTATTCTCAGCCGAATTGTCGTGCGGTAACTACTCGACGTTAAATTTAAAAGATCGTGGTGGATTGAACTCGCTCATTTTATTAGAGATAATAAAACTTTTTCCATCAAAATTTATCAATGTAGTACACAGTCAGTTACAACCCAATCAGCAAGCACCGGCAATATCATGCACAGCAATTCACGAGACATCAACAGATGTACCATAAGAAGCTGAGGATAATTGAATATAGAAATAGGTTAGAAAATTATATAAACGCTTTATATGTATTACGAAATGAAATAAAATCGTATTGTGTATTGAATAAATTATATAAGAAATTTTCACGATTGTCTATTACAAATGTATTTAATAAAGAATAAACGTATAAAAAATTATTTATGTTTTACTACCACTAGCAATAGTATGAGACAGTAAGTTTTCGCAGAGTATAAATAGAGATGCATCTGATCTCTTATCTCAGTACGTGATGTTGACTCACCAGGATAACAGTGTTGTTAACAAGCTCATTGACAGGGTTCCCTATCGAACTACACCTGCCTTCTTACCAATATTGCGGACCTGGAACTAAATTATCTAAAAGATTACAACGCGGTGATAAAGGCGTAAACCCTTTGGATCAGGCGTGTATGCAGCACGATATTTCGTACGCTCAAAGTTCAGACTTGGATAGTAGACATAAGGCAAATCGTGTTTTAGAAGAAGCTGCCTGGAGACGTGTTAAAGCTAAAGACTCTAAGTTAGGGGAAAAGGCTTCAGCTCTGCTTGTAACCGGTATAATGAAGGTTAAACGAAAGTTAGGAATGGGTGTGAATAGGAAGACTAATAGGAGAAAGACAAAGAAAATGGTCACTTTTAAAGGAGGTATTTTAAAGAAGCTTGTAAGTACGGTAAATCGAGCTAGTAAGACCCTCACGGGGAAGGATTTAATACACCATGCGTTGAACGCCGCTAAAAGAATCATTAAAAACGTAGGAGGTAGGAAAAACGTTAAAGTACCCAGAATTATTCAGGTACCTACAGCTACAGGGGGTATTTTACCTCTCATACCAATTTTTGCTGGCCTCTCGGAGCAATTATAGGAGGCGCTTCGGGCGTAGCAAAAGCTGTTAACACTGCTAATAGTAATAAGAGACAGCTAGAAGAAACTAAACAACATAATAAAAGTATGGAAGCTATCGCAATATTTAGAAAGAGCGGAAACGCTCTTTACCTAAAACCTTATAAAGCAGGCGGTACAGCATTGTATTTGAAACCGTACAGTTCAAAAAACTGAATAACCTGCCTCGGAGAGCACTTACAAACCTAGATCTAATAAAGCATGCTAAAGACATACCCTTTTTCAGAGGTGTCTATATGAGAACAATTCTACCGAATAAACCTTTACGATTTGAAAGAGTTATTGTTAATCTCGATGATGCTGGAGGACCCGGTACGCATTGGGTAGCTTATAGAAAGGATCGAAATGTTGTTTTGTATTTTGACCCCTTCGGAGATCTAAGACCACCGGCTGAACTTGTGAAATATTTCGGTCCTCGTTGCAGTGTATACTATAATGTTGCTCGAGAACAAAAGTTCAATACATACAATTGTGGACACTTGTGCCTGAGATTTTTGTATAAAAGAGAAGTGTATGTATAATTCGAACAAGTATGGCTAGAACCATCACCGTGTACGGTAATGGAAATATCCTCTCTACCGGCAGTATTTATCAGAATATACAACTAGATCGTGAGCAATACAGATATTCCATAGGATTAGTTGGTCTATATACAAGTCATACGATACGGAATATATTTCCAGGGAAAAATAAATTTTATTACGGAGATCAAGAGATAACTATCACAACCGGTAGTTACGAATTGCCAGAAATCGCTAACTATATAAAGAATCAAATTAATACGAGCGATCCTGAAGAAGGAGATTTACTACTACAAATCAAGGCTAACACTAATGCAGGAAAGAGTGAGATTGAATCTGCCTCAGCCGTTATAGATTTTAGCAAACCGAACAGTATAGGCTCTCTATTAGGATTTAACAATCGTATATTACTACCCGGTATCAGACACGTATAAGATCGAATTGTCGATATACTCTCTACCCCGAACATCTTTGTAGACACGAATATTACAGGGGGCGCGTATAGAAATAATCAGACGTGTCATACAATCTTTGAATTTGGTCTCTGCGTACCACCTGGATACCTGATTGAGAAGGAACCAACACACGTGATTTACTTTCCTGTCACTGTCAGTGAAATTGATAATATTACCATTCGATTAGTAGACTCGAGTGGACAACTGGTAAATTTTTCTGAAGATACCTTCACAAGTATAAGACTAGAACTTAAACGTAAAAAATGGGAATAAACTTTAACTATAAAAACCATACCTCGCATCATTCGAGGGTCATTCGTCTTCGTACACCGACTAGTGCGGACCTCTTACGTATAAAGTTATCTAAAGAGAATCGGCTGTTTCTTGAATCTCTAGGTTTTAAAGTACAACATCAACATATCGAAAAGAAGTAAATTGCATATTAACACAGAAAGCATCTTTGCTAATGATAAATTAAATATATTTCAAAAACCTCGTGTCGATACAGATATAATAAAAGAAGACTTCTATACCTATTTGCCGTTTACGTTAAACGTAAATCATTCAGACATCATTAGAATCACCATACAAAATTTAGATAATGTTTTAGCTTTGTACGATAGCTACATTTTTGTTAAAGGTACTATGACTCGAAAAGTCAAAGTAGAATTCCTACCGGTAAACAATTTTGCCTACTTTCTGTTTGACGAAATTCAACTAATATTAGGTAAGAATCAAATCATCGATGTGTGTAAACATCCGGGTATTACAAGTACTATAAAAGGTCTCGTTTCACACGGTGCCGAGGATCGAGCTTTATCCAGTAGTGCATGGGGAATCGAACTCGAAAACGGAAATGGCCTGTTACATAATGTGGGGAATAACGTGTTCAATTTCACGTGTAGAATTCCTTTAAAGGACATCTTCGGGTTTGCAGATGATTACAAGAAAGTTATTCCTCGTATGAGTTGTCAGTTAGTTTTGATACGTTCTAAGAATGATTTTAATTGCTATAAAAGCGCCGCCGGATATGCAGGTACTGATGTAGAAATCAAGATTGATAGACTGTCTTGGGAGGTTCCTCATATACTATTATCGGATGAAAGCAAGTTGAAAGTTTGAAAGAAAATTCTTCTATCATTCCATTTAGGCGTTGGGAATTACACGAACTACCGTCGCTTGGAACTACTAAAAATCAGGTTTGGCGTATAAAGAATTCAAATTAATTGGAAAAACCTTGCTGGGTCCTAGTAGTTTTACAAGACGAACGTCAGCTGGGTATAAGAACCGGTAACCCTACTACATTTACTCATTCGAACCTAGTCGATATTAAGCTGTATTTAAATTCGCAAGTGTTTCCGCAGCAACGTTTAAATCTCGATTTTAGTAGTAAGGATTACATTCCAGCATATTTAAATTATACACGTTTTCGCGAGAATTACTATGATATAGGTAGCGGATCAACTGATAGCTGTTTAATCGATTATTCAAAATTTGAAACATACCCGGTTTTTGTAATTGATTGTTCGAGACATGTAGAGAGTTTCAAGGATTCCACTGTCGATATTAGATTAGAACTTGAATCTTCCGTTGCATTTACCTACGGTAAAAACCTTGTACTGTTTTATAATTTTCTTAGGATGCTTATTTATGGGTGTAATTTAACCCTGCAGTTTAATAACGATTTTACAAAATTTCTACTTTTTAGGGGGCCATATTTCCAGATAAAGGTGAAGTTTTAGGGCCGATTTTTTTGTTAATGGTACACAGTTAGTTTATGTATAAAATATTTCAAATCTAAAACTTTACTGTTTTAGTATTTATGGACTTTTGAATTTCTCGTTTTTTCTATTTTTGGTCAACGTTGGCCCTCAATATGTCCGATGGGCACGGATGGATTTTTTTTATATTACGTGAAAATAAAGCAATATATGATGGCAAACTGTGGTAAAAACCTCAACTTTGATAATTATTAGATTATTACTATAAAATTATCATATGCCATTCGTAAAAATTCTTGCAGTTATAACTAAAGCAATTAATATACATATTTATATGTACTATTTCCCTGTATTTTCTTCCCTGGTCAATTTTCCTATGAATCCATGTAAATTATATGACAGCTTACATATACTAATTCACGAGATCTGAAAGGCCCAACTCATTGTCAGCCCGTCTACTAGCGCCACTGTCAGCAGGGTTGATGAGCGTTTTTACATTTGCTGGAATTATACAGTAAATAAACAGTAAATAAAAGATCATTACATTGTGTTGATTATCTAACGAAATAGATATTATTACTTATTAGCATTATAATGTCTACAGAAATACCAATGAAAAAATTAGAAGTATCTTAAAACCGCAAAAACATACTCCTGGAATTAAGAAGAATTAAAATACCATAAAGATTTGCGTTTTTAAATAAAACTGTTTAAAACCTTTTATTATTAGAATTGCGGTAACTTTATTGCTTGTTTTGGAGCTTTTCGAGAAAAATTCCCAAATAACCATAAATATGAAGGGAATGCAATAACTCAACATCTTAACGAAGAGAAAGCAAAAAAGGTGCACAGGTCTGGAATAATAACTAAATTTATTTTTATGATTTTTAGTACACCCATCTTTTACTTTATGTAATAAATTACGCACATGTAAACCGTGTATCATTACAGTTCGTGCTAAGGAGGCTTTCAGTTTAATCTGTGAAGATGTTGGCGCCAGTTGGAAGAGGTGATCTTTAAATCTTTATGGTATTATAATACTTCTAATTAAAGAACTAAAATTATATGAACAATATGATGCTAGTGGAAGACCAGTAAGTGTTACAAATGAAGAAAATTCTTTGAATGTCATGTTAGATGTGGTGGAAAATCCAATAAATTCGACACAACACAGGACTTTAAATCATAACATGAGTCGATATTCCATTCAAAAAATTTGCAAACTGGAAAAATTCCGTCCAAATAAAGTGCATTTGCTACAAGAATTAAGTTAAGACGATTGATCGTAGAATCGAGTTCTGCAAAGTTATTATGGATAAATTAAATCAAAATGCCAACTTTGTCACCCACATATTATTTTCTGACGAAGGTACATTTTGTTTAAAAGGGCACATAAACCGACACAACTGTAGGTATTGGTCAGACCAAAATCCACATTGGATGGAGGAAGTTCACACCCAACGATCACAAAAAGTAAATGTTTGGTGTGGCATTATTAGTGGACACGTCATAAAACCTTATTTTATAAACGAAAATCTGACCGCTTAACGATATTTATTACTTTTGCGAGATATGCATATTATTCCAGAGCTTAGACGATTATTCCCGAACAATAACAATCCCAATTTACCGGCAGAACAAATATGGTTTCAACCAGATGGGGTTCCTCCGCATTTTGTACTTGCGGTACCTGCATGTCTAGATGAAGTTTTTCCTGAAAAATGGATTGGACGTAGGGGGCACTTGAATGGCCTGCTAGGTCTCCCGATATGACCCCGCTTGACTTTTCTCTGTGGGCTCAAATAAAAAATCTAGTCTACAAAAATAAGCCGCAAAATATCGAAGAGTTGGAAGAAAGGATAAGGCAAGAAATTTCCAATATTCCTTCCAATGCCCTTTTAAAATCACTAGAAAATTTTGTGCAGCGAATTCATTACTGTCAGGAAGTAAATGGTGAACACTTTGAGCACCTTATAAAATTCCAAAGAAAATATTTGTTTTCTCCTTTTTTTCTGGCTTAACTACTATTTTCATAAAATGTAAAATATCCAGGACATTCATTAAAAAATACATTTTTTCGTATCATGCATTTTTATGGTGATATGGATATGAGTCCATATCACCATATCCCCACCACCTTGTGTAATTTTCATAATAAATATCCATCATTTCGGGCTTTTTCTTTAATAAATTTGAAGGTAGTAAAAAATGATTTTCAAAGTTCGATATCTCGAAAATGGTTAAGTTTAGGTATATTGATGTGCTAAACAATTTTGTTTAAAATTTCGAGATAATTTGAAATGTGGAATAATATAAAGGGTGTTCCATTAAAAAAAGCAACTTTGTTTCGTCATGACTTTTTGACTAATCCTGTACCTATACTTAATTTGTCTTTATTGTAATAGATCTTAAAAAACCTTAAACTTTTGTATTTAACATCTTTCGCTAGCTATCTTACTTTAGAAGATAATCGACCGTTTCCATACATCTCAGCTACCCTGTATATTGAAAATACATGGTTTAATAATGACAGAGTTTTATAGTTATTTACAAAATTTATTTACAGTTTTCAAATGAGCATAACTCTGTTCTCAGGCTAATATCAAAGTTGCATTTTTTACCGCAGTTTGCCATCATAGAGTACCTCATTGTCACGTAATATAAAATAAAGCCATTCGTGCCCATGGGAGATATTTAGGGCCAAAGTTGACCAAAAATAGAAAAAACAAGAACTTCAAAAGCCCATAAATACCAAAATAGTAAAGTTTTAGATTGGAAATATTTTATACATAAACTACCCCTAACTACGTACCATTAACAGAAAAATCAGCCCTAAGACTTCACCTTTATCTGGAGATATGGCCCCCTAAAAGTGGAAATTTATGCATCCTACGAAAATTATGCCTCAACTAAAAAATGTAGTCCGACATGTGAACAGTACAATGGTTTTTACTAGTGATGGGAACTTGGGTGTCGAGTGTATTGATACTGTTCGCGGTCGTGACACTTGAAGTGTCGCGACACTTCGTGTCGAACAGTATCGCTCTTATTAGAGTGTAATTCGATGTTGCTTGATCATTCTTACAAAGAAATTAAAGGCAGATTTGTTGAACTGGCCAACAATCATTGAATAAGACGTACATATAAAACTATTTTGTTGTAGATTTTTTTAGTTAAAATTATAAATTCATGAATTATTTGCAAAACATTAATTTAAAAGCCGAAACCTGAAAAGTTGACGTGAAGCCTCCGTGGTTCAATGCCAACGGTGGCTTGCTAAACTGCACGGGCTGGTGGAATGCAAGATCGAACCCCGTTACAAGCATAACTTGTTTTTAAATTTTATTTGTCATTAATCTTTAATTTAATAACAATTTAAATAATTTGTTATTATTCTTTTATTCGAAAAACGTACAAGAAATAATAAATTAGAAATGAAAACTGACGATGCTTTTTCGTACTGCATACTACAAAAACCAATTTTTACAATATTAGTTAATTAACACTCAAAATCCTGAAGATTTAAATACATTTAAAGTTTCAGTATTGACTAGTACCTATTTTACATTTTATTTATTTTAATTTGAAATATATACGTAATGAGAATTCTTGAATTCATGTCTTATTAATTGGGTACCATTATTTTTTATTTGTAATGTATTATTTCTTGTACGTTTTTCGAATAAAAGAATAATAACAAATTATTTAAATTGTTATTAAATTAAAGATTAATGACAAATAAAATTTAAAAAAAATTTATGCTTGTAACGGGGTTCGATCCTGCATTCCACCAGCCCGTGCAGTTTAGCAAGCCACCGTTGGCGTTGAACCACGGAGGCTTCACGTCAACTTTTCAGGTTTCGGCTTTTAAATTAATGTTTTGCAAATAATTCATAAATTTATAATTTTTGAAGCATTAGGATTGTTATTAAGGGTAATATTTTTGGACAGTACGTTAGAAAACTTATCTATCGATTGCAACTATTAATTTCACCGACTTTTATTCGAGAACGAACTATTTGGAATATTTCAGACTTCCCATACTAATTTCCTATAGCAAATGTTAGAACGAACACGGTGTATAAATAATTTAATGTCTTTTAATGTACTTAATGCATAAATATATAACCATAACAGAATTTACTCATATAATTGTTTTTTAATCCATAGTTTGCTTATGATTTATGTAGCTATGAATCTTGACTGCTTCTCGTTTCAATTGGATTACATTTACACTAGCGCGTGCATGATGTAAAGGCGAAGTGTCGTTAAAGTATCATGAAGAGTCGACACTTCTGACGTCATAATGGTTTCGACTCTCAAGTGTTGTGATACGCGGGTAGTGTCGAGAACCCATCACTAGTTTTTACCACAGGCCTTTAGGACCAATCATTCTTGCAGGGGCGGCGCGACGGGGGAGCCTGGGGGGGCGCGGGCCCCCCAACATTGAGCGGTGCCCCTGCCGGTGCCCCCCAGGTTTCAAATAAAAAACATCTTTGATAAATAAATGATGATATTGATACAGTATAATTCACGTTTTAGTGTACAGATTAAAATTACTACAGGAAACCTAATATTTTATTTCTGTTTCTTATGTAGGCCTGTATTTAAAATCTAATAATTATGAATCAGAAAAAGGCTTAGCCTTAACTTGGAAATTCAAGCGTTCTATAAATATCTGCATGTTCGGTATGACTCATACGCTAGCACAGTCATCAGTCGCAAACTGGCAAACAATAGGGAGAAGTATTGCCAATATAGTGTAACAGCTGGTTGTGAACGGGAGCAAAGAGACAGAGTTTTAAACGTCATTCAGTAGGACTTCAAGAGTTGTGAGATACTGACATTTCAGATGTTTATCGCGTTTTCACAGCCACAATGACATTCACAGATGCAATTTGTAAAAATCATAAAATTGTTACTTTTATTTTGCCCAAAGCAAAAACTCTGAAGATTTGGGTAGATTTAAATAAAAAAAAACAATAATAATGTCAAAATTTCACCCGATCGCTACGATCGCGTGGAAAGGTACGGTGCCCACCGAGATATTTCCTGTGCCCCTGCTTTGCCCCCCTGCTCATTTACCTCTGGCGCCGCCACTGCATTCTTGAGATATCAAGATTTACGTTTACATCAAAAACGCAAAAACCTCTTGCACCACGAAACAAATATGGCTGCCATATTTTAATCAAAAGGAATAAAAATAAAATAACAGTGGTTTTCAACTACCAATAGTTAGGGGTGATAACGCAAAAAATATTACCCGTTTTTGAAGTAGTCGAGCGACCAATTTATTCTTTTCTGGACCACTTCAGATGGATTGACCCAGCTAGCTGGACGCAAATGGCTTCAAAATTTTATAGAATTAAGGCTGTTTTGTTGTATTAACTTTTGAGCCAATACTTTCAAGTAAGTATTTTCGAGTTATTCATTAATCCAATGTTTAATTAATTTTTTCACAACTAAATTATGTGATAAATATTAATATAAATTTTGTATCAGTTTTTACTTTTTATAACAACAAACTAAAATAATTGTTATAACTATTTATTAAAAAAGATGTTTTCATTTATTTAAAAAGAAAAAATACACTGAATGGAAACTTAGTAAGCTTTTATTAATTTATAGTATGTGAAACTGGATTTTCCGCCCACTTATACGCAACCATAAACTTGTGGGGAGTGGCTTAACTATGGGTAAACAACGTATAGTAAGATTAGATCGGATTTCTAATGTATTTTATTTGTTTTAATGTATGTATAAACAAAGACTAATCACGTAAGGATAAAGACTGCTAAACTATCTTAAACCATTAATGCTCACTAATTACAAAACAACACGTTTCAATGTCCAATTTATTTATATACAATAAGTATTAAATTTAGGTTTATATTCAGTATAAATTACATTAATAGTTATTAGATTATTAGCATTAATTATAAATATTAACCTTTTGAATTTTCGAAACATGGATCTGCATAGACGAGCATGCTAATCTCTAATTATTTTAGAGCCAGGAATTAAAATTAATGTCCGATTAGTAAAGGCAAACTGCCAATTCTTTGTAATACAAATGAGATAAATATTAAGGTTATCTAAAGGAATGTATACATAAACCCCTATAGAAGTATACATTGTGTTGTAGTAATTGACAGGCTTACATAAAAATTGTATTAAACAGTATTATGTAGATAAGCAGGAGTGACGACGAGAATATAGCATGACGAGCAGTTAAGTGATTAGGGACTGACTCGGCTAACGTAAGATACTTATAGAAGTTTCTAAAAGTGGATTACCGTTAAGTTACAGAAGTTAAAAGAGTTTAAAGTGTTTCAAAAACAATAATGTTGTATTTTGGTTTGTATAAGTGCAAGTATCCGTGAACATCCCGAATAATCAGAAGATTTTTATTACAAAAAAAGAATACCAACAAAAGAAAATCACCTATATTGACTTTAAAAGCTCCGTTTAGAAACCAATCACACTCTTCAAATAATAGTAATAATTCATTCTTATCCGTTAACCCAAAGATAAATCTAAATTATAATTCATGTATTCGCAGTTGCACTTTGGTATCAGAAATGATGCACGTGATTTACTTATCAATTATTGGAAAACGCTCAACTCATTAGATTGAATTATAGCTTCCCTCAATTTACTATACCTATTATCTCTTTTCATTAGCATTGAAGTCAAGTATGTGTATTTAATGCAGATGACATAAATTTGATATTTAATAGTGGCTTAAAGTAACTTGTTAGAATTATAAAACAGTATTAAGTAACGTAATCAATAATTTAATGTTTTTAACCTAGTCAATGCTCATGGTATAACCTCGGGTATAACCAAGTTTGTAAAGTTTATACAATTCACGAGGTGTTTGAGTCATATACGACAAAATTTAGTAAAACAATTAAAAAATAATAAATTTAATACAGTGATTCCCAAGTGGGTGCTACCGCCCCCTTGATGGCGCTAAAAGGCTCAAGAGTGCGTTGAAATTCAAGGGGGCGTTAAGAAAGCTTAAAAGGGGTAATGAATACAAACAGCACGTTTGACAATTTGTAGAACACATATCAGGGTTAAAAAACCAAAAGCTGATTTAACGCCAAAGCGTTAAATGCAACATCCTAGCCAGGCGCCTTCTTGTGAACGTCCAATGCGATGCATCTCGTCAAAAGCATGATAGCTACAGCCTAGGTGAAAATAGTTTAAAATAATTATTAACTCCTAAAAATGCAATTAAAATATAATGTGTATATTTAGAAATGTCTGTGTGTTACGTAAACATGTATTACATGTTTATTAGTTAATAGTACACTACACATTAACTATACCTATAGAATATTTTAAAATGAGACGCCCATGGAATTCCAGCTAAACTTTTCCCTGTTAGGTCTAATTAAAGGTCATTAGACCTAACAGGGAAAAGTTTAGCTGGAATTCCATGGGCGTCTCATTGATTGACAAACCGAAAGTGATTAAGGAATCACTTTCGGTTTGTCAATCACCCAGCAGGTAGCTCGCCACATCATTTTGATCTAACTATAATAACTTGGTCGCGTGGAGAATTTCACCAGTTACTGCCTTTCTGACCTCACGGAAGAAATGATGACGAGAACTACGTAAATGATGCTGACGTTCAAATCAACTGCCGCCATTTGGATGTGCTACTGAGGGCTTGTCCGATCTGACGATCTTGCCATGACTATTTCAGATTGTTGAAACAGAAGTACAAATTACAAAATGAATTGCTTGAATTATTTACTAACCATCAAAGAGTTGAAGCACCAGTGTTGTAGAAATAGGTATTATCATTTCCATGTAGTTGCAACACCGACATATCTGTATATTTAAAACGCAGGCTTATTTTTGTTCCAGTTCGTTTGAGAGTTCTACTGCGCCGATTTACGTGATTCCATTTTTATATTAAAGCTTTCGTTGTGTAGATTAGTCAACACTACTTAATTTCTGTATTTCTTTAAGTTTTATATTTTTAAATAAATAAATCTAAAACATTTTTTTGGACACGCACGAGAATGACCATCAACTTGCGGCGGCCTCTCAATTTCCGGCTTCTCAAGTTTTTAACTATTCACGATTATAAAAGTTTGCTGCAACCACTACTTTAATATATTATTAGGTTGCCTGGTCAAACCCGGATTAGTCAAAAACCGTGGAAATCAAAAACATTGTACAAATATTAGGTGATAGCAAATGCCTATTTATAGCTGTTTCAGATTGTTTGGACAAAACAAATCAGCTCGAGATACGTTTGCAAATTGTTGCAAAAGTTGTAAATGACTAGGACGATTATTATAAAAATTTCATTATTGGCGATCAAACTTATTGTGTTCCCATTAACTGCGTTCGATTACGAAAAGCTAATGTCCTTCGATAGTGAATATTGAACTTGATTGTATAGACCAATTATTATTTACTAATCTATATATTTAAAACACAACTCATTTTTGTTCCACTTCGTCTACGAGTTTTACAAGACCGGTTTGCTTTATTATTTTTTATATTAGTTTTGACTCTGTAGATTAGTCAACACTACTTACTTCCTATTTTTATTTAATTTTTATATTTTTAAAACCGTTATTTTTTTAGTCTGTTGAGTTTTAGGTATTTACATTTTTAAGCATTATTTGTAATCGATGCATTTCAATATGCCCAAGGCTGACTGCTTCGTTACGTTTTGGAACTAAACATCCTCCCTATACCTGCTTGCTATGCCACCAACAGATCTCAGTGGAGTTTCATAGTATTTGCAATGGAGCATTTTTATGAAATTCGATATCTGTCTCTGTGGGTGGGTCCGTTCTTTCGAATTTTTAAAATTTTGCATATTGGGATATTTGATGAATAAGTAGAATAGGAATGTCTAAGAGCTAATGTTTTATCTCTTAAGTAACATGGACAAAATGACCGACGAAGTTTCGAAAGTTAGTATATTAATCATATATGATATATAAATTCAATGTAGAATTTTATGGTAAGAATAGGTAGGTAAGTCGGGGAAGAAGTCATAGGGGGAGTTGAGGCGGTCAGTCAGAGAGTGAGATAAGTTGTGTGAAAGAGTAAGCCGGGCTAGGGAAGGTAAGTCTGACTAAGAGGTAAGTTGGAGGGGTAAGTAGGAAAAAGCAGTAAGACGGGGGTAACTAAATGCAGAAGATAGGATAAGTCGAGATGTGGGGGGAGGAAATCGGGGATGTTAAATAACGCGTTCATAAGTTCGTCTAAGAATTGTAAGTTAAGTGTTTAAAACTGTTTTGTTCAATTGCGTTTATTTAATAAATATTAATATTAAATAATCACTCTTGGAAATCCGAAGAACTATAATCACACAACAAACGTTCATTCAATAAATTCAATAAATTAAACTTTTGACCGTCATGTTTTGACGGAGTTTCCCCGGTTAATCCTATTTATTAATCTTATTATTTATCCTCATATCATTTATCATGTTAGATAGACATCCAGATGTTACTCTCCATGGGTTGAACCTGAAAGGAAGAAAAACATTAATAAGTATTTTGCAGGAGGTTGCTTTTTTAAATTGAACATCTTGATTTTACAAAAATATTAAAAAATATAGTTATTGCTAAAAAGACTCAGACATGAATGGTGAATTAATTATTCCTGATTCTAGTTCTATGCAATATATCTCTATCTTTTAACAGCTGAGCTGTAAAAAATTGGAAATTGGATCAATAATTGCACTGTCACAATTTTTATTTAGAGGCTTTTGCCCAGTTCAATTTCACTTAATGTTTAACCTAAAACTAAAACCTTTGTTTCTGTTCAGGCTACCTCATTGGTGAATTCAGCTTTATCTGTTTTTTCATTTTTCTAGAACATTTTTGATAAGATAATCACTTTTGTCCTTTTAAAAAGTGAGTTGTAATTTTACTTGTAAATAGCGTGTTTGCCTTATTCCAGTTTTAGGATATTTTGATGATTTCTTTCCTTATGAGTTTATTATGGAATAAAGTGCAATTAAATTCCTGGTGATCAGTTGTTTTCACAGTGGTGATTGTTTGTATCACAGGAATCCAATTTTATTGGTTTTTTAAGCTTTGCTGCAAGGAATACCTTTCAACAAATATAACAAGAGGTGATAATCCACCCGTTGACTATTGCTTTAAAGCCGGTGAAAACATCTTTTCCGGTTTTTTCCCCTTTCTTTTCCGGCATCTACTTTTACCTCCTTCTTTATATTTCCTGGTTTTAGCTGCGTTCTGCCTGGTTCCAGCGTCCAAGACGTTGGGTATTTATTGGCCATCGTAGCTGCATCTATAATTAAAGTATTTATCAGCTACCAACAAGAGTAGAAAGAAGACAAACCAATACCAACACAGAACTTAACACTTAAACAAAATAAACAGTTTCTCCTTCTTAACTTTTAGGTTATGTAACAACTTCCTCAATTCTTTTGGTAATAACAAAGTGTATTAAAGACGCAGTTACCACTTGTACCATATTACTTTTCTGCAGAAACCGTAATTCTGATTCAGATATCTATTTTAGTTAAACTATGTAATTAACTTATTGTTATTTCGATTATGTGAATTTATTGTATGTAAAATTGTATAGGATTTCTGATTTCATAATTTTATTTTTATATTATTAGGGGTTTATTTACAAATAATAGTTTGTTTATTCATTGCATTTTGTGTGTGGTATGAATCACTCAATTCTTATTTGTGTTTTAAAAATAAATAACCTTCTGTTTCTTTTGTATCTGTGTCTTTTTTTCTAGCAACGCTTTTGCCGAGTTCAAACGGCGACAAAACAGCCTTAGAATATATGGCATATCAGAACAACAAAATGAATATTGTTGAGATATTGTTGTAGCGCAAATGTGTAAAGAGAAGCTTGGTGTAGAAATTAATAGATATGATTGATATTTGCCATCGATTTCCAAATAAAGAAGAACGTTACAAGCCAATAATTGTAAAATTTACTAATAGAAAGATTAAGAAACTGGTTTTTAGTAAAAAAAAGGTTATTAAAAAATTCTAACATAGTGATAACTACCTCACAAAAATAAGGAACCAATTACTTAAGGAAGCAAGAAAAAAGTTAGGTAACAAGAAAGCTTGGAACAGTGATGGAAAAATTTATGTAAAGAAAGATAATAATATTAAACGCATTTTCTCTATTTTGGAATTGTAAGATAAATGCTACATGTACGATATCGACACAATGTATAGATATTTAATAGGTATTTATATTTACGTACGCGTAGATAGATAAAGCACATTATAGAATATTTTTTCCATAACTTTTTTCACATTCCTTTTCTGCTTTAGCTATACCTAATTAGTAACTGCCTGCAAACGAAGCAAATAAATTTAATTTTTTTTTCTTTATTTCTTATCTTTTTAATATTATTTAATACATTATAATAAATACATACATAGGACATATATATATTTTTTATTAAGACCCAAGTGTACCCAGAAAAACGTGTGTTGCTTGTTTCATAAATAATTTAATAATGTGACAACTTTGGTTTTAAGGTAATACTGTAGGAATGTTAAAAACTTGCTTACCTAACTTGTTTTGGAAATTTTTTTTAATTAAATTGTTTTACATGTTTTATGTGAAAAATTTTAGAGAAACTGTACATTCAAAGTTAACCAAAATAATACCACTTAAATTTCATAGTATTTGAACTATTTTCCCAAAATTTTAAGAAAATTGTATATCTGTTCTTTCACCAAAAAAAAGCAGGTTTTTAGCCAATAAACAGGTTTTCTGGCAATAATTTAGTCACTATACATACGATTTTCTTAAAATTTTGGGAAAATAGTTCAAATACTATGAGACTTAAGTGGTATTAATTTGGTTAACTTTGAATGTACAGTTTCTCTAAAATTAAATTTTCACGTAAGAAATGTGAAATAATTTAATTAATAAACATCGTTTTTCAAAACAAGTTAGGTAAGCAAGTTTTAACATTCCTAGAGTAGTAATCTAAAACCAAAGTTACCACATTATTATATTATTTATGGAAAAAACAACGATTATTGATCATGCTGTTAAGATGTATTGGGGGTGTCTAAATTTCCCCTTTGTAACTATTTTTTTATATATAAGACAATATAAGAAAATCCACTGTGATTTTGTGAAGAATTTTTGAATGTACCATTAAATGTCTTTTGGGTACACTTGGACCTTAAGAAAACATTAATAAATTTGTTCTTATTATAATATTAACTAATAACAATAAGTAATACATCCTTTTCGTGGATTATTATTGTTTATATTTCTCGTCGGTTCGTGTATGTTTTGTGTTAGCTCAAAATTCTCACATAATGTCATCAACTCCAACTTCATATCAAAATTAAAATCGCCTCCCACTACAATATTCTCTGAGTAACAACTTACTTCAAGTTACATTGCTGTTATGGTAAACGTATAGACCGCTTACCATCCTTTTCCACCTATTTTCACCCCCTCCCATTCCTTCTCAACCTTCTTTACATTCTTTCCCTAGCGGATGAGATATTGCGAAAAGAACGGGAAGGGTAAAAGAGAACGAGAAAGAATGATAGAGGATGTAGGAATGAGAATGCAAGAGGATGATAGAAGCTGATGGAGGCCAGGAGAGAGTAAAAAGGAAGGAAGAGGGTGATAGAGGATGAAAGAAGGTGAATGAGATTGAGAAAAGATAGGAAAGGATGGGAGATTATGTCAAAGGGTAGACGAGGGTGAGAGGAGGTATAGAGAGTAACAGACATGGACTTTCTTGAGTCCAATTCCTATTGTGGAAACACTTCTAGCTGTTGGTCAATTTTCATCACTATTCCGACTAATTTGCGCTACTCGTAGCTTCGAGATGGCATACATAAATGCATCATAATTGTTGTTTAAATTTAGGAACTATGAAACCAAAATCATATTAGTTCGACTACTTTTATTTTTGTTAACAAACATCTGGCAAATTTTTACCCCATTGTTTGTAGTACATTCATCATGAGCAGACAATCATGTTTGCCTTAGATCTGCTGTTTAGGTTTCAGTTAAAGAAAAACCTTTGATTCTGTCTAAGCTTTAATATTAAATGTTGATGTAGAAAATACTACATGTCAGTTATTTGTTTCAGGTTCGTTAAATTATAAAGAAGTCAACAATTCAGCACGAATAATTAGGACTTCTAAAATGCTGTGTTATGATTAAAATTGTTGGGGCGGAGTTAAGATAGACTACTTCATCTATGGACAGGTAAGTCTTTTATCCCATCTGCAATTTATACGGAATTTTACTGTCGTTTATCTTTTCTATATTATATTTAAAATTTGGCAGATGTAAGTTCAATTCTATTCTCAATTATTCATTTATTGAAAATGTATGTAAAAAGTAACACATACATCATTATATTCTACTGTCATGTCATATTTATATACAAACACATGAGTGCGCGTACGCGCACACACACACATACACCCGCGTACGAGCACTGATATTGAAAACCATAAGTAGCATAATTCAAAACCATAAAGTAGCTAAAATACATAAAACAAGTTTTTATATTTGCATGTCCTAATGAAATTTTTTAGAATACTGTAAACAGTAACATTTTATTTTTTAAAGTTGATATCACTGTTAGACAGCTGTTCTAAGAATGTCAAGCTTATATTATTTATGCACTTTATCAATTATTTATCAACTTTTGTAACTGGAATGTAACGCTTGCAAAACTAGTCTTGCAGGTCACATAAATGCGCCGAATAATAAAAAGCCCTGTTAAGGGCGTAACGGTTTTTGCTTTATTATTAACGAAATTGTAAATTTTGATACTATCATCATATGGGATGCATTGTATTGTGTATGTGTAAAAGCTCACGATAAACTTAACGTAATAAAATTCAGTTTTATAAAATTATATATCTTTACCTTATAAGTTATAATATCCAAAAGATCCAATGAATAATTATTTTTGTTAACAAAAATCATTATTTGCTGCGAATACTATTGAATTTATACCTCATTAATTTCTTTAACAAATAAGGTATTTATTCTATGAAATGAAATATAATCATTCTTATCATCCAATTTTTTAATTCATTAAGTAGCAATTATTTATGTCACAAATATATTGGCATACATTCTACTTTGAATTTATAATAATTTTCAACAGTACGTATAATACACCTGGCAAATTTGAACGAGGTCCTGCTGCTTAGTAGCGGCCGCTACTAGCCTGCTTTGTGTGTATGAGATAAGAATGAGAATTTCTACGTCGCTCGGATTAAGCGAGGTTATGTAAAAAATAATTGCATAATTTATAGTGTTGCCAACTGTTATGCTACTTACCAAAATATCCCTAACAAATTTTATTTAAAACTAAGTAATTTTTTAATTATTTAATAACGAACTAACGCAAATAGAAAAAATAGTGTAAAGTATTCGTTTCATAAGACGTTTTAGCGCACTTGTCCTCTTTGGAAGACTCCCCGCTACGCGGGTCGTTTTTTAAACTCGGACGCGTGCGCTAAAAACGTGTCTTATGAAACTAATACTTTAATATACTATTATATCATCTGTTAATTTATACCCATAGTTTAGAAAATATTATTATTAAACAATCGGTATTATTAAGCGAAATACCTTAACAAAACATAATTACACCAGTTTTAATTGCTAAAATTATGAATTTTCTAAACATATACCCATACTCTAAAGCACATAAAATATTTACACAATCCGAAAAATTTCTCCAACTTTATTGAAATATTTAAACTGGGATAATCCGAACGAATCTCTATTACAAACAATATTTTTCATTTTATTAATGTTGAAATAATATACGATGTAAGCGTAATCATTTTATAATTAAGTTTACATACTCTTTTCAACAGGATTTGATCCCTAAAACAGGGATCAATTGCTTGAGATGCTTGAGATTGCTTAATTATCGCTTAAACAAGAAAAGAGGGTAGAGTTACAGTTTAATTGATGATACAGTAATTATAAAAGGGAGAATTGTCGTAGTTAAATTGAATTTTAATTAGATTTTACTTTTGTTTGATAAATCAACCAGTAGAAATCGTAGTTGAAGGTTTTGATAAAATCCTACATTCTAAAAAATCAAGGAACACGATTATAAAGTTCAGATCAATAATAGCTTGATGGACGTATAATCATTACCATAATATATAATTTATATTTATGTATACCTTTAACATTTAAAATGTTGTTCTGATTAATATGCTTCCTCAGTAAATGCATTACTTAGGTTACTCTTAGGGGACACTAGGGGCTTAGTGACACAATCTTGATCTTAGTTCTCTCATCTTGCTCTCCATCTAGCTAATAATGGTTGAGTAGGCACATCCATTGTTTAATTAATTATATTTAAATGTAAATTTTTGATTATTAATTGATCATATTTGAATTTTAATAAGCACATCCTAGGAATTATCTAGCTATATACAGAATGTTTCAGTGAACTTCAACTTTTATGCATGATAGTATTCGTCAAAAAGAACAAAAAATGTTTATACAATTTTTAATTTTACTCAAATCAAAAAGAAAATGCTAGCAAGGTACTTTTTTGGAAACTGCTGGCATGTGTCACGACCTACCTCACATAAAAGAGCATATGTTACCAACGATATTATAAATTCAACTGATAAGAAAAAAAATTACTATATTAATCTTACTTGATCATCAGCTTGCTTGTGCTAAATTAAAATATTATGGGTTTGAGGATTCCCCGCATCGTGTGTGAAGTTGTGCTCCTCGGTGGCTCTGCCATCTGTCCACTTCACATGTGTCCGGGCGAGCCCTTCTTTTCCACTCTGTTTTATTTTTCTTCTTTTTCCTCTATATTATATATTGGGTGCGAGCAGAGAGTATGTCGGCAGCTCTCTGTTCAGTTCCTTTTGCTGGCCATGTTTAGTGGTTCGTGCTGGTAGGTTTTGTTGTGAGTCGTTGACAAGCCTCGGGCACTGGGAGTTGCTCAGTGGTCCCTTCCCGACGTGGAATACCGCTGTGCCCACTACCGTGTGTGAAGCGCGTCTTTACAATGAACCCTGCTTGCCCGACCTTTGTTCATGCTTCGGGGTGGAACCTTTTGTTCCTCTGTTCTTTCCTTACCTCCACCTCCAATTTGTGTTTGTTCTTTTTTGTTGTTTTTTTAGATCACCCTTCTGGTGTTCATTTTTGGTGCCATGTTTTTTTTTCTGGTCATGGTGTTTTTCATCCTGGTGGGTTGTTCTTTCGATTTATTTTGGGCAAGTTAGATTTTAGCAATGCTAGGTTATGCTAAGCCGCGAAAGGGTTTTCGCGACTGTGAGTTGAGGGGGGAATTATAACGTTGAGATTCACAACCCATTGATTGTTTTACGGTCACTGTTTAAAACCAAGCTTCTCCGTTAGTTTTGGTTGTCGCTGGTTTCCCTCTCTTTATCGTATAGTCGCGCTAGCGCAGTCAAGCGCATTGACAATGGTGCGTTAGGCATAACAAAATGGTGAGCTTTCATTAGAGGATGGTAAAATATGAGATGTAATAGGAAATTGGTTTGGTATAATTCGCTTTAGCGGAGAAAATCTCGCGGCCACCAAATCGATCATTTGAATAATTATAGCGTTTACTGTCTCCAGCCTTACTTTGTGGAACTCCATAATCATGAAATATAATATAAATATAAAGATTAGTTAAAGTTTCACAAGTTTTATTAATATCTTATCTACCTTTGATAATGACATAAAGTGTCGAAACAATATTGTCAGGTTAAGATATTAATAAAACTTGTGAAACTTTAACTAATCTTTATATTTATATTATATTTCATGAATGGTTATATTTAATCGATCGTTGACTAGACGGATTAGACTCTGGTGTTAACCACTTAGGTAAACCTTTTTTTTATTATTTTCCACCATGTGCTAAAATCTCATTAAAATCGTATTCTATTTTAGGTAACAAGTCTATATCATTTACCTAGAAGAAATGATTTAATAAAATACCTTTCAGTTGATCGAAAGGTAAAATTCTTTTCAAATATATAAAATTAATATTACATACAGAGTATTTTATTTTTAGGTCTTTTTCTTTTGGTTTTCGTTCTTGCTCGTCTTTTTTTCTCGTCTTGCCCTTTTGACCTTAGGTTTAGTTTAACTTGAAGGCCTTTCCTTATGAGTTCGTACCTGCATACATACATACAGGGTTGTTGTATGTAACACAAGATTATATCAGAAGAAGTGAAACAAAAAACCCTAAGCAAGGCATTTAAACCGTATTATCCGTGAGTCATCGAATAGTGGGATGTTTGTTTGAAACTGTATGTATTTATATATATATATATATATATATATATATATATATATATATATATATATATATATATATATATATATATATTGTGTCATTTTATCTGTGTCCATGTATTTTTGAAACGTTTATACAATTTATTTACTCATGCATGTTAGTGTTTAAGTACTAGTTCAAACGAGATCTCGAATAGTTAAATTATCATAGGGTAGCTTTTAAGATTTATAACCAGCTGTGATACAAATCACCATTCTGTCGATTTTACTAGACTTATTAAAATTCCTCAATCAGTATCGTTAATAAATAAAGCCCTACTTAGAACGTTTACATTTCACTACATATTTGTGTTTTATTTATTTCTATTTATTTATTTTGTGTTTTAATATTTGCTTTCCAGCTTGTAACCTGTAAGTATATGCACCGTATGACCAAAATTGTGGAAGTTGTCTATATGTTAGTAAAAGATCTATTTCTTCGTTTATCTAATAAGTTGGAAGCTTTAGTAATGAGAATTGTTTTAAAACGAAGTGGCGCTTCTTTTACTTATCTTGTATGTCTTGTATTACCCCGCCCCTCTCTGACTTATTGGGGTTAGCCGGCAAAAACTAAAGTAGTGTTATTTAGGTCAAGCTGATACTTCCAGCACAGCTATATTTTTGTAGGTTTGGTATTTATCTATGTAAAAGTAGCCTTTGTGATTCTGTAGGCTATAATTGTTATTTTTCATTTATTATTTATTTTATTGGAAGTCTAAAATCTAAATACAGTAGTACACAGTTTTCTTAGTAAAACCTTTATTTTTTATGTTTTGTTAGAATGACCTTGATGGATGGTAATTTGTTTACATAGTATAAAAACAATGCCTAAAATATAAGTAAATACTGTTATACTATTTTACTAAAAACTGCAGTGTAAAGGATTTGCAAATTGTTAGGCCCTACCTTGGCCGAGTGTTTACAAACATAATATCTACTCAAAATAACAGTTGTCGGCGGGGTTGTTTTGGTTATGTTAGTACTAATGCAGCTGTGTCCAATTATTAGTCACAATTCTTAGGAATATTTACGTTATCTACAGTGATGATTTTATTGCTTTTCACTAGAAATCGGTACCCATTTTTTATTACATAGTATGTACTTTCTGGGAATAAATATTATTTTAAATAAAAAATAGTAGGAAATAATACAGTACAGCATGCCCAAAAAATAACACAACTGGCACGCGGTTATCAGAAACAAAAATCTAATAATCAAAACACATAATACTACTAATAGAATACTAAATTACCTTTCAGCGAATTTTCGAAAATATCTTATTTAATTTGCTGTAAACAAAATTAATACGAAATACGAAAATATTTTTTTATTCACAGACCTGGTTGTATTACACATAATTGGGGTTAACGTACCTATTAAAAGAATATGAAATTGTCTTACAAAGCAGTAATCACAAAACAAAAATACCGTTTTTGAAACATAATATCAAACACGAGTACGTTTCTTATTTATTTATCTGTTCTTATTCTACGAAACACTTGGCCAAAATAAAGACGGATTATTACTTTATTATGATACCTTGTAGGTTCTCAAAAACAAGTAAGTAGTATTGTTTGTCACCTTGAACTTTAAAATATGTGTCATGTGCATTCATACTATTAACTTGAAAACATTAGGTTGAACTTCGATGCCGTTTTTCTCCAAAAGTATAGAAGTACGAGAAAATTGTTTGACGATTACGTCTTAATGGGACACCCTATATATACAAATATATATAACTACCATTCTGTAAATTGCTAAAACTCTTTTTTCTTTATTATTGGGTTTTATGTTTGAGTTATTCATTTTGTTTTATTTTTTATGGCAAAAGAAGTACTGTTTATTACTAATAAATAAATAAATTAATTAACAAGAATTGGTAATGGTCGCCATAGTAGCAAATAATAATTTTGTATTAGTAATAATCAGTGTGGTTATATAGACCTATGGCCGTTCAACTATTGACTCTAACTGGCAGACCACCAATGATTAATTTTTGAGGCATTCTTTATCTACGTTATCTTATTAGCGTGGCGGAGACATTAACTACCTACTTCGCCTGATTTAATCATCCCTACTGTTTCCTGTAAAAGATATAATAGCATGTATAATCTATAAACTACGAGCAGTTAATATCATAAATCAAAAGATTAAATGAAATTCGTAACATAAATCGAGCAACTTCAAACTTTGTTAGTTATAATATAAATAACGACTGCAATTGAGTGGTATCGTTGTTTACACATAGCTTATTGAAATATCGCCGTTTAAGGTATCTATAAATAAAGTCCTTTTTATAAGATAACTACTCTCTTATTAATAAATAGTTAAACTTGTTTTACTATCTTAATCAGACTTTGTACAATAAGTGTTATAACTACCAAAAAGTTCATAGTCTAAAATAATCATAACTTACTAGTCGCAATTCGCACGCTCTGTTTGGAAAATTATTTTTAAAGCTACATTTCGTGAGTTGCTAAACCAAATTGTTACCTTTAAAATATAATAGGGTTATATTAAAGATTGAACCTATTTCAAAGTTTTGTTACTAATCGTGTGGGATATATAAGTATATAAACTCTATCAAAAGAAGGAAGTATACCAACATTACAAGTAACAGTCAGAACACGAACACAACTAAACGTGATTTTTGCGTGTGGATTGGCTCTTTTTATAGATTTCGAATCAAGTTCTTGCCATTAAAGGTGTCGTAGACATTTGTACTTAAGATTAAAGAAAAGCAGTATTTATTATTTGTTAATTGTTTAAAGATACACAATGTGATATATATATATATATATATATATATATATATATATATATATATATATATATATATATATATATATATATATATATATAGATATACTGTTATAATATTTTATTGGGGGGCGGTTATTATGATTTATAAATATTAATTAACACAAAGATTAATTAGATAATCTTGTAGATAAACAATTCCCAATCTAATGGTGTATTACACTTATGTTTTCATTACAAAATGACATTCCTATCTCCTTAAAACTTTTATTAACTGAATTACTTAAAAATACCTTTTTGCACCTTCCTATCATCACAAATTTAAACATTAAACCCTAACAAACATTATTTGCATGTTTTTAGGCATCAACAATATGAAAATTCAAGCCAATTACAGTATTTCAATGTGCGCTACAAAATCGAAATATAATTATACGTTGTTTAACTGATATCATAAATAATAAGCAACCCCTTCATTTTATATAGTTACAATTGTTTGGTAAAGAAACAGCTTTACAATACCCCACCAAAATTATTTAACCAAGAGCTGTAAAACTTTGAAATACAAGAAACTTATACAACTGAAGAATCTCGTTAACGTGAAAACACACTTTTTAGTATTAAATGCTCAGGTAAGTTAGTTAACACTTGCAAAACCTCCCCATTACAATCCACCGTATCTGCTTTAGGTTAAATCTTACATTAACTTTGGCCTAAACTTTATTTAAATGTAAAATTAGATAATCATCTCCCACACCGTTAATGAACAAGGAAAATTAACTAAATTCCAGATATCCTTTATCTGACTATAGTGTACTACTAGTGTGCATGTTCATTATAATTAACCATATTCAACTTCATAAAAGACAAATAACTCAAAATTATAATATTGAAATTGAGGTTGTCAACCAATCGAAGGTTTCGCTTTGAAATTTCATAAACTTCAATAAGCTTATTTAAATCTATAGAGTGGGCGAATTTTTTTCGTATGACAATATGTAACAAACACTGCAATATTTCTATTATGAGTAATACATGCTTTTGATAGGATAAATTTTTCAGTATAAACATTATCTTATTGATCTTACGCACACTAAAAATAAAGGTTTAGAATTCTTTTCACAGTTTATAGTTTCTAAGTACTTTTCAACAAATCCTGTTAGAAATGCAGTTCACATCTGTATATTTCAGATAAGTAAGTTGGATTTGTATATGTAACCTTTTGTATAACCTCAAGAACTCTTTGTACGGCCTAAAGTATAAGCACACAATATCCCAATGGCTATAAGTATCTAGAAACTTCTATTTATCCTTCTTAGTTTTTGTGATAATGGAGTTGTGATAGTGAAAAATAGGAAAACCAATAAACTATGAGTGAATTAATTTGTTTCGGCTAGCTTTAATAATACAAAAAACAACACCTCAATACCTTTTCCTTTACCCAATAGGCTAGTTCAGTTCAATCCCTATATCTGGAAAGAAAGACACCTGGAATTCTGCTTCTGGACGAGAAATAAATTTTGAACTCTGTATTCAAATTGTATGGATACTTACATACCACATCAATAATAAATAAATACTTTTAACATTGTAAACATAAATTTTATTTTATTTATAAGGAAAATATACTGAAAATGAAATAAACTTAAATACATATGTTATTTTGAGAAAACCTCTTTTTAATTTGTTTAAATAAATTATAATTTTGTTAATAACCTGACATGTGGGTTATAACAAGTTTCATTTGAACAGACTAACATGAAACAAAATTTAAAAATAATAATTATGTGCTTAAAATGACTTTTCTTTATAATTGAAAACAAAGACTTAAAAACAATTGGTTACCTAAATTTCTGATCAGAAAATAAATTCTAAGATAACTTACTCTTATAATGTTAAATTAATCCTATATTTATTTTTGTTTTGTCCTATTTGTACACTTGTTCAAAATATTTCCCGCTGAAACACAAGCGGTAACAACGCACTAACACTGATCTACACACAGCTATTGTCCATAAAATTTTGTCCATATTTTTTGAATTTAGATAAAATAATTTATATCACAACTCCCTGTGATTGTAACTAAAAATGAAATAAATTCTTCTTTGTTACATATAATATAAAGGTATCTATCCTTCTTCTAAATGTTTGACATTTATTTGTTTATAAAAACATATGATCAATCTAACCCAACCTTATTTTACAGAATTTGATTCCGGAGCCGAGTATAGGTACACTCTTTAGCTTTTATCGACTGAAACTATGATTCTTTTCGAAGACCCTTTTATATGTTTGGCTAAAAACGTTTGAAAAAACAAGAAAATTTCTGAACATCGCCTTTCTCATGACGTCACAAAAATAACCGTATGATCCTAATTAACGAGAACCTTAATTTTAAATAGATGAAAAGATAGCTGGCAAAGAGACAAATAAAATAACATAAAGACACTTATGGTCTAAACATTAACAAAAACGATTAGCTGCCACTAATCTCATTAAGACTTAATTACATTTGAATTACACAATTTCCAACTATATCAGTATTCAAGCCAACCTATTCATATGGAGTTTACAAATATAACAACTAAATACCTGAGAAAAACTTAAGTTAAAAATCTGGCCATTACGGTTTATGACCAAACGATGCTAAGCTCTGTTTTAATAAAAACATAAATTGATCAAAACTACAACTATTCTCGTCAAAGATACAATACTTCAGGTGATAGAATCAAAACAATGGTGAAACACATCGCATAAATATCAAAACTTCTAAAAATCAATGAACATCAATTCTGCCGATATCTTCTTTCAAGAAACATGAATACAAGCAGAAATAGAGATAGATAAGTTAATTGTAATATAATAAACTTCAAAATAATGATTTGTATCAACTATTTTCAGTAAAACATCTACCCGAAACGGTCTTGGCTTACTGGGAAATGGAAAAATCTCATCTATTACGTTACCTAACGTCAATGCTCAAATATAACATGGCGATAAACCTTCAAGAAAAGTTGAAATGCTGTCCTAAACTTGTAAACTGTGTTACCTAAATCATGCTTTATTATAAAACTACATAATTTGGTCATATACGTTTTAAAGAATTTAGTAAATTTATGTATGTATAATAAATCGCACTCCTAAAAATTCTGTTTTAAATTGTTAATTATATTTGTAGTTTGGCATGTAACCCTGTAAATAAATAACTAGTATCCTAGCATGTCTATAGTTTTTTTTGTTGCATTTGAAAGTATATGACAAACAACTGCATGTCAATTAAAGCCAATAAAATGATCCATAGGACTGTCGTGGTAAGAAACGTAACTAAGTTATTCGATTAAATCTGAGGATCAAGTTTATCAAACAGTAGAGCAGAGTTCATTGTTTATTTTAATTTTAATTGATTTTGATTTTCAAAGTGCATATACTAGCTATTCATCAGTTAGATAATTTAGATAGGTAGTCTGTTTGATAACACTGAGGACTATAATTATAAGTGCATGGGAAGGCTTTTTCGAGAAAAAAGAGTCACATAAAGTTATTGAATAAATCATAGGATAGTGTAAAGTTATAAATAAGTTTAAAACTAAGCTGTATTCGATGTAAATGAATGTGTCCGTAGTAGATGAGCGATAATGACGCTGCGACACAGCCATGCTATCTATCTGGATGTTTCCACTTCCCCTTATTTGGAGATAAGTGACTTACTTTCTTAGAGTAAATGCGAATTAGAGTCGTCGCTTTAATTCGCAGAGTGTGCATCTCCATCATTGCAAATTTTACAAGAAACAGAAAACATTTTTTTTGCTATTATTATGAAACTATTAGAATTTTTTTAATAACAATGGGAATTTAATAATGTTTCAAAACATATTAGCCACTGAAAGTTTTTGTCTTCGTTTTAGAAAGGCCATTTACTTGGAGCTCTCTCTTAGTTCCCCGGGTGTTAACTGTTGGAATTACTCACGCCTATAGTCAGACCACTTCCATCACTAGAGTATAGGGACCGTATCTATACAAAGTATATTTTTTGAAGATTTGCATTAGATTAGATTTGCAAAAAAATTTATTAATCTTATATTATAAACATACTATTAATTAATATTTATTGTAATTAAACAATCTTAGTTTAAAATAATAGTTCCAACTTGCATAAAAACGTACAATAATGGATTATTTGACTGTGGATTTAAATTTTTTTATTTTTAGATTTTATATTTTCTTTGTTCAAAAATTTTTTCAACAAGATTGAAACAAATTAACTTATAAGTTTTCTTTGTTTAAATGCGATGTTTAATTTTTTAAAAAGACTTTTCATATCCTCTTTAACGCTCGATTTCTTACTTAATTTTAAGATATTGATCTCAAGACAATTTTCAGTTAAAGATGAATGGTTTTTATAGGTGAGCACCATTAAAACCATAAGCCAGGTTTCTTCGGAGAGAGTCACAAATGTTGAGATTTTTCAGACTTGATTTTGAGAATATTTTTGTATAGGGGTGGCAAATTTAGAAAATTAATTAGTGCATTGTTAAGGATATTGTTTAGCCTTACTGGAAGAAGCTGCCATTTTTTACTGTGTCTTGATTTATAGGAAACGCCATCATTACTATATTTAAGGTCTTTTAAGTCATTTAGTGTCGGTGGAACCTGTCCTCTCCTAGTCTAATAGTAACAATACAATAAAGTAAAAATAACGACTCAGCAAACAGAGCAACGTGCTTCTTATCTTTATAGTATCTTTAAAAGTAGGTTTTGAGTGACATAGGATATCTCCATCCAGTTCGTCCTGAAATTTTACAACAGGTGGCATAAAAAAAATCTCTATTTTAGCTACACGTGGAGTTATGCACTTTACGAATTAAAGCAAGTGATTTTTTGAGTCTAAAGCACTTTTAGTTCTAATTGCATTTTATCATTTTTGAAGATCATTTTTACTATTATTGTTTCTTTTTTTAATATTCTATTTCATATTAGCAATCATTGGCCCTAATTATTTGCTCTTTATCTTAATTTTTTTTCTAATCTACATATATAAAATACCTATTGACTTTTCGACTTTGGATTAGTTCTTCTGATGCGTGAAATTCCCGGGACATGCTCATTTTTTATTGTCTCGAGTGTCGGGAAAAATAATTCGAAACACTAGCCTTTTATATCCCAGGTATTCAATTAAAATACTTACTTTAGAATTAAGGTTATATTTATTTCAATTTTTTGAGCAAATTATTAGTAAAAAATGCGATTCTGAACAAGAGTGTTACACAGGTGGTTTTCTTAAGCAGTTTTTTTTTAAAGAAACCACTAAACTGCCACTTCAAACATACAAGTTATTTACAACCTGGCTATAAACAATCAATGAAGTGAAAGAGATCAGTTTCAGCAGGAAACTATCGTTACATACGATACCTGGACATGTCATTCATTAAGTAAACTTGTACTTTGTATTTAATTATATTCAAAAGGATTCGAAATGGAAAGGATTTCCATTTAGAATTTCTTATCTTATTTATAAACAGGAACTGCTATCTTTTAATAATAGTCTTCCTAAAGACCTAAACAGAAACGAATCATGCTCTTTATCTCGTGAACAAGCAGCAGTTTTCAAGAGGTAGCAAGTTCCAAGAAAGGTTTAATAGTTTTTGTAAAGACAATAGTGTGCTTTTATAATTGTTTATAGTGTGTTTGTACTACATTTCCACATTTATTTTATTTGACTTTCATTTGAGAGAGATATTTATGATTACTCAATGAACTAGGAATAATAAAAAAATTGTGAGTGCAATACCACGTATTTTTTTTCTAGGAAGTAGGAAAATATGAACAGGAAAGTATAAAAGTACACAAAGATGAATGTATCTAAAACTTTGTTTATTTTAAAGTTTCAAGTAAATATTTGAATTAAAACTTTTGCCTAACTGAATGAAGAATGTTTTTTTAATCATTATTATTATATTATATATTTAATAATTATATATTGTGCCAGACAAAGAAGCGACTAGAAGCTTGTGCTTGTCTTATAACACGATTTTCCTATAAATAAGTCCAATAAATAATATCTCAAAATCAGGAAGTTTATCACGGTGTCACAATTTTAAAAGCTATGAATGGCTTAAAACTTGCCGGCAAGCAATACAACACTAAACAGAGAAAGTATTGCCATAAAAGAGAGAGGAAAGAAGAAAGAATTATATGACAGGATAATTTATTTATGTACTGCTGTGCTTCATTAAATATGGTTGTTTTATGCTTATAAGCCATGTTCAGACCACCAAACTTGCCACATTCTCACTTCTTGGGCATTTGGTCCGACTCAAAAATTCATGATCCGGTCTTTTTTCAGAAATAACACATAATAACTTAAATACCTGTAAAAATCACTTAACTTCTAATCTAACTTATTACTTAACTTCTAACCTTACCTCTAATATACTTTCTATCATAACCTCTAACCCAACGTATTCTGTGCTTTCTCTACTGTCTAACGGCTCAAGTTTCACTTAGTTGTGATTTCTGATATATGTTTGTTTCTCTAATGTCCTAATAAGTCTCAAATTCGAAAGTAATAGTCTCAACAAAGTAGCGCGATACAACATAATGGATGTCCTTGTCCTAGCCGATAGCTACATGCTACTTTTCTCAAGAAATCATAACAGAATAGATTATTAATAATTGAGTAGGGAATTAACAATTTTATTTGATTTCTTAAACTATATAAATACAGACCAGTATTCTGACCGATTTCGTAAACCCAGTCTGCAATGATATCTGAGAAACTGTCAAGAAGTGATCAAATGGTATTATAATAGTATTTTTAGTGTCTTTATCTAGAATTTTTGTTGAAATTAGACTTAACACTTTTCAACTATAGAATAACAACATTTCCTCATAAATATAAATTTTTGACGTTCCTCATTTTTATTGTGGGGTCTTTATTTGTAAAAAAATATAATTTTCTCCAACCGCACGAATATGACACTATAATATCAAACCTTTTGTATAAAAAATAAGCCGTTAAGAAACTGTTACTGGTTACCATAGTAACTGCACATTTGCTAACAACAAATTGCCAGACTCCGCTACCGCGTCATACGGCAACTTTCGGTTTCATCCCAAAAACATGAATTTTTTGTACTAGTTAAACGAATAACTATTTATGTTTTGTAATCAGTCATTCTCTACCTCTAAAAGTACATCTTATACTAGAAATGTGTTGTTTACCATTATCTTCAAAGGTTGTACGTACTGTAATATTATTCAATAATTTATTAGATTAAGATTATCAGACTTTCTTTAAAAAATTTAAGGGAAAATTAATTTAAAGTTGTATCATTCTTTTGCTAAGCTGCAGCTGTCTTTCATATATTACAGTTAATATACATCTAGATAAGATTGATTTGAATATACTATGTACCCAAACAGCATTTCTAGTCATCACTACGTACCTGCTACTACCGGTGAAACTGTTAAGTTTTTGACAATAGTCACAAGCACGTAATTTTAAAGCGCGGTTTTATTACCTGCCCGAAACCAAAATGGGGAACATCTTTTGGTAGCAGATACGTTGCAGTCACCTCTCTGAAACTGGTCCAACTTCGTTTCAGTTACATTTAGGCTACGTAGCGAGAATGTGGCGACGTAGTAGTTGCTACTTTCGTGGAACTTCTTTTCTTTTTGACATATCGTATCGCGTGGTCGCTGTTTATTTCTCTTGCAACTTAAAAAATATTCTACTACCATTTTCTATACTAATGCCGCGATCGTGTCACAAAATGTATTACTATTTTTTTGTAATATGTAGTTAATAATACAGAGATGAAATGTTTGATTATTTTGTCATATCAGTATACCAAAATTATCGCAACTTTTCTGTTAAACGTGATGATGATAGATAGAAAAATAACAAGGCGCCTTCTGTAAATATATTTTTTAATAAAAAATGTCTGTAATAAAATACGATGATAGAAACAATTTTTTTATTATTCCTACGGCACAATTTGGCAACAATTTATTATATTTATTGAAGGTTATATTAAAACACCTATTAACAATTATAACAAATTACAAATTGAATAATAGCCGCCAAGATTTTACAACAAATAAACATGGAGTAGTTTTTTAAAATATCACCTTAAAGTAGTATTTACTGTAAAATGCGTGTCTAAATTTTGTGTCACTTAATTACCAGTAACGGGAACTAAACAAATTTTATTTCAAGGTTGTTATTACTACGAAGTATAAAATAATTCTACTATAAAGTTTCGTTACTTTAAGGGTTAAGCAATGGTTTCAGACAAGTGGCAGGAACTTTCAGTACTACCTTAAAGTTGTAAAAACTTTAAAGTAGCTTCGGGTAAGTTACTGCTACAATCATAATTACACTTTGAAGTTGCACATGTTTTAAAAACTACTTAGAAGTAATGGAACTTTATAGTTCCAATAAATAGTAGAAGCAACTACATATTTACTTACTAAAATATTTCAAACTGAAGTAATTAAACCTATAAAGTCATAAATTTAGTTGTAATTACGTAACGACTACTAAATCAAACTTCCGATCTCTTTATGGCCGGTTAGATGCTGATTGGGTATTGTTTATATTACTTAGAGCCAAAAAAGATCACTCTGTTTTGAAGATTATGAGCGAAGTATTAAGTTTCTTATAAGACAACTAATTTTTTTTAAAACATTTATATGTTATTTGTAATATTGTATTTAAACTGCAACAAGCTACGCTTTTTAGTTTATGTAAAACAAGTTTTTTTCTAAATCTCTAATCGAAATTGAAGCTTTCATGGTTTCCAAATGAGTTTTATAATTTACTTTGTAATTGCTTTCCATGCTTAAAATATCTTCTTTTGATACCTCCCACTGTAAAACTGATTTAGCATTCAGTTTCATCATTTTGATAAAAGTTTATAAATTCTCTATTTGTTTTCCGCAATTCGACGATCTGGGATTTTTAAGTACTAACACACTGTTACCATCAGAGTGTTTTTCTCGTCTGCATAATTCAAGGAAGCACATTTCAGTCTTTCCAAACATTCAGACAAATATTTTTTGAAATGTGAAAACTACTGCTATTTCAATACTGAGTAGCATGTTCATCATCATGCTCGAAAGTTTGTGGAATTGATACTTTAAATTAATAATGAAACCTTAATTAATATTAACAGAAACAAACAGTATATGGATAAAAAGATCACGTTTCAATGTTTTCCTCATTAGTGCTACTTAAACGGGTTTACATTTTTCATATAATGCGCTAGTTATAAAGAGATTTGAATGATGCATTTTATTTCCGAAGAATATTTGCAACAATATGCACAATAAAGTGCATTAAAATTGCATTAGCTGACACGCATGAGTACTGTATGTTATTATTTCTCAAGGCTATTATTGCATTTCAATGAAGATATTGTGGGATCAATATGAATAGAATGTATCATTGTAATTTTTCATTTATGAACTAGACTAGTTACAGTACATATAGAATTTCTTGTTTACTGCAACTCACTTCAAATAAAAGCTGTTACTTGTGCCACGGCATAAAGATTATATAGCATATCCACTCGCGTGCCGGCACTTTGAAATCGTTAAGCTAGCTTCGAATATCACACCCACAAACGATAGTTTGCCGAGGCTTGTCGATCGTCATCGTCTGCATAAGCAGAAGTAAACATCAAGGAGTGATGTATTAGATAAAATTATATTATTGTGGCAAATAAATGTTGTAAAAACTGAAAACTCTTGTTATAATGGTAGTAAAAGGGGAAATAAAATTGTGTGTAGGAACAAAATTAATTAACGACTTTGAACAATTCGTTTGTAGTAACTTAAATAGGTACATACATAATTCACCATTTACAAAAAAAGTTACAACACTAAAATGCTTTCTTGTTAAAAAATTCTTTATTATATAATAATAAATTATATATTAATATATTAAAAATTAATAAATAATTTAAATATATTTGTGGATTTTGAAGACTGGTTACCAATAAAATATATTATCTATAAAATATTACTACGTTTCACCTATAAAGCAAGCTTTTTTAAGTAATTTTTTTACTAGTGAGAAGTTATTAGTTAAGAGTTAATGATCTGAAAATAAAACAGAATATGAGGCCGCTACACAACGCACAACTAAAGTTATATGACTCTAACGTAACTGATGTGTTGGTTTGCGCGTATCAAGCATAACTGCTGTCAACGTCCCGTGAATCGGCTTTCAATATTTGCGAGAGTGAACCCACTAGTTATTATTATACTGTGTTTGTGCATGTGCTGTTGCAATTACTTCTATTAGGATACATTATTAACAAAGTTTCACACCATTCCATGTAACAATTTATTCTGTGAGTTTTTATTTTGTGTGTACCCATTCCTGATAATTTTTCAATATGTTTGCAATACGAATGACGCTGCTTATGTCACTTCCATTCTCAATAGATCAGAATGATTCGTTCTAGCTTACTTTTAGTGTAATAAAAAAATCATTTTCTATAAATTTTCGCAATGAATAAGAATAGAAACATTTCTTATGATTTATTAAAATAGTGTTCTGTAAATTTCATTTGTATTGTATACTTTGTACGAATCAGTGTAATTTTCTTGATGGTATAAAATATAATTTTAATAAGAACCAAAATATCTCTAAGAGGCCACTTAGGCCACTAAAGTATGATTATTATTATTTATTATTTTCAAATTCATGAAGGGTACCTACCAGTAGGTTGTTACCTGTAAGCCTGGCGTGTTGCAGTTAAAATGTTACAATTTAGATAATTTATTTGTAATAACCAGCAATACATTAATATACAGGTTGCTGCAAAATAACGGATATACTCCTTTCTGCAATTTTAAGTCCTTCCTGAGTTTCTGGAAAAAAAACAGAAAAAAGCTTCTTGAATGCACTGAAATACTTAACTCATCCCTAATTTGGAAAGGAGTTTGGTACAACAAAGTCTTGTGGCCCCAAACAAAGAAATCCATTACAGTCAAATCAGGTAATCTGGCAGGCCAGACAAGCGACCCATTCCTATCAATCTCTTGATTTGGAAAGCTACTATCTAATTTATAATTTTTTCATCAAAAAGTCGTGCCGGTAGAACGACAAGTAGATGATTTTCCAGTATTCCAGCCTACACTTTCACACTAAAACGATGTTAATGGTGTGCCTTGAATGTTTGCTGCAGATTTTCGAAGGTATAATAATGCTCAGTATGTTGATTAAACGAACCATTTCTACAAAAATTAAATTCATCGGCTCAGATTATTTTAGCTGGAAAGTGTGGTCAGTACAAACCTCCAGAAACCAATTGCAATAATTAATTCGTCTATTGTAATCTTCACGTAAAAAAGAATAAACTTTAGTAAAATTAACAGGATGATACCCTCCTTCATTAATTATTTCTATGTCATATGTTAATTATGTTTCGTCCGCCGACGAAAATTTACCTAAACCCTTCTCGTTTCGTGCAGAATCAAAATGATGGCGTTTATGACTTTTTATTTAGTGCGTTATTTACCTGCACATGTTTACACATCCACTTGATGTTATTTGAATATCAAGGATAATAGTAACTTTAATATTCTACACTTCGGCCAATACAGAGCTATGTAAAAGGTTAACAAAGTATCTCTCTCTTTGATACTCAAGCATCATTTGTTTACCATTAGTAGCGCTAAAAACAAACGTAAACTCTACTCAATTTAGAATATGGATGAATAATTTAGATCCACCGGAAACTAGATAACACAGACTAGTTAAGAGTACTTTTTTCTTCAATTCAAAATTTGACTGAAAAAACAAAGACCTTTTTTTTAATTACTTATATTAAAACCATGGTGCTTTTCTTTGAGACATGTCTTTCGGAGGGTAAAGCAACGTCGCACAAAGTGTCTCTTCCCAAAACATTGGCGACTACACCAGTTCCACATAAGGCGCACTTATCTAGATTATGGAAAATCTATGACTGCATCTGATTTGACAATTGTTTTTAGAACATCTTAGGTTGCATCTACTACCAAAGAACTCTCTCGAAAACTAAGGACGCGATTTTCATAAGTGTTCTCTGGAAATAAAACAGCATATTGGTTTTCCTTGAAGTGCAATTTGGAACAATTATTGCTAATTACAAATGTGTATTATAATCGAAACTTACTTGTAGCTTCACAAAGATGGAGACCAAAAGTAGTGTAATATCAACAAAATAACATCATCAAAAGTAATATCAACAAAACTATACAACACTGTAACAGTGATGCATTGAGACCAAGAACGGGACATTAGAGGGATCTGACTAAGCTGAAATTGAAAGTTATAGTAACCTAAAGTTCATGAGAGCATGTAGTATGGGAAAAAGCATGACACATCAAAGATTATGGCAAAACAAACAAAAGAGCGCAGTTATTTAAAGATCAGAAACCGATAACTAGTAAGGACAGGCAGTTCGTCGCTTACGAAAAGGTTTTTATTACAATGGACTATGCAACATTATGGAAAAAACGGGTTTTCCACCGTGGCTAGCCCTCAGATTTACAGGGTAGAGCTTTGTGAGATATTGGAAGATGCTGCAACTTCGATCTCCATAGAGAAGTTTGGAGAAAAATGTCTGGTGTAGCATGCAATTTGCTAATGGATCTTTCATCATTTGGGGAACAATCAGCAGAAATCGAAGAATAAATTCAAAGAAATACATAGACGTTTATTTGCAAGTACACTATTCCAAGTCCTAGTACCTTTAATGAATAGATATTGAGCTCAAAATCAAAAATCATTTGCGCAAAGATAGTCCATGTGTAAGAACCATTCACGACTTCAACAATAATATAATAAATAATAATAATTGCTACTACCCACTGCCGGAAGGGCGGGCCGATTATTGTTATTACGCGGGCCCATCGTGCGGCTGCAACCGACTTACGGATATTATAGCATTGAATTTGATTGTACATCTGATTTACGCAGGAAACGATAAGGTTTTGCAGCTTAACACGAAACGCTCACAAATCCTGCTGAACTGATAATACCACCGTGATTTTAATGACCCAAATAAATATGCAGTAAAATGCCCCACTGTATGATATACAACTAAATGAAAAAATAAATTTTGTGTAAGCGTAATGAATAAAATGAAATAGAACAAAGTTTTTCTAAAATTCTGTTAAATGAACGTCAATTTAGATTATCAAAAAGTAATGTTAGGTAATAATCTCGATAAATGTTGGAAGGACCGCGGTAGCCGAGTGCTGTGGGCGCACCACTCTTATTCCAAATGTGGAGTGTTCGGGTTCCACTTGGGGCACCAAGATCTTTCTACATTGGATCATTCGGTCACTTTAATTATAGGTGAGTTTGATTGTGTTGCGTGTTAAATGAGGACCATATGACCTTAAATCTTGATATTTAATAACTTTAATAATATCCACATAATAAGACGATTTCATAAAAATATAATTAAAAGTAATATTAGAGTGAAACGTAAATTAAATGAACATGAATACTCAGAATAATGTGAGGTTTTTACAGGTGATTAGGTGATTCAAATTTAATCACAAACAATATACCCAATACTAATTAAGAAATTATAATTTATTTTTACTTTTTAACTAAATTACTAATTAATTTTCATCGTAGAGTGTGTTTCTCTACCTTTTATTTATAGTTGCTTAATATTCAATTCCAGTAAACCATCTCTAACAGTCTCTAAGTTTAATAACAAATATAACTGATCAAAACTCACTTTAAGACTGGTATACTACAACGTTTACTATTTTGAATTCTCGACCAGCAAGATGTGTTGTTTTTAAAAACTGATCTTTAAGCTAAAAATCGTACTTTATGTACAAACTATTTGCATGATAACAATTCTGTAATTTATACAAAACATATAACATTTTCTACAAATGTGACAAATGTTTATACCAAATCATATCATATCACTTTAACATTTATCAAAAATAATCATAATCTTATGGCATTTCTTCTATAACAATAAATTTAAAAATAAACATTTTAAACAGATAAAAAAGACTTAATAACATCCTATCACTAAATTGATCCTAATTAAAAGAATTATTCTAGAAAAATTATTAGATATTGTAAATGTAATTTTGTGTATCAAGGGCAGAAAGTTAACATTTGAAGCCCGAGCGAAGCGAGGAGCGAGGGCAGCAGACAACTAAGGGCTTCAAATGCTTTTCTGTCCGAGTGACATACAAAGGTTTTTCACGTACCTACTATTATACTTTAAAATGGAACTCCAAATTTTAAAGAGCAACCCAATTTACCTTAAATTAAAATAAACTTATGTTAGAAGAATGTGAAGGAGTGAATGAAAACGAAAATAACGCCAAGTTTTTTTTTAATGACATATATTAAATTAACATAATCAGAAGACCATAAATATAACATGCGTAGTCCTTCGCTGTTTCTGCGGTACTGTCCAGCCTACACCTCTGGCTGGAGTACGTGATTATGCGCAGTAACGCAAGATGTGTGTGGTCGAGTTCAATTGTTTAAAAGAGGGGTGCTTGATTCGTATGTCATGTGCCTGTTTTTGCTGTTGCAATTTTAAGTAATAATAATAAAATAATTCTATATCACCTATTTATTAACAAAATACTACACAAGATTAAAGTAACAAAAAGAATAAATAATAGCTAGTAATAATAAACTTTTAATTATTGAAAAAATTCATTACATCTATTTCTATTTAGTAGCAGTGTAACAGTTATGTACTTGAGAAAAGAGGGCAGTAAAAACTTTAGTATAAGAGGGCAGAAAAGTAGCCTTAAATGACCTCAAAACAGGACATTTAGAAAGCACTTTAGGATCAGGTAGGCGAAAAAATAACTATTACGTATTCTCAAGGTTTAATGATAACTGTAATTACACAACATGAACAATAAACAACAGGAAAAGTTAAATAAATTATATTAGATTTCTCTTTTGACCTCTCTAACACCAAAACCAACACATTTTTACCATTGTTTTTTCAAACCTAGGTCAGTATGTAAGTTTAACTTCCACCACTGCTAAATTGAAGGAAAATATTTCTTTTACTAATTCTGATATTAGATAATGGTTATAAATTAAATGTAACAATGTATATGAAATAAATAAAGATTAGTAAAAGTTTCACAGTTTTATTAAAATACCACCTGACAATATTGTTTCGACGGCTATGCTGTCATTATCAAAGGTAATATAATTATAAACAAACACGTCGCTAAGGTAGATACAAAAATAGGTAACTAGATAAAATAATAATAATAATCAGAATTAAATATCTAATACTTCCAGTAACGGAGAATTACTGAGCTCAAGTTGTTCATTCATTAAAGGCACCCTGAGTTTGTGTTTGTATATCTCTTGTGTAGGCTTCTAAAATGTCTAACTTGCGTTTGTTATTACAAAAATGTAGGAATTTAATATTATTTTGAGGAGTCATTGTGTGATTTTGTTCTAAAAGGTGTTTGGCGTAATTAGATTTTTCAGGATGCTTATTTTTGTAATGACGTACGTGTTCTTTATATCTTATGTCAAAATTTCTAAGTGTTTGCCCAATATATACCGAACTACAAAAAGAACAATTTAAACCGTAAATGCCCGATTTCATGATATCATGTGTTCTGTCTTTAGCATTAAATAACTAGCATTAAACAACCATTAAACAACTAGCACATGCAAATCATTACAATCCGAACATGATTGACACTTTAATTAAACAAAAAGGTTATAGGTTAGCTATCAAAAGAATATATCCCATTGACAATCAAACAGAAGACACAAATTACATATCTATACCATATTTTGGCAAAATATCAGAAAAAATTGCACATATACTAAGAAAAACCAACAATTATAAAATAACATTTAAAACCAACACTAACACTTTTTCATTTTTATTTAATGCTAAAGACAGAACACATGATATCATGAAATCGGGCATTTACCGTTTAAATTGTTCTTTCTGTAGTTCGGTATATATTGGGCAAACACTTCGAAATTTTGACATAAGATATAAAGAACACGTACGTCATTACAAAAATAAACATCCTGAAAAATCTAATTACGCCAAACACCTTCTAGAACAAAATCACACCTCTCTAACACCAAAACCAACACATTTTTACCATTGTTTTTTCAAACCTAGGTCAGTATGTAAGTTTAACTTCCACCACTGCTAAATTGAAGGAAAATATTTTTTTTACTAATTCTGATATTAGATAATGGTTATAAATTAAATGTAACAATGTATATGAAATAAATAAAGATTAGTAAAAGTTTCACAGTTTTATTAAAATACCACCTGACAATATTGTTTCGACAGCTATGCTGTCATTATCAAAGGTAATATAATTATAAACAAACACGTCGCTAAGGTAGATACAAAAATAGGTAACTAGATAAAATAATAATAATAATCAGAATTAAATATCTAATACTTCCAGTAACGGAGAATTACTGAGCTCAAGTTGTTCATTCATTAAAGGCACCCTGAGTTTGTGTTTGTATATCTCTTGTGTAGGCTTCTAAAATGTCTAATTTGCGTTTGTTATTACAAAAATGTAGGAATTTAATATTATTTTGAGGAGTCATTGTGTGATTTTGTTCTAAAAGGTGTTTGGCGTAATTAGATTTTTCAGGATGTTTATTTTTGTAATGACGTACGTGTTCTTTATATCTTATGTCAAAATTTCTAAGTGTTTGCCCAATATATACCGAACTACAAAAAGAACAATTTAAACGGTAAATGCCCGATTTCATGATATCATGTGTTCTGCCTTTAGCATTAAATAACTAGCATTAAACAACCATTAAACAACTAGCACATGCAAATCATTACAATCCGAACATGATTGACACTTTAATTAAACAAAAAGATTATAGGTTAGCTATCAAAAGAATATATCCCATTGACAATCAAACAGAAGACACAAATTACATATCTATACCATATTTTGGCAAAATATCAGAAAAAATTGCACATATACTAAGAAAAACCAACAATTATAAAATAACATTTAAAACCAACACTAACACTTTTTCATTTTTATTTAATGCTAAAGACAGAACACATGATATCATGAAATCGGGCATTTACCGTTTAAATTGTTCTTTTTGTAGTTCGGTATATATTGGGCAAACACTTCGAAATTTTGACATAAGATATAAAGAACACGTACGTCATTACAAAAATAAACATCCTGAAAAATCTAATTACGCCAAACACCTTCTAGAACAAAATCACACAATGACTCCTCAAAATAATATTAAATTCCTACATTTTTGTAATAACAAACGCAAATTAGACATTTTAGAAGCCTTTGAGATATACAAACACAAACTCAGGGTACCTTTAATGAATGAACAACTTGAGCTCAGTAATTCTCCGTTACTTGAAGTATTAGATATTTAATTCTGATTATTATTATTATTTTATCTAGTTACCTATTTTTGTATCTACCTTAGCGACGTGTTTGTTTATAATTATATTACCTTTGATAATGACAGCATAGCTGTCGAAACAATATTGTCAGGTTGTATTTTAATAAAACTGTGAAACTTTTACTAATCTTTATTTATTTCATGATTATGGAGTTCCACAAAGTAAGGCTGGAAACAATAAACAATAACAATGTATAGGTTACAATTCCTCATTGGGAACCAGAAAAGTTATTCTAAATTAAGACATCAACACAAAAAAATCTTTTCCAGTTATTTAAAGCATGCTTTTTCAGCATCTGTCACAGTAATATAAAATTAGTATTCAATGTTGTGCGTTGAAAAACTGCAATTTTATTCCAATAGTTTATCCCTAGAAACACACCTACGCGTAAAATCAGTGGTTATAAACGTGTTTGCTACTCTTGGAATTTATAAATAAATAAAGAGAATAAGAGAAAATAAGATAATAATAAACTACGATAGGCATTAGTCACCTGGTTGCTATCACACACACAGACACACAAAGTGGAAAATCGAGTTTCCCATTATTGATATTCAATTATTCCTGTGGTTTTAACTGTGCTACACTAGTTAGACACACACACATATGGCCGTTGTACTTGAAATAATAAGAAACACTCGGTAAACTGGGATAAAAATTACACAATTTTTTAATTTTTGCATTTAAAATACTATTCGCGTAGTACGACCCTGTCTCACTGAAGTTCGCACACTTTATTTTTGTTATTTAAAGAATGCCCCGCATTTTTCTTTGATGTACACATGAGCTGTTTCTTGTTGTTAGAGTGAAGTACTGTCTATGCACTTTTATACCATGTTAAGTTTCATGAAATTCTATCGAATCGTTTCCTCGTGCCGTCCCTTCAACTCTAATCAATCAAGAACGCAAAGAGGCGGTAAGAGGATCACCGCCTCAGTAAAATTGTATAAAACGTACCATGAAGTAGGTGCAGAAGCAATACCTTATTCTAACAATAAGGAACTGTCACCTTGAAGACCAAAGGAAATTTTGAGAAAAGATTGTGGAATGTACATTGTTTTAAAATATAAAAGATAAATACACAACGAAATCTAACAATAAAACAACATCACTTATAATATAGGAGGTCAGTACTTTACTATAGCAACAAGAAATGGCTACTTTGAAAAACCAACAAAATCCAGAGAGAAATAGAAGTGTGCGAACTTTAATGAGATAGGGTTCGTATATGTTTATAAAAACTTGAAACATTGTAAGACAAAAGAAGACGTTCAAAATACTCATATTATTAGTCAATAAATAACTAGACTGTCAAACCACCCTACATATTGTCATGATATTAGACATGCAATACAAAGTATGCACCCCCAGGTAAAAATTTTTCAACGAGATGTTAAATGGGTTCAAGGAGAAGAATAATTATTTTATGAAGCCAAAGAAAAGGTTTTAATTTAATAAACATCGTGACCTTATTAGGCAGTTAAAATAAAGTTGAGGGCAAATTAAATCAAGTTATGACCTAAAGCAGACAAAGTGCATGGTAGTGATGATGTATGCAAGTATTTGCCTTACCTGCTTTATTAATATAAAAAAATATGTTTCAAGTTAACGAGATAGTCATATCGTTAAATCTTCTTCTTTAGGTGGATTCCATATCAAGACAGGCAGGAGTGGAAAATTCATCTCTCATAATTTGATTAAACTTGAGTATGTTATACAGGATAAAAAATTAAAGACCCTATATTTTTTTTTCTGAAAAAAATCCATTTCTGACTTATAAGTGTCCAACGTTTTTCCAAAAACTGTAGTTATTTTCAAAGTCGAACATTTTAATAGGAATATCTTGAGAACTACTACAGATATTTGAATGCAGTTTTTGTCTGAAAGAGCACATTTTTCTCTTTCATTTGAATCATATTAGACAAAGATGGTGGAAGAGGACCTTTCATTTCCTTCCTTTTAAAAATATGTATTTGATCTACAAAAACATTCACTACATCAATTAAATCCTTAAACCTTTTAAAATTTAAATTCTACTACATTTTTGGATTTTCAGTTGCATTTAATCAAAAATGATACCATAAAAAGGTTTTATATTTCTAATGATGAGGAACTTAAGCTTGATCATACTTTAATGAAAAAAATGATCATAAAAAATTCAAAAAGCAAAGATGGAAATTGGGCTTTTACACACTCAAAGTAGATGATGTTTTGCACCTCCTGTGAAAAAATTAGAAAATTCTTTAATGGCGTTTTTGAGAAAAAAATATTATTTGTAATAAAATATTTTGCCTAGCTGACACGTTGTTTTTTACACATCATTATCTAATATGATTCATATGAAAGAAAAGAATGTGTTCTTTCAGACAAAAAGAACTGTATTCAAATATATGTAGTAGTTCTCAAGATATTTCTATTTAAGTGTGAGAAAATGTTCGACTTCGGAAAAAAGTTTTATTTGGATAATGGAACTTTTAACTTTCGTTATAATTTGATGGAAAGGAATTTATAAAAACAAAATTAATTATTAAATGCTTACCATATTTAAAACAAGCAGTTGGATTTTAATTTAATTTATTTATACTACTATTTATTTGGATGTTATTTGAAAGAGTGTTGTGGTTGTTCTTCTACATTTTAGTATTTAAACCATATGGAAAACAGACGATTGCTGTTTTTGTAGCAATTTCAGTTGGCAAACTGTTGGCACCAAATACTGATTTGATTTAAAAATTTAAGGTATTTAATTAATTTTCAATAAAAAATTTAGTAATTAGGATTATGATGATGCCAGAAATATTACACCTCAGAAAAAAGGCATTAAGGTATCTTAGGATTGATTTTTCATTTGTTCATGGTATCCAAAATTATTTTTTATATTTTAATTCATTTCTTGTTTGTTGTTTGTGTTCATTTGTAAATAAATTATTTTGTCATTTCAATTTAAAGAAAATTTGGTTTATATTGTGTTACATTACTTGTGTTTTCTAGATCTATATTTATTTAGTGCCCTATTGAAGCGACGCGCCTGAAGATCTCAGTTAGGTGGAGTTTTTGAAGTTCCACCACGTTTGTAATTAGCCGGAGCAGAATTTTTTTGGGAGGGGTAGGTGGTTTATATTTTGTATCTACCATGGCTGTGCTACTACCGAAGCCTGTTGCTGTATAATTTGTTTGTACTCTCATATAAATCAATTTATCTGCATCACTATCAATCATAATAACTTGTTGTCCGAACCCGGGACCATCCTAATTATATACAGTAATAACATCCGTAACAATAAGTATAATAACACATACAGAGTGGAAACGCATGGGCTTGACATAGGGATACAAAAGCGTTCATAAAATTGGTAGCGGGATAGTAAAGTTACGAAGATTGGAGGAAAAGTCTTATTCTACTGTACTACTTCTCCTACTATCAAGATTTACAGTTAGACGTTTATTGAGTGAAAATGCAAGCAAACTTAAGCATCGCGGTGCGGGTGCTTAAATTGCATCGTTTTTTATGAACGGATTTCAAGTATTAATAACAAGTGCGCGCATATTTGGTCAGTACACAACATCCATCTAAGTTTTTATCAATTGCTTTTATTCAACTACCACTTCTATGAACGCTTTTATATCCCTATATCAACCCATGCGTTTCCAGTCTGTATACTTCATCTTACACTATATAACATCTTACATTCTTGTTGAGTTTTTTGGTTTATTTATCGAGTTAACTTGTTAAACAGTATGCCGCACGTGGATGTTTAGTAAAGTCGTGACTATTTTTATTAAGTTTTTAAATTCTGTATAATTACAAAGGTAACGTGTTTCAAAGTGTTTGTTAAAACAAAACGCACACGAGATCTTACTGCAAAGGCTAAACTAAAACTAAAAAGTAAAACGGAAATAAGAGATCATAAAACTAGTTTTCGCTGCGACTGTTAGCGACGAAGAATTTCTACATTCGTCCACAGAAAATGTTGGAAATAAATTAAATGCTAGTCGTGAAATTATTAAAGATTTCAACAGCAAATATTTTATCTTTATAAAAACTTTATATAAAATGTACTCATCTTAGGCGTATAACTTAGGCGTTATACGGATTGAAAGAAAGCCCTAATGAAAATCTAAAGAAAAAATATACCTGTGTTAAAAGAAACAGCAAATGAAGACCACAAGGAAAAACGAGGGAATGTCACTCGGAACTGGTTTTATGTAAATCATGCTTTAATTTATTAAAACCTTATAATTGTGTTATGCTGTTGTTTTTGGTGGTATTTTCTTGGAGCTTCGTTGGCATAAAACACCAGTGAGTTACAGGATGACGAGTATTATCTCAATACTAGCGACTGTTTTCGGCTTCGTTCGGGCCCACGCATTCGTACATACAGCACATCGCACTCCAGCAGTGAGCGTCTGATTCGTTCATGATTTCCTGATTTCCATGTTCCAGCAACTTTGAAAGACAAGTGAAATTAAGCCTTTTTTCGTGTGTAATAGGATATTAAAGCAAAATGAACCATTGATACAGCATCTTGTCTGTAAGTTAATTATTTGATATTATATTAATTGTCGATTGATTCTTTGTCAACAACATATATTTTATCTGCGTTAATTAAAGAATATTGAATGCGATTGTATTTAGAATGGGATCCCAAATTAAGTTATAATGTGGAAAATAAAAAGGCGAGTACCATTTCGATCATCAATAACTGTGAACGTTTGTATTGTGTAAACGTTCTTTTTTTATTTATTTTATATACAGAATTTGAAATTAATACTCAACACGATAGTTGGGCACTACAAAATATTAATGGTCTACGAACAAAACAAATCACAGATTTAAGATACTGACTGTTAGTAATTATAATCAATTTAACATGAACCAAAAGAGAAAAAGAATAAATAATAACATTGGAAAATTCGGGTGGCGCCCTCTATCCTCTTAACTATTTCTGATTTATATCTGGAATCTGTAAGCCTTTGCAATTAACATTCACGACACCTGAAAACAATTTGAGTAAATAAAAAGTCTCTATCGGGAAATTTGTTAACTAAAGTACAAGTGATTTATGCGTTGTACACAAACTCAGGACACCTTTAATAAATGAACAGATTGAGCTTAGTAATTCCACGTTACTGGAAGTGTTAGATACTTAATTTCTACTATTTTTATCTAGTTATGTATTTACCTTAGCGACGTGTTTGCTTATATTATATTACATTTGATAACGACAGCTTATCTGTCGAAACAATTGTCAGGCAGATAATAATAAATTGTGAAACTTTTTACTAATCAATGTTATTTATTTCATTAATCAATTGTGTTTATGCAATTATGTTATAGCAAATTTGTTATTATTTACATATACCGAAAATTTGATACATTGTGATTCAAAAATTTTAAAATGCAGTAAAATTTTAACGCAGTTATTGGTAAATATGTTTTCCTGATTTATACTTTTGCCTTAATTCACCTTAGTATATTCAATACACTTGCAGCATATTTATGGATTTCTACTCGTAAACAAAAGTATAAATAGAAGTTAATAATCAAATGGAAATTCATTGAATGTATCACTTAACACTTGTAAGTTTTCTTAGACTCAAATTGCTAGAGCTTTCTGTAAAAAAATTAATTTGTTTAATGAAAAGTATTTTGCATATTTTTATTTACTAAAGAAGCGAGAAAACTTGAATTTGTCTTAGTATAAAACTGAAACAATGTTCATATCCAGGTTTTCGAGTTGCGAATCTCGGAAGAACAAAAATTCAATATCAAATTTAGTTCATTCGCGAAATGACTGTAAACTTAAAAGGATTACTCCTGCGGGACTATCAGCAGGGTTGAAGCAACCTAATTCCTTTCTTACCATTTTATATTGCGTCACACTTTTAATCTTTCTGTTTTTTTGTCCTAGTATTAAAGTACAGATTTGGGAAAAATAAATTTAGATTTTCAAGTTAGAAAAAAAAACTGAATTATTGCTTTTTTATGATCAGCTTTTTCTTAGATTAAAGGAGAATATATTTGAGCCTGGTCTTAAAAGACATTTCTGGAAGATATTTTACGCGTGGAATATTTTTAAGACTAGGCTTTTTTAGTGCTGTTTTTCCTTTGTTTATTTTTTATTTAAAGAAATATAACTACTTAATATCTTTATGTTATTTAGTATACTTTGAATTTCCATTTTAATTCAGGCAGCTGCACCCAAACTGTGCTAGTTGGTCACCAGTAATCAAAAAGTAAGCACCTTGGCATTGGTCACTATAATCGCTGCACTCGATGCATTAAGCTTCTTGGGAGTGGAATATAACGCACTAATTCAGAAGATGGTAATTTTTTCAAATTGACTAATAAGTATGACATCCAATGAGTCGAGAGTATGAGCGTTACTAGTTATACTAAATAAAACTAACTATTAAGAAGTTTTACGCAGTTAAAGTTTACCGTGTTATCAAATCTTCTTAGTGTCTTTTGACTTATACAGCGTGTCAGGAGTTAGAACGCATTCATTTTAAGGGGTAATAGAAGACATCAAAAGGAACAAAAAAGTCTATACAACTTTGTTCTAGACTTCTAGAGCGTACTACTTTTTCAGAAAAAAATAATAAAGTTGGAAACTTTAACATCATTTTGCCGCGTTAATAAAAGTACTTTAATTATGGCGCATTGTCGGCAGATGCATATCATCTATCACAACAACAAACCCTAATGACATGTTATCGTATCGTATGTCGTTTCTGCGTAAAATTAAATTCTTTTTACAATTAAAAATTCATTTTACTCAATTAAGAAACGTGACAACCCTGTAAAGTTTGTAATAAAATTTGCTCCACTTCCGCACCAAATGCTGATGTGGAAATTTGTTGACATTGAAATAAAGCACGTTTTGTTTACAACCTTGCAATTTAATGAAGAATATTTGGGTCAATGCCTGATCACAGCTGTGTAAATAATACCCTTTTAGAGTGAGATATTATTTATTTAATTAGTTGTTATTTATCTAATAACAGTTTTTAATGATTTTACAAGAGAATATCTTTTAACGAGAAGATTTATCCAATTTAAATTAGGTAATTAGGTTCATGGTTTTTGTTGACTGTTGTTTTTGTTGTTGACCTTGTTTTGGCTACATTAAAAAATCTTTAATTTTATGGTAATTAAGTGCCTTAATCAAAATTCCTTTTACATAAGATAGTATTTTTTAATAAAAAAAAATTGTACAGTTGGTTTGTTATGAATCAGCGTGTTTTTAATGTACAACGTACATATTTTGTTTACGGAAGAACAGTGGCGTTTACAATTTTTGTAGAATTAGTCACCAGACTAATCTGCTTCGGATGTTTATTATTTCTAAACAACGGCTGTTATCATCAGTTCGTTCATTTTCACAAAATACGATATTTCTGCCTGTCTCTATGCGTTCGTTCTTTCGAGATTTTCAAATTATGCAGATTGGGTTATTTGATATAAAAGTGGAATAGGAATGTCTAAGAACTAATGTTTTATCTCTTAAGGAACATGGACAAAATAACCGACAAAGTTTCGAAAGCTGATATATTAAGCATACATATATGATACATGAATTCAATGCAGATGTTTATGATAAGAATAAGTAGGGGTGGGGGGTAAACCGGATTAAGACGGAGGTAACTAAAGGAGGATGATAGGATAAGTCGTGATTGTTGGTGGAGGGAAAGGTGGTGTTTGTTAAATAACGCGTTCAGAAGTTCGTCTGAGAATGGTAAGCTTAGTATTTAAGTAGTATAAAAAATATTAATATTAAATATAATCACTCTTGGAAACCCAAAAAACAACAAATCGTTCAATAAATTAGCCTTCTGACCGTCATGTCTTGACGAGGTTTCCCTAGTCCCTACTTATAAAAACAGCTTTGAATTTGATACTTTCCATAACAATCCTTACATGAAAAGCAGAAATGTCTGCATTAACGACACAACAAAGTTTAAAGAATTTTAAAATGTAATTAATATAAGTACTCGAAAATCCAACACAAGCTTACTAACATTTTCTACTTCAACAAGCTTTAATAAGCTTTTCAAGTTCGTACCTAGTGCTCTGAGTTCCCTGTAAAGTTATAAGGTAAGTATCATAAGTAGCTGGGCACATTGCAGAGCTATCTAACGAAGAAGTAGCTTTTTAAGTTTAAAGGTACATTATAACACTCAAACTAAACTTAACGTCAACTATTTTCTCTACTTTTACTTTTTCTATATTATTTTTCATACAAAATAGTTTTTGCAGTATTTTCTATATTCTTTAAAACAATATTCTTTTTACATGAAGAGTAATCCCGGTTGCTAACACCAAAATGGATAAAAAATGTGAAGTTTTATTTATCCATTTTGATAACCGTACTGCCTTTAAAAATGTTTTGTTGTCATATTCTCTACTTGCCGGATATTCCAATAAACTTTCGATAACTATTTCTTGGGATTATTTTTTATCCGTGGGAAAATTGTTTAATCTTAATATTTTTACCTTATAAATTTAGTTCAGTTTCGAAAACTTATATATGATAGAAATTCATATCAATATTTGGTAACTTCTAGAGAACTTCATTATTTTCTACTTGCAAATTTCACCTTCATAAGTAGTATAGCTCAGGTCCTCCAGCATACAGGTCACCTTTGCGCCACTGATGCACATTTGAACAAATTGACAAGTTTCAAGTGCTACTGTTGTGAAACCATAGCAGCTAGCGTCCTGAAAAATGGCAACCAAAAACAACTTTCTGTGCTTTGCATGATGGTTGCAGTGTCAAGGTTTAAAAAGTTTTAGTTTTATTGCTGTTGACTCAGAAAGTTTCCCAAATAATCCATCACGTCACGTGTAGCAACTCATCAAATGAGAACTGGCACTCGCCACGTCCTTCTACGTAGTCGTAGATCTCCTGCATTGATATTGTAATATCTTCATCATCAGGGCGTTCTCTTTTTCGTGATGAAGGGTCAGCTACTATGAAAAACTTTTGATGGCACTCCTTATGATAAACTGCATCTGCAGAATGTAGATGGTTAACTCCAAAGACTCGTCAATGTACTGGTTGTCCCCATTCGCCCCCGCTCTACAATGCATGAAGTGCAATTGTATTGTCACTTGGCAAATCTCGAACTCTGAAAATCTTCCGACGTAAATGTGTGGGTTATTTTCTTCTGCTTTTCATGAAAATCATCAGGAATGGTTCCCCACAAAATAAACAGTCCATTTTATAATTGAATGTTTGTTTCTGTGATCGAAGACGTGGGCCAGTATCTGATGATGTTGAAGGCATCGAAGTTTTTCTCAGTATGCTTCTTATTGTTTGAGGCCTGGTGTACTCCCTGCATTCATTGTGAACAACACCAGTTCTCCTATTTTCGAGAGATTTGCTCTTCCCATATATTAATCATTAATCATTTATTAGAATACTTGATTTTATTAACCCTTGAATCCATTTGTAATTGACCTGACACGACTGACCTGACATCATCATTATCTCCCATTTCACCATTACAAATCAAGCACTTCGGCCAATCATCCATCGCTCAGGCTCGTACTCAAAGAACAAGAAAACCGCAACGACCTGTAAAAAAATCACAAATGATAAGTAAAACGAAAATATATTAAAAAGGCGTTATTTCGACTCGAATCAAAAAACAACTTTGAAGGCTGTATTGGAAGCTAAGTCCTTACTTATTACATTATGTTAAAAGATATTGACAAAATACACGAATCACTAACGAACACTTGAGTCACAAAAATATAAATGCTACTTTCACAATCGATGAGGTCGAACTCTGAAGGAAAATACTCCTTGCAGCATCTCAAGGATTATTATTGGTTGATATTTTAAGCTAGTATTTTGATTGGTTATAATCTCATTGGCGAGCTTTCGGAATTATTGGCGAAATTGATTGGCAATCCATAGATTTCCAAGTCAGCTATTTTATAGCAGCGAAAATGGTAACTAAGTATTGCTCCTAGCGAAAACATGAATATAACCTTTTTTGTAGGAAATTAAATTTACTTTCATTTTGTATAGAGTGCCTTTTTTGCTATAACGCATAGTTTCAGAGATATTCACATAAGAGCGAAAAATGAGACCTTTCCACCCCCCTCCCACCTAAAACTCGTGGCAACCCGGCTGAGGACCTTTAGTATGTTATACCTGGGGGTCACTCCTACCACTTAAAACATTAACCCAGACTACGCGATTCTTTGCATTTATTTTTGCTTCGTCGACTGGACTATATGTTCTTTTTAAAAGAAATTAAGGACATTGAAATGGATCAACTGAATTATATTTTTCATTCACAACTAACGGGGAATTAAGATAAGAATTAGTTCTTGAAAAGGATGGTGCAAATAAATTATTATTTCTAATGGAGTGAACGGAAATGTTAAAATTTATTTGTCGTAATATTGGTGGACAATCTATAGTACTGGCAATTAATTTATAATGAAATTGAACATCCGATATCTCTCTAAAACTACATAATTGTAACAGACCAAATGCTATACATGATTCATTATAACTTATTTTGGGCATATTAAATTTCTTACTAATGTAGTTCACAATTTTTTTTTGTACTGATTCTATCATATTAATATACATGAAGTACTGAGGGTTCCATACTACACTAGCCAAACATACCACACTTCGTGTGTAGGTAATTTTTCAGAAATATTAAATTTACTGGCCCTGCTTAATTAATATTATATTACGAATATCTTTTTACCTATTAGTTCAGTAAAGTGAAGACGTAATAGCAGTCTATCTAGCCAGATATATATTAACAACTAAACTATTTTTTTAAACTAAAAAGTAAATTTTATTATGTCATACGTCATTTACGTGGCATGTCCCTAGTATGTATTCTGAAAGTAACAACCAGTTTTTCTAAGGCATGATCTAATGATTATAGTTCAAATCAAGGATAATTGTAAAAAAGTATAGGGCTCTTATCCGGAGTCAATTAATATATAAAATATTAAGTGTTGACTATTAGGCAATCAATAAAACATTGTTCCTGGTATTTTTGTCATTTGCGTGGACCTAACTAAAAGAGAAGAACATTATTAAATTTCACATATATTATCAGCATTTCTACAATATATTACACATATACACAGGTATTGTTTGCATATGCAATTTTAATGAAATCAACATGATGTATCTTGTTCAGTTGCTCTATAAACTTTATAGAGGTAATTTTTATGATTTGATGTAAGAGTACGTTTACTACGTGTCATTTGCGTGGTTACCATAACTTCTTACTAGTGCTGAATTTTGAAAAAAAAATCGTAAGTAAATACACTACTTGTATTGTATCATATTTAGTATGAAGTCTCTAAAGAAAATAGTCAAGGCACTGTGTTGTATTAATGCTCTAATAGTCATTCGCGTGGTACTTTCTTTGGTATTTTCATGGAACGACAACTTGTCCACGTAAATGAAAAGAAGGTGAAAGGAAAAGAAGAGAAAAAATTATAAATCACCCAAAAAAGAAATAAATGAAAAATAAGAATTAATAAAAAAAATTTGTTATCAACCATTATTAAGCATTATCGTGACATTTTTATTATAATATTAAAGTTCAGTTTTTCTATTAAATATAATCTTTTCTGTCATTTGCATGTTATTTGGATCATTTACGTGGAGCAGTATCAGCAGTATGCGCTCTAGACAATAAATTAATCATGCTCGTTCTTAGAAAAACAGATTTCATCATTTTTCACATTCAAATTGTGGGTTTCGGAAGAAATACCCTAGTATGCAAAGTAAAAAGTTTTGATACAGTTAAAGTTTGTAAACGGTTTACATATCCTTATTAAAAAGCCAAAATTTTTGTAAGCCTGCTCTGTCATATACGTAAAATGTTCTGAAAGTGTTATTTTATTATCTAATATAATACCCAAGTCTTTAAGGGAAGTAACTAACTGCAAATGATGATTACCTAAGTAATAATGATATGTAAACACCGAGTGGTTTCTCGTAAAAGAAATTTTATAACATTTCTTGGGGTTCAAAAACAATTTGTTGCTAGAACAGTAAACGTATAAACGGTTTAAATCGTCTTGAAGTAAATGACAGTCAGATATAGTTTTTATTCGACGAAAAAGTTTTATATCGTCTGCATATAAAATAATTTGACAGTTTTGAATACTATTGACTAAATCATTAATATAAACGATAAAAAATAAGGGACCAAGATGGAAACCCTGCGGCACGCCCGATGTAGTTTCGATAAAATCAGAAAGATATCCATTTATACTGACTGCTCGATACCTGTTAGAGATATAGGACTTTATCCAACGTAATAAATCTGAGGGGAGACCCATGGTTTCCAATTTGTTAATAAGAATTTTGTGATCGATGTTATCGAAAGCTTTGCTAAAGTCTGTATATACAGAGTCTATTTGAATGCGTTGATCCAGAGCCTTTTGTAAATAATCGATGTAACTAAGTTGGTTTTAACCGATCATCCAGGTAGGAAACCATGCTGCTGCAAACAAATTTTATTTTGAATTACACTTAATACAACTTCATATACTTCATATATTTTCGAATAGTTTTGGAGGAACTGATAGAATAGACACTGGTCTGTAATTTTTACTGATTATTTATCACCAGATTTGTGGATAACAGTGATAAAGGCCTTTTTCCATGTCACTGGAAAAACACCTTTCAATGATCAACTGAAAATTACTGAAATTGGATGTGCAAGGTTAATAGCGCAGTTACGCAGGAATACCATCTGTACCGCCCCTTTGTTAATATCAAGGCTACTACGAAAGTTTAAGACTTTTTCTGCAGAAATTTCAAGGGAAGTGAATTGTTATTAATATTTGTGTCAGCTTCTGGCAATCGCCCGTCAATAAAAAGAGAGTTAAAATGTTTAAGGTAAAGGTTACAAATAGATAAACCATCTTCAGCAACTTCATCGTTTAATTTTACTTTGTGTGATATGTTTGAACTATGTTTTCTTGCTTATATGTACGAGCAAATATGTTTAGCAATTAACACAAAAAAAGAACACAGTATTAGCTATGAAAAACAGAATACAAAAAATAGTTCATCCAACAAATTTAAACAAAAATTTAAACACTCTCTTAAATATGTTCAAAAATAATGGTTACCCGAATAAACTTCTAAACATATGGATTTTCAACACACCATGCAAAATAGATTTAAATAAAACTAATGAAAACAACAATATTAAAAAATACAAAAATTTCCATTTATTAAACAAATTACTCCAAAACTTAAACAACTAATAAATAAAGAAAATATTATTATAGCTAGTTATTGTAGTCACAACTTAAATAATCTCTTTACAAAATTAAAGGACAAAACTGAAAAAGACAGATTATCAGGATTAGTTTACTTAATACCATGTAATGATTGTAATGGTGTATATGTGGGACAAACTAAACAATGGTTATGCAATAGGGTAAAACAACACAAATTAGATATAAAAAATAACAAAAATAATACAGCTCTGTCATCCCATACAAAAGATACCCTACACAATTTCAATTTTAATAACGTAAAAATTCTTGAAATGGAACAAAACCTCAATAAAAGGAGATTTTTAGAGATGTATCATATAAATAAAAACAAGGACTCAATTAATTTTAACACAGATACCCAAAATTTAAATATAATTTACTCTTACTTAATTGCAAAACCAACGATGGTATGCAACACATATGACACCAAATAATAAGTTGTGCTTGATTGATATTATTAACAATCCTTAAATTTTCACTCGTAGTGTATAAATTTTAAATTTTACAAATTGGCTAACTTGTAACCTTATATGTCAAAAGAATTAAAAGCGCAATTGTTCATGTCTTTATAATTTTTATAATTGGAATAACAGTTTTAAAATCTTAAAACTAATTTGTAATTGTCATTATTAACTTTAAACTATGTGCCATATTCATCAATATCTATCTATTTCAACAAATCATGTTTTTTGACTTTTAGTTTCCATATCTGTAAGTATATAAAAAAAATATCCTAAAATAATTAGTCAAACTTAACATTGCAAAAAAAATTTTTTATAGCATGTACTAGAAGAAGCCATACAAATAGATGGCGAAAATTCCACAAATGAAATAAAGGAAAATTAATAAATTCGTTTGTTTCTTTTTGACCACACACCCAATAAAGTGAAAACTATTTCATCGTTTCTCCTAACTAGTTAAATATTTGGATTTACCCCGCAATAAATGTGTGGTAATCCAGTTCGATTTTATATAGATTCCATTTTGTATGAAATTTACGTTTTTTTATCACTTTTATAGTAGAAAACGAGTACCAACAAGTTGACCGTGATCTACAGTGCGCCGGTTGCCTGCAACGCGATCTTTGAAAACTTGCCCTGGCATAACTATTAAAACGTCCAGCTTGCCATTTTGCATTTAAATACAGAAATGTTCAAAGAATCTGTACAATTTTTTTAGATTTTAAAAAATGTGACGACAGCGATTTTTCTGCATTTTTAAAATATTTCGTTTAGAAAAAAATAAAAATACGTCTTTATTATAAAAATAAAGATAGATTAATATCAATTGTTGATTAGTTAATATATGATAAGTACATGTACTATTATCAGTAATATTGTAAAACAGAATTAAACTGTAATTAATAATTAAAAAAAAGAAACAATCAAAAAGCAAGATAAAAGGACATTCTGTAAAATGACTCAGCTCCATAGTCGAATGCAGAGCGTTATGGAATTCAAGTCCAAAAATCCGAGTTCTAATCCCAGATTTGCTAAAGTTTGTAAATATTTAATACATTTTATAAATAGAATATTACATAAAATTATTCCTTAATTATATAGTCATTGTTTAACTCTCGTCCATTGGAAATAATTTCGGCTACGCGGACGGCGAAAATGGCTCTCGTGTGACCGGCTAGTATTTTGCTGTTTTTACATGCAGCTCGAGACATCAAAATGTTTATGCTACTAATAAAAGACTGCACATGATAATATCTTCATAATATTAATGTTTTTTTGCAACTATTTGCAATTAGTAGCCAGCAAACTAAAAAAAAGGTGAAACATTCGACATGCAGAAAAAATGGGTTTATTCAGTAAAGATTCTTGTTACCAATAGGGTAAAAATTACTTCTTACACGATTTGCATACTTTCTTTACAGTAGGTTATTCATGTGTCCGTCAAATAAATTTAAAACAACTATCACACTTATTACTATATTTGTTCCTGTATTCGGGAAACGCGGTTCTGCGTCATTATCGTTTTCGACTTTTAACTAATTCGTTGGAAACAAAATTTGAAAAACTGGATTTTGCATTTGCATTACTTCGAGATCTGACGTTATATTTAATTAACATTGGCGTATGTGTTTCGCCTATCACTTCACAAAAATAACCTTCAAATTCAAGTATTCTAATTTGTAAAAAACACACCTCTCTCTTAGTCATTTTAAATTGTAGTCAGAGATAGAGATTGGTGTTGATTTGCAGAGTACGCCGTTAGTCTATTATTTTGTCAATTTGGTGGCGGCATTAATTGTCGCCTATTACTAGGAAATAGTAGCTCATCTCATCAATCATTTCATTATTCATTCAATAGTATACCTATATTAAATGATTCGTTAATATACACTCGAGGAAAAAAACGCACCACTTGAAAACGCATCAAAAATACCAAAATTTCAAACCGTCATAACTCGGTGGATTTTGGACGAAAATGGATGAACCTTTGATTATTAAAAAGCTTAAAGTGCCTAGTTTAAAAGCAAATGTTACGTAAAGGCTTTTCCGCCCCCCGCGACCGCCCGCAGAAGGAAAGATGTTTTTGATAAAAAAAATGTCCTTTTTCAGTCACGTTTGTCAAGTTTTCAAAACTTTGAGTGCCTACGATTTTTTGGCGCAAAGTTATGAATTTTTCTAATTTACCCTGCATTTTGTCGGGTGTTTTTCCTCTTCTGCCAGCGACATGATTATTATCGGTTGAGTTTGAATCTTTTCTTTTCCAAATTCAAAAAATTTTGAAAAATCTTTAATTAATAAAAACATTTTTTTATTGACGTTCATTTTTTTTAACGTGTAACCGCCGACAACGTTACCCGATATGCAAGTGCCTAAATTAATGTTTTGATTTTTATTTTACTAATGTTGAAATTAATCAGTATCAGAAAGTTATTCGAAGCGTTACAATGCCACAATTAACGGGCATTCAAGGTGCACGAATTGTTGCTCTTTTGGAGGTAGGAGTTAGCATATGACACACACACACACATGATGTGTAAAATCCGACCGACAACCTCCTCATGGTGCACATCGGGTAATGCTGATGTCAGCGGTTACACGTTAAAAAAATTAAAGTTAATAAAAAAATGCTTTTATTAATTAAAAACATTTTTCAAAATTTTTGAATTCGGGAAAATATGCTCAAACTCAACCGGTAATAATGTCGCTGGCAGAAGAGGATAAACACCCGACAAAATGCAGGGTAAATTTCGAAAATTCATACCTTTGCGCCAAAAAACCATAGGCACTCGAAGTTTTGAAAACTTGACAGAAAAAGGACTAAACTTTATTGCCTTGGCGGTCGATAGGGTCCACGATTTTTTCGATACGCCGTACAAGCTGTTAAGGTTTGACATTTTTTTAATCAAAAACATTTTTTCTCTGCGGGCGGTCGCGGGGGCGGAAAGGCCTTTACGTAACATTCGCCCTTAAACTAGACACTTTAAACTTTTGAGTACTTAAGGGTTCATCCATTTTCGTCCAAAATCCACCGAGTTACGACGGTTTGAAATTTTGGTATTTTTGGTGCATTTTCAAGTGCGTTTCTTTTCCTCGAGTGTATTAATTACATGGTTTGATAAACCTATTAGTACTTAAAGAATTATGATCGTATCGTGATGTTCTCATATTTTGAACATCGGTCTAGATCTGTACTTTTTTCAAATCTCTTCTGGTTTAACTTACTGTTTTTCTAATACATATCTGCTAATTTAAATAATGAAAGATTTTGATATTTACTTAAGGTAACAATGTTACCTTTTTCACGACGTAAAACCGTGTTTTTACGGTTAGACGGTTTTACATCCTGACAAAGGTAACATCGTCACCGAAATACGTATTGGCATAAGTACAACGTGTGGTTAGGAAACACCGTTTAAAATATGGTGTTGTGATATATCACAGTCCTTACAACATATTAAAATTACGGTATTTGGTCATTGGCATTTTTTTTCAATTTAATCAATTAGTGCATTTTGATCACTTCATGTGATTTGTTTGTGCATTATTTTATGCCATTGTTAAAAAATTACTCAATAAAGTAAAACAATTACTAAAAATGCACATTTAGGCTGTAGTTCAGACATCAGTGGAGCCCCAGCCTATTTTTATTATGATTGTGGTCTGCTGGTACTTCTGTAAATGCTAGCTTATCTTATATATGTGGAAACTTTCCTTGATGTTCTGTGCAGTTTTCATTTCTTGTACTGCAGCTTCTTATTTTCGGAACCTGCGGGGACTCGTTTAAAGGTTTCGAATTGAATACTATATTTATATTCTTAGATGGAAATACCCCGTCTCGGATATCGTCTTCCATTTATGTACAAGGTATCCTGAACTCTGATTAACTATTGCAGCATGCTGGAGCTTAGTTGCAACATTCTTTTGAGCTGAATTCTTATTTGGATGAAGCAAGAAAATATGTGTATACGTTTGATTTCTTGGTGCTTTTGATTTAATTCTGTCGGTGGATCTTTGTTTGTAATTAGATTGTTCACATTTTATTAAGTTCTGATTGTTATTTTTTGATAGGTCTTTCTACGCTTTTTGCGTAAGTGATTTAACATGCCGCAATTTAAATGTCACTTTTTCTTGTTTATGACATCACTGACAACCTATTTGTTGTGTCATTTAGGATTTCGCCACACAATTACTGTTGCAATGGAATCTGCTCTGCTTTGTCAATTGCTATGTAGACCACTCACGGTCGTCCCCGACCACATCCCTGAAGTGGTCAGCGATGTGGTCTTTGATGTAGTCCTGAGAATGCCAGGAAAGTTTACATTTGCTTAAATTTATTGCATAAACAACTTCGACGTCGAGCTGTTTTGTATATAATAAAATTATAAGATCGTATTTCTTTAAAACATCAGAATGAAAGAAAGCATTATTGAGTTCGTAATAAAATGTGTACTGAATCTCTTTCTTTAATTAGAAATATTTCGAAATAGCTTATGCAATTAACAAAACTTTTAATAAGCGTAATAACATTGACATCATCCATAGGTATTATTACAAATCAAACCTTTATTATGAAACGAAAATAAATATTTTGTCACATTTGTAGAGACCGTTTAATAAATTCAACCAAATTTGATGTAATTGATTCTTAATTTTACAAATCATGTTTACAATATGGGTCATAACCTCATAACCATGGAGGATATTTACAATCTGTACTACTAATTGTCACCTGAACACTTGAAGCCATCTATTTTCTTGTATAATAGGAAATAAATATTGAGAATTTTATACTTTTTGAAAAATTAATTTTATTTATGTATAATATTTTAAAAATGTTGAAACTACAGTATTATTTAGCCAACTTAAATGTTCATCAGTTTTTCATTCGGTGAATCAGTTTATATCAAATTCGGTTCAATTTATTAAACTACCGTATTTAATAGATGTGACAAAATGTTTATTTTACTAGAATCAGCGTAATGAGTCATGTGAATAATATGTAGCAAATGGTTTTACTACTATTAATAAAAGATAGCAGATATGATTTTTAATTAATAAGAATAAGATAGATGCATGGTAAAGCATTTTTTATTTACTAAATTTTATACACAAGACTTATTATTTTGATTTGATACTTGATATCCGCTATTTAAAAGATGTGACAGAAAAAGGAGTTATATGGATTACTTCCATAAAGTCCCTTTTCGTGTAAACACACACATGTTTTAATAACTTCCGTTCTGATTCTCATTAGAATTTACACATCAAGACGTCCAAATGATATATAATTTGTCCGTTGACCACTTCGATACCAATATCAGTAGATTTTTACCATTGTTCTTTTATGAAAAATCCTTTATAGGAAATCATTGTGCACCGTTTGCACACTGGAACTAAGAATAACTCTTAAATTCTACGTTAATGCATTATATCCATTTTTAAGCTAAATTAAAAAAACTAGCCTTTTCGTTTCATAATAAACGGTTGATTTGTAATTCCACCGATGGATGATGTCAAGGTTATTGCGCTTATGAAAAGTTTTGTTATTGCATAGCTATTTCAAAATACTTCTAATTAAAGAAAGAGATTCAGTACACATTTTATTAGGAACTCAATAATGCTTTCTTTTATGTTGATGTTTTAAAGAAATATGACGCATACAATTTTATTATATAGAAACAGCTCGACATCGAAGTTTATGCAATAAATTAATGTAAATGTAAACATTTCTGGCATTGTCAGCACCACATCCCCGACCACATCGCGGACCACGTCGGGGATGTGGTCGGGGACGACCGTGAGTGGTCTACATTAAATCGACTTCGGCTACTAAATTTGGTAATCTCTGTTTCCTCAAATCTCGTCTAAGACCTATTTGTAATTGATTTAATAGGATATCACTATTTTTCTTTTTTATTTTCTTGATGTATTGTTTTGGTGAGGTGTTGTCAGAATCTCATTTGACGATGTTAGCTATCATTTCCAATGACATGTAGGGTTATGTTATATTAGTTGAACTTGATCTATAGGGGGTATAACTGGAGCTTGACTTGTTGGGTATTTAACCCGGTAGTCATTTGGTATTTTTCACAAATTTTTAACACTAATTTTTATTTAACTAACCCAATGCGACTTTTTCTTTTTATACACAAAATTTCACTTTATATGAATTACTACTAAAGAAAAGAAATATGGAAAATTATATAATTAATTAATTATTTGTATAGAAAATGAAGTAATTCCTGCTTGATTGCTAGCTGTAACAGAATAGTTGGAAATGTATTTTTGAATTTCATTTATTAATTTAGATATAAAACGAATTAAATTAATTTAGATTAATAAATGAGGTCATTAAATTTTGTGAATTATAATAAAATAGAGTTGTTTAAATTATTATGAAATATGTTTTAAAGTTTTAATTAAAACAGAATTAGCAATAATTTTTTTTACTGTTTTAATTTTTAAAAAGGTTTGTACTGTAATTTAATATTTTTCGTCAGCTTTGGCCCACAATATCTCCGATGGGCACGGATGTTTTTTTTTAAATTACGTGAGAATAAAGTAGTATATGATGGCAAACTGTGGTAAAAATCTCAACTTTGATATTAGCCTGAGAACATGCTTAGTTGAAAACTGTAAATAAATCTTGTAAATAACCATAAAACTGGGCCATTATTAAACCATCTATTTTCAATACATTACCATTTCCATTAGTATCGTTGAGTAAATTTATTTTATTCTAGTGCTAACATTGTTTTGAGTTATAATTATTATTATTATGTAATCATATGCCATTCGTCAACGTTCTTGCAGTTATAACTAAAGCAATTAACATAATACATACTTATATATATCTCTTCCTTTTATTTTCTTCTCTGATCGATTTTTCTATTAATCGATGTAAATTACATGATAGTTTACATAAACTAATTCACGAAGTCTAAAATACCCAACTTATTATCAGCGCGGCTATTAGTCCCACTATCAGCGGGGTTGATGAGCGCGTTTACATTTGCTGGGATTGGTATAACAGAAAATAAAAGATAGACTTTACATTATGTTGATTATCTAATGAAATAAATATTATTAGCATCATAATGTCCATACAAATATATTTGTTTAATTAGAAGTATTACAATACCAGAAAGATTTAAAGATCACCTCTTCCAACTGCAGCCAACAGGTTGACAGATTAAAATGAAAGCCTCATGGACAAACAGTAAGGATACACGGTTTACATTACATTATGTTTGGGAATTTTCCTAGAAAAGCTCGAAAACAAGCAATAAAATTGTTACCACAATACTAATAAAAGTTTTTATACAGTTTTATTTAAAATGCAAATTTTTTTTGGTATTTTAATTCATCTTAATTCCAGGAGTATGTTTTTACTGTTTTAAAATACTTCTAATTAAACAAATCAATTTCTGTAGACATTATGATGCTAATAAGTAAGAATATTTATTTCGTTAGATAATCAACACAATCAATGTGATGATCTTTTGTTTACTGTAATTCCAGCAAATGTAAACCCGTTTATCAACCCCGCTGACATGAGGCTAATAGCCGGGCTTATTATAATGAGTTGGGCCTTTTAGATTTCGGGAATCAGTTTACATACAAGAAAATACAAGAAAAAAGTACATGTAAGTATGTATTCTATTAATTGCTTTAGTTATAACTGCAAGAACTTTTACGAATAGCATAAGATTGCATAATAATAATAATTATAACTTAAAACAATGTTAGCACTAGAATAAAATAAATTTACTCAATGATACTAATGGAGATGGTAACGTATTGAAAATGAATGGTTTAATAGTGGCTAAGTTTTTTGGTTATTTACAAGATTTATTTACAGTTTTCAACTGAGCATAACTCTGTTCTCAGGCTAATATCAAAGTTGAGATTTTTACTACAGTTTGCCATCATATACTACTTTATTCTCACGTTATATAAAAAAATCTGTTAGTGCCCATCGGAGATATTGAGGACCAAAGTTTACCAAAAATACAAAAAACGAGGACTTCAAAAGCCCATAAATACCAAAATAGTGAAGTTACAGATTTAAAATATTTTATACATAAACTACCTTTAACAAAAAGATCAACCCTAAGACTTCACTTTTATCTGAAATATGGCCCCCTACGAGGGAAATTTCCTAGTGGAGATTTTACAAAAACGTTATTAAACTTCGGGGTTAAATTATACCCATAAGTAACCATATTACAAAAAATATTGTCGGATAAAAAATGTAGTCCGACATGTGCATAGTACAATGGTTCTTACCGCAGGTCTCTAGGACTAATCGTTCGGAGTAGCAAGAGCTTACTCCTGGCCTAAGATCTTCCAGCTCAGTCCAGTTGAATCAAAGTAGAAAATTCTAACAAATCTATCTTTTCTATTGTTTATTTATTGTTTATTTTTAAATGTTTCGTTTTATACTGTCGTTTAACAAGTGTTATGTATTATTTTATATTTATTGGATTAGTCGGGTTCCAGTTTCAAATATCATTTACTCTTATTTTCTTATGTTATGAACGTTTCGCTCCTCTTATCCCATCTTCAAAGTCAAATCACAAGCAATTTCATTAGTTTTTCTAACTAATTTTTTGCATTAACATGACTTTGTGAATAGTTGACTATCAAAATGGGTTAAGACTCCAAAACGTTAGCATTATAAGAAATTATTTTAGAAACTGGAAATTAAATAAAATGTTATACCAGTTGACTCATTATAACCATGTGAATTGACATTCCAAAATCAATATTACAAGATTATCTCAAGCACTCAAGCAAGTTGATAAAAAAGAGCACCTACTTCCGGTTTGGATTGGAAGAAAGCCTGTACATTTCGTAAAAATGGAAAACGATATTGTGTCCTATTGTTTAGATAAACTGAATATAGAAACTGATAAAACAAGAATTTAATTTTAATTGTCGCGGAAATCTCACTGCCAGTCGATTTACAATAATTATAAGAATATTTAAAAAAATTATTTAAAAAGTATTTAAATTTTTTTATTTTATTTTTAGTCTGGTTACGGTTCTGTGTGGCGGTTTAAGAGGTCTGTGAAAGGTTTTTCAGAAATTTTGAGATCCCACGATAGATTAGAGAAATATTCAAAAAAATAAGGTGCGGTTTTGAATATTATGTAATGGATTAGAATTGAAATTGGCTGTCGTTTTGCTTAAAAGCTGTTGTTTGGAATATCATGTACTATATGGGATGGATTAGAGTTCTGGGTAGCGGTCTAAGAGTTCTGTCAAACGTTCTTATGAAATTGTGCGATCTAATAAGAAATAAAAAGATATTTGTGAATTTGTGGTAAATTATTTGCTGTAATTTTGTATTTTTTATGGAATTATTAATAAAACGTACCGGAAATTGTAGAACTACACCAGTTTTACCGACAACTCATAAAATATTGTGATTTTTTCATTACTTTTCCGCAGCGTGAATTTGGCGAGCAATTAATTACTGTTTTTATCTCATTTTAGGGTTTCTTCTGCAAAACTCTTTCAAAAATCAATTAAAAGCTCTAACTCTATTGGGACTTTATCCAGAACTATTACTATTTCATAGATTTTTGCGAAACTGATCGACATCTTCACGCAAGTCCACTGTTTATAGCGCAAGTTTAACAATAATATGCCCTGCAGAAGATAACATATTAACAAAAAAATAAAAATTTTCCAGTAAAACGTTAAATTGGCGTTGTAAAGTGGGTGGCCGCGAGGTAAAGAGTTCACCTCTTACTCAGGTGACTCGGATTCGATTCCCGAAACTGGCGAGAGGTGTTTTCTCCTCTCAAGTATCAGTACACTTTACCTTTCTGTCAGATGGGCACGCTAAGCAGTCCGTCTCCACAACCACATAAACATCTATCTGTAGTTGTCGTTAAAAATAACTACCCTATACCACGCACAAGTATGTATTTACTTTAGTGGTTCGGCAATGTTGATTACAATTAACATATATACATAACATAACAAACAATAGGATAGAGGAATCTAGTTCCATCGAATTCGGAACATACTGTACATACTACATGTATTAATGAGACAGTTAATTATTAGCTAAGTAGACATAAAACAGCCTTAGAATTCTTTCCTTCAAAAGGGGTGTTTAAAACAAAAATACTACCATAAAATTTAAAAGCTAATAAAAACCCAATTAAGATTGTTTCCAGTAATTTCCAGTTAATTATCCAAGTAGGCTATAAATAGTGTAAGACAATGTTGAAAGTACATGTTTCCAACTTCATCAAGATTCTGTCTACAAGACAAAAATTTAGGAAATTTTTATAACCCTACTCAGAATTATGGCTTTTGCAAAAAACAATTTTAAGAAAGGGTAGAGTAGGGTTGCTACGAAGAGTGAAAGTAGTATGGTACGTAACTGCGGCAGATAGCGGTTTTCCGTCCTGTTTAGCTATCTAAATTCAAGGCGTCTCTGGAGAGCAGTAAGAGAATTGGCCACCGGTCACCGATCCCGTATTATGGTCTTCTGCTTTATAGCATTTCTCTTTGTAACATCCTTAGATATGTATTTTTTATAGGACCTTTGGAAGCACATTGCGTAGGACAAGCCAATGTCACTAACGTAGCTGCGCTAGCTTCCTCTTTCATATTAACCATAATACCGGGAGACACTCGCAAACTGAAAAACTGAAATCTACCATTTCTGGAAAATTATACGCAAGCTTTAAAATCCTTGTTTGTCCTACTTTTAAGTTGTAGCTGAAAATAATAGATACTATTTAATAACTGACTCAAGTTGTAATTACAGTCGTTTTCTGTTATATATTTTATATGAAGTAATAAAAAAGATGCAGTCATCGTAGCTATACCCATTTGAAACAGTAACTTTCATGTAAAAGGGTAGGGAAAAAAGGATAATATGTATTCTATGACCGGTAACAGGTGACAAGACGGATACAAATTTCTTTTTTTAAACGCTTTGGTTTGTAATAGTTTCTTCTTTTATGGTCTAACGAAATACTTAATTTATGTTAATTTTAATATTATTATTTATGTTAATCTTTGGTACTTTTAGCAAGGTTTGACAGAAGAAGTCTGTAGTCAAAGTAAAATTGTAACTGAAACTATCTACATATACAATGTAACCCCGATTTACCGTGTGCTGATTAATCCGGCTACGGATTATCCGTGCACCCTCGGTTCCATCCTATTATCCGTGAGATTTTACGGATAATGAAAGTGATACAGATTTATTATTTATTATTTCTATTATACCGTCTGTTTGATTTAAAGAGCCCCGCTTTATAGCAGCTTTGTTATCGGTCGGAAATGGTATAAACCATATACCTATTATTGCAAAATGTCATAAAATTCTCTGTTCTAGTTCAAACAAATTTTTAATGAAAACGTGAAAAATGATTTTCGACTAGTAGACTTTGACTTTTGGTTCTCCAATTAATAAAACAAAATTATCTAGCGAGCTTAGTTAGAAGTGAAAAAATTACCTTTTACTTTCAATTTTAAGAATAATACTGTTTTTTTAGCTTTTAGGTTAGTGAAATTGTAAAATAAGTTTTTAGTTTATCCTATTGATTATTTATTTTTGTACTGTTTTGTTCTACATTTTCCCTAATAGTAGATTCAAGGCCATCAGAATAACTACAGTTTCGTCATTTACCTAAGCTTGCTAGATAATTCTGTTTTATTAATTGGCGAACCAGAAATCAAAGTCTACTACTGTCGAATGCAAATATCTTGAGCCTATAGTTTGAATGCGCGTAGCAAAAAAACAGCCGCTGAAATTAATTCAAACAAACACAGTTAGATAGCTAATTTATTTTTGTATAAATAGTAAATTTGTAAAAGTATCTGATTTTAACCGAATTATGTTACAAAAAAATCGGGATTTTAGCAGTTTTGTGTAGAGCGTGTCTTTAATATTAATATTTCAATAACTACTCGACATAATTGAATGCAATTTTATTCAAGTAGCTAATAGGTGTTGTATGTAAATGGATTTTTTTGAATTTGATATCTGTATAATTTCTCAAGTCTATGAAATAGAGGTTAATGCATTATGGAGTTCTGGTGCCTTAATCAAAATCTTTTTGTTAACAAAAGATAGTATTTTTTTAATAAAACAACAAATACACCAAGAAATTTCAAACATATTCACGAAGTAATTAGTAAATAATTCTTTAAAAAAGATTTTGAAACTATTAACGAATTAATTAATAAATAATCCTTTATAGAATTATTTATTTATTAATTCGTGAATATTTTCAAAATTCCTTGACGTATTTGTTGTTTAATTAATTACAAAATACGAGGGTAAATCAAATATAAACGGTAATTTCTTTTTCATCATTTATTGAATAACGTTATACACAAATCATTCTTTTACATTTTTCAATATAGTCCCCTGCGTGATCACACACTTTTGCCACCGATTTGGAAGTTTCAGTATTCCCTGGTTATAGAAAGTTTGAGGGCGAGTTGTAAGTCAATTGCGCACGTGCTGTTCGACTTCTTCATTGCTTCCAAATCGTTTTCCCCCCAGATCCCTTCATAGGCGCGAACAAAAAATAGTCACAGGGGGAGAAGTCAGGGCTATAAGGAGGGTGCTCGAGAGTTTCCCAGTCCATTTCTTCCAGTGTATTCCTTGTCAAGGCCGCGGTGTGAGGCCTGGCGTTGTCATGGAGGAGAAGGACATCTCTGATGGGCATGCCTCGTCTTTTGTTTCGATAGGCGGCTTTTGCCGACCGTAACAACTGGCAGTAGTAAGCCGCATTCACTGTACGTTGATCGTGTAGAAAATCGATCAGTAAAATTCTCCTAGAGTAAAAAGAAATCGTTGCAAAGACTTTTCCAGCTGAGTGCCGAGATTTGGCCTTCACTGTACAACCTTCATTCTTTCTTCGCCACTCCTTACTTGTCATTTTAGATTCGGGGGTGTAGTGATTTACCCACGTCTCATCACATGTCACCATGCGCTGCAAAAAAGCCTCCCTATCTCGCTGAAATCGATTCAGAAGCCTTTCAGCGATCTCCTTACCTGTTTTTGGTTTCCAGTCAACAACCTAGGAACCCATCGAGCAATAATTTTTCGAAAACCAAGTTGATCAGTTATAATGGATTGAACACTTTCATAGCTGATACCCACTTCTGATGAAATTTCTTTCACGGTTAACCGGCGATTACGTTCAATAAGCTCTCGAACGGTACGGGTATTGTCATCTGTAAGGCTTGTCCTTGGGCGTCGATCATGACTTTCGTTTTCAACACGTTCTCGTCCGCCCTTAAATTCTCTCGCCCACGTATACACACGATTCTGAGACAGTGTACTGTCCCCAAACTGTGCCTTCAAACGAGTTAAAATTTATGACGGTTTAACGCCTTCATTGGTTAAAAACTTTATGATAATCCGTTGCGAAACAGACGAATATACCTCTTGCTCGGTCATGGCCGTACATACGACAAAGCCAAGGATGTGTGCGAACCCGGCCGGCTCCCAACTCCTCATAAACCTACTCCACACAACATCAGCTACCTCGGAACTGCATTCTAAGCGGAATAGCAAAATTACCGTTTATATTTATATATTTTTACCCTCGTACTATATTTAAAAAAAAGATTAGCTATCTATTAGCTGCCTCCACAGAAAACTACATTCAATTATGTCGAGTAGTTATTGAAATATTAATTATTAAAGATAGCCTTTATGTTAAAACTCCCAAAAAACCAGACTTTTGTAACATAATTCTCAAAAATTCAAAAACCTAAAATTAGGTAATTTTACAAATTTACTATTTTGTACAAAAATAAATTTTCTATCTAACAGTTTTGTTTGAATTAATTTAAGCTGTTAGTTTTTTAGCTAAGCGCATTTAAACTCAATGGTCAGAACTTTTGCATTCGATAGTAGTCACAAATCAATTTTAACGTTTTTCCTAAAAAACCTGCTGTAAGAGTATAAATATTTCTTACCGTTGAAAAGAGAACACCATATGATATCAATTTCAGTATAAAAGTACCTCTCATGTAATTAAAAAAAATCGATAACGTCATCACTCTCACACCGTTTTAGTAAATACAAAATTTTCTGAACCAAAACATAGAAAATTTTATGCTATTTCTGACCTAATATAAAGTTGCTACAAAGCGGGACGCTTTAAATTAAACAGACTGTATTATAATATTATTTTATAAAAGTAAAAAAACTCTCTGAATACATAGCAGTCTTAAAGAAATCCAAAGTTCATAAATATAGCTAAAACGTTTATAAAAATTCTTAAACTAAAACGGGGGGGGGGGGGGTATGCTTGGACTGTATAACCTAGCGAATGTTTCTTTGGACCGCTCCGTTTTAAATTTTCTTTAAATTGGGAACAGGAGTGTACGAATACGGACGTCGGTTTCAGGTTTTAATACAGTGTATTTATGGAAAGTTCTAAACATTTAGGAGGTGAAAGATGACTGTATTTAATGGCTACTAACCAATAAAAAAACGCCATGTATCTTTATAAAAATTTTATCAATTTTGGTTAAAATCTGCATAAGATAATAAGAGTAAATACGGACCTGCTTTATTTAAGAATCTAATTTAAAGCCGAACGTGCTCAAAAAAATTATAAAATGATAACAAGACAAGGTCAACTTTTAAAATGCCGACAAACGAGGAGCAACAGCTTATATAAACCGCTGTTTTAAGAAGTGCGGTTTTAACAATTAAAAAAATATTCTTTAGTTTGCATCTCGTTTTTTGCAAAGCACATTTATTTTAAAACAATAAAATAAAAGTAATTAGTAATATGAATGTAAAAGTAACAAACTATTATCCATCAATGTAAATTCATTGCTTATCAAATTTATGTAATTAGGATGAGTAATTACTGTAAATTATGCAATAAGCACAAAGACACTACATAACGAGTTAAACAAAATATTATATTTACGTAGAATCAAACATAACATCGTAATTTTTATTCACACATTATAAGGCACGATTATAATAATAATAATAATAATTGCTATAACCCATAACCTGGAAACCAGGCCCCAGAAGCTATAAGCTTCCTTAGCCTTAAGCCATAACCTTAACCAGATCTTCCGATACCAGGAGTCGAACCTGACCCGCTTGGATGAAAGTCCAACACGCTAGATATTACACTACCAAGGCTGTTGTTATTTTTGGAGTTCTTTGTTTTTAAAAATTGACGTTATTCTAACATAAGTAACATTAACAACTGCAGAAGTATTTACAATTTTTATTTGATTACAAAGCAAATATAAAAAGACATTATCATCTCAAAATGTTCTATCCCTATTTCGAAATTATCTTATATTAGTTGCACCCTGTACATCTAATTTAGTTATTTTTCAACTTGAAAATAATTGCGTTGACATACAAAGAAATTTAGCTTCCTAGCATAAATAGAGATAAGTTAGACAAATATTTACTTTTAGAACTAGTTTAATAGATTCAGCAAATTATTATTTTAAAAACATTTAATAGTGAAAAGTAGGCAAGAAGTCCTTACTTCTTGTTCTCGTTTCGATTTACCGCCTCGACTAATAATAGCCTGGAAGTTCAGGCAGTTAAGACAATATAGGTAGGAATTTAGACTTAGGCATTATAAAAATTTAAAATCTGCTTTAAAGATTAAAAAAATGCTTTTATTTTATTTCCTTTTTTACTATTAGAAACGTAAAAGTTACATACTAAAATTAATAATTATCCAATACGTTAATCAATTTATAGTTAAAAGTAAATATAATTTGAATTGCAAATGACGATAAGATGCTTTCTTAAATTATTTATCTATTGAAATCCTTTGCCTTCTATCTGAAAGTGTATGTTTTAATTTAGAAAAAGATCTTTCTACATCAACAGATTTCTTATTTTCTCTTTGATCCCCGGAAGGATACAGGCCAGTACTATGAGCCTTTTTTACCCGAATACCGAGCTCGCGAGAAAAAAGAGAGAGACATGTGTAATTATTAACGATAACCACAGGGGTTCGCGTGGTTGCCGGGACTGACTGCTTAACGTGCCCATCTGACGGCGGAGTGTCTGAACCATTATATGTAGACAACAAATTTCCTCCAGCAGGTTCCGGGGGATTGATCCCAGGCCGCTTGTTTGAGAGTTAACTCTTTACCGTGCGGCTATCCAGTTCCAGACTTTACATACCAATTACAACAGATGTAAATGACGCAAATTTAAAACGTACACTGATGTAAGACAAATTCTGTAAAATTGTTGCTAGCATCCTCAAGGTAAAGTGTTTTTCCAATTTTGAAAAGAAATATTAGAAAATTCCAATAACATTAATTCAAAGGTGAGATTGCACTTTATAGAAAACAAATCTTAGCGTGTACGGCCGCTTGGTTTTTCTAGATGTTAAAATAAGTAGTCAGATACATAAAGCTTTGTTACAAGTTTTTCGCCGTCAGGAAAACCTGCATTGACCAGTACACGATGTTATCGTGACTATATTTCCAAAATCATCAAATCTGGTCAGCATTAAAAATTTTCATTGTATGGATCTGTCTACTAGTTAGTGTTTTAAGAGCATTTTTAATTGCTAATATATCCATCGAAAAGGTATTTTTCAAAATCTACAAGCAATTTTGCTCTAAACATAAATGTGTTAATCACCTATTCGTTAAATTCGAGTGACAATCTAAGTTAATGTGAAGTTTAATTAATTACAAACGGCCTAGCATGGTAAATATTCTTATTGCCTTATTATTGTATACAGTATACAGCGAGTGCGAATTCTCTTGCTAAATGGAAAATGGAAAAGATAAAAAGTTAAAAAGACACTCTTTAAAAAAAGTTTTGCTTCAGTTAAAATCTCAAATGCTACCATTAAAATTAACCTATGGTATACAGCGCGATCGAAAAAGAGTGTCTTTGGTTTTCTTGTTTGCATTTTTTTTTAATTCTACGTCTAAATATTGGTCGTCACCCAACTACGAGTATAAATATAAAATTTTGAGATTAGATTTACTAACTTTAATGTCACCATTGGCGGCTTTCGACATTAATGGTAATTCAGAGCATATATGTATATATATATAAGCTCTGTTGGGTGTGTGAAATCTACGAGCGCACTATCTTCGATTAATAAGAGTTAATAAGCTTGAAACTCGAGTCTCGAAGTGCCGTTTGTAGATTTTACACACTCTTTATTTTAATGGGTTTGTCTCCTTCGTTTTATTTTGATTTTAACTTCGTTATTAAAATTGCACCGCACACTAGTGGCTTAACTACATACCTATAGTCGGGTGACGACCAAGGTTTAGACATCTTTTGATGTTAGCTTTGGTAACTTTAGATGGCACCATTGGTATCTTTCGACATTATTGGTATTTCGGAGCATACCTATAAGCCCTGTTGTGTGTGTGTGTGTGTGAAATCTACGAGCGTGCTCTCTTCGACTGATGAAAGCTAAGAAGCTCGAAACTCGATTCTAGAAGTGGCGTCGTAGATTCTACATACTTATTATTTCAGTGAGTTTGTCTTCTTTGTTTTATTTTGATTTTAACATCTTTATTATGAAAGTCGCACTGCCTTATTTAGTTCAGGGTGAACGGACAAGCAGTCGCTCGAAGTGTCGGACTCCACTAGTATCCGAGACTAGCCCAGAAGACGGAGGGTGGGCAGTCGTTAGAGGTGTCGGGGAGCACTAGGATCCGAGACTAGCTTGTGGGCAGGACTACACGGCGTTCACCCTTAGTACTGGTTGTTGTCTACCCAATCCCAGGATTGTCTGGGCAACGGATGACGCAATCACAATCAAATGTGTGTTCGAGTTACACGCAAGTGTTTCTCGACGATGACTCTAAAACGTTACAGAGGAAGCTCGTAGAGCTCCAAGCTAACAAGAGGATCCGGTATGGGTGGTTTGATTCTTACCTGACGTCAGGGTCTTTTATAGAGCTAAGTATCCCGCTGTCTGACCTAGACGAATGGAGAATCAAGTGAAGTTTATCTCGGTCAGGGAGTACGCTCGCTGACCTATGAGAAACTGCATGCCACCAGGTAGAGACTCAGAGATGACAGTACGGGAATCCGGCTTTGGCTGTGCAGTTCCAGTCATCGGATTCCCAGAAATCGTCTAGAGACCTACGCTTAATGGACGTTGATGCAAAGATACATAGGCTCTCACGTCCAAGATAACTTCACCCTAATGGGTACACACCGGGATGCTACTTTGATGGGCCCTATGAAGTATCCTCGAAACGAAGCTCTGTCAGGGGCACACCAGGCCTATAACTGGGAGATCGGGGTGGCAAAACCGCTTAGAAACCAAGTCCCGCCACATCTGAGGTTGGATTCGGTCGGGCAGTGGTCCCAAGCAAGGCTTGGTGAAAGAACCCTCTGGAGGGTTGCGATGTACCGAACCTAGGTTATGGAATAGTCCTAATGCTAGACGAGGAACCTGGGAACCCGTATGAAAGAGGACGGGAGGGTTCCGGCGGGTGAGCACGTATTAAGTTAAGCGCTCCGGCACTAACCTAATCAGTTAGTAGAGGGTGGACAGGCAACCTCGCTCCGACCAGTGAGCAACTAGGAGCATGTGTCAAGCATATGCGCGCTGATTGATCGTATCTCAATTACTTCCTCTTGGAAGTAACATGGAGATTAAGTCTAACGACAGGTGCTCCATGTAAAACACTCTTGGAATCTATGCCTTATTTAGTTTTTCATCCAATTAGTAAATAATTTAAAATCGAGTAAATTGGGCAGGATTGTTATTCAAAACAGTATATGCCTTGAAAACAGAGCAACACTGTGGAGTAAATTGTCTTTGACGATGGAGCCATGGAAATCTACTCTTACTTTAAAGATTTAAATACAAAATAATAATACATATATATTTATCCTAAATAAATAAGTTATAATATTAAATTTAAAGCTTTATTTACTGAAAAAATACCTCACTCTTAATAAACCTCAATAGATAAACAAATACAAAATATAACTAATCAACAGCTAAATTAAGAGCGACATTTTATTATTCTTCGTAACTGGAAGTTAAACACGCATTACCTATTTCTTAGATCAAAAATTATCTTCCGAACACGCCTTGCTTGGAAAAAACGCTTTATGATGTCTTGATGAGAAAAAAATGAGCGTGAAGGTCTTTTCCCGTATCTCACAATGTTTTATAGTGTTAAGATATGTACATTTTCACATATCTATCTATGTTTAAGCAGCTAATGCTCTTTTACTTAGTACTCGCAGTTAGAATTATTTTGCGTTTTAACATCTTATTACCATTCAGTTTAACAAAGAAAACAAACCATTTGTGTTGATTGAACGGCGTAAGAGAAAAATAATTTTAAAGTAATTTTTTGTTCTGTATTCTAAAATTTTTTTATTAGTACTGATCATTTCCATTGTATTAAAGATTGACCAATTGACCAGTAGCGTGGTCTTTATTGTGTTTTTAAAGAATTATAAGCATTGTTATTAGATATTAATTGTTTTACACTCTTGTTTTGTCTATCTGATTTATAAATTTATAAAAGAATAATAAAAGTTTTCCACGTCCAATAACTAGACAAAGTATGAACTACTCATTTTTCTGTGTATGCTACTTTTGTCGGTAGAAAGACTAAAGAGAAAACCTTCCGTATCGTAACCTTTTTTTGTGGGTTTTTTCTTTACAGTGTACTCCCTGATAGTACTAGACTATATGAGAAGTTATAAGATGTACCTCTCCCCCTTAACAGCCCTTTAAATTTCGGGAGTTTGCTGTTCTATATTCCTATTTTCCACTTCAATAAACTATATTTAACCTTGATATTTTTATAAGGCATGTAATACTAGTATCCAAAACTAATATAAATAAAGTTATTCATCACCCTATTATCACAGTATAACAACTGCACATTAACGATTGCACTCTCACAAATATTTTTAGTCGGTCACCTGCGACCTTGTTGTATTCTCGGGCTGTTGGCGGACTACGGACCAACAGTTATGCATTGGTATCTTCTGCAGGCAAGTATGCAATGACGATGACGATCGGCAAGGCTCGGCAAACTGATCGTGGTGTGAACGATATGCGCAGATCATCGAAGCTAGCTTAACAACTTCAAAGTGCTGACAATCGAGTGAATATGCTGGATATTTTTATACTGTGATATTATGTTTAATCGATTTTTGATAAATGTATTTTAAATATGAAATTTAATATGGAGCTCAATATTAATTATATAATATTAAAAATCAAACAATTTTTAAATAAAAAGACTCTATCGTTTAATATGTTAGACAAATATTGAGAATTAAATATTTCATTTATAAATGTGTATGATGCTAACGGGGGCCTTTTTTAATTTATGGAATTTATTGATTGTCAAATTAATTTAATTAAAATTCACAGCAAAAGTGTTAGCATTAACTTTAAAAGATGATTTGACTATTTTCATTTGTTATTAAAAAAAAGATAAAATATACATACTAAGAGATATTATATTAGTAAGATATTAACCAAGAGGAGGTAGGCAGTCGTCAATTGTATACTCGAGCTCACAATTTCGTGAAGTCGTGGGCTTGGAGTTCGTGGATGTGATTCGAGTTTTATATAGAATTGCTATTTGAGTAGTGGGATGCACAATTACTGAACAACTTTTCTTCAATTATTTTGGATTCTAAGTGAAAAATGGGAGAACAAAACAACAAAATCCCGGAAAAAGCTCTATAATGCTTAAAGAGAGGAGGTGCATTTTATAATTTCTCATAGAGTGTAGTAATATCAGGGACTACGCTTCAAAGCAAGGGTTCCCAAAGTTTTGCCTAGGTGTGACAAATTGTGAATTCCAAAATATTTAGCGGGCCAAAAAAAAGTTTTATGGAAAAATACGTTGAAATCAATAAAAAGTTAAGACACAAAAGGAAGATTTATACTAATTTTATAGCATAATCGTTCTTTACTTATAACAATAATTACCTTTTATTTCAAACAGTTTATTAACACATTTAAATAATTTTTCGGGGGGGGGGGTCGACCCCTTAAACCCCATCCTTGAATACGGCCTTGTAAACGTATATATCAAACGGTTTTATTACTGTGTATTATTGTGTAAGGTTTTTCAAAAGTAAGAAATTTTAATTGTTCATAATATTTATCTATTACATTTCGTGTGAAAGAATCCTTCAACTGATCAATTGCCATAGGTTAAAAATACTATTTCTTTCAGGTAGCCTTATAGTCAGTAATCCGCAGGCTAAATATCTGGCGATCTTTCAGACCAAGTTACAGGAAATTACCTGCCAATATCACGGTCACCATAAGTATTACCTAAAAATTGCTTTTCTGGGTTAAACATGTGGAGAGGTACACTCCTTCATAATATTTTTGACGTTTTGATCTTGTAAAGTTGGTATTGCATAATCACAAAGCATATTCAAATAACATTTTTTAGAAACTGTAACAGCTTTTGTTATTCCATCTTCAATATCTTCAAAAATATGAAACCACACCAAACGGTAACTTTTAAATCGTTAAACCCTTGTTGAATGAGTTAATGTTAATTATTATCGAAAGACTAAGATTTTTGGAAGAATTAGTTGTTTTTATGCCTCTTGATTAAGGCATCATAAATCAAAGCACGTGTAGAGCATTCTACTATAATATTTTGAAGCATTTAAATACAAAGTGTTTGTTAAAACTATATGGTAAAACTGTATAAAACTGCTAACATGAGGTATTGGCGTATGTGAATCTGATTCTTACCTGGCGTAGGCGTCTGATATAGTGCTAGTTATCCGCTGCCTCACCTAGACGAATGAAGGAGAATCAAAGTCAGGTTTATTCCGCTGACCTATGGGAAATTACATGCCACCGGGTAGTGTCTCGGAGATGAAAATATGAGGGTCAGGCTTTAGCTGTGCAGTTCTAGTCGTCTGATCCTCAGAAACGGTCTAGAGCGCTTAAGGGGCGTTGATGCGAATATATAGTCTCTCACGTTCAAGACAGTCCCGCCACATCGAAGGTTGGATTCGATCGGGCAGTAAAATCCCACGTAGTGGGAGTAGTCCTAATGCTGGATGAGGAGTTCATCCCTTGGGAAGGACACCGACGGGTGAGCACGTTTATAGCTCCGGTACTAGCCTGGAGAGCTAGGAAAGGGTGGATAAGCAATCTTGGTCTAACTTAGTTAATCGTAGAATTTGTTATGCAAATGCGCGCTGATTAGCCGTATCTCAAACACTTCCTCTTGGAAGGAACTTGGGGATGCAGTCTAACGACTGGTGTCTCACGTAAATAAATTCAGAGAGACAGGATCTCCATCACTTAATGACTCGACCACGGAAGGCCCAATACAAAATTACCTTGAGTTTTAAAAGATATTCTGTTACAGTTGAGAATTTTCTATAAATTATTTAAAAAATAAATGTGTTAGCGTCTTTTGAACATTGAAGATTCTGCAAGTTCTTATTGGATTACTTTTCGAAATAGATAAATTCTACTTTCAGGGTAATGCAGTAGGTTAGCTTTATTTGGAAAAAGTATGGTATGCTACGGAAAAACCATTGTTTTCTTTTTGAAATCTAAATGCAATTTATTAAAAGTTCTACGTTATTAGATTTTTTTGGACCACTAACTGTTTCCAATTAAATTATATATAGGTAATTTCCCACACTGCTAACATTATTACAGATAGATAGTCAGTCATGGGTTAGAAAATTCATCAGTAGCAGAAGAACATTTTAATAATGCCTTAACACTGGGTATCTCCGAAATGACCAAGAATTGGCTATTGCTTGTACATGAGAACAATATTTCTGTACTTACCATCTTGTCTGCATTAGTATGGAACACCTCGTGCATTGCCTTATTTAGATTATTTAAAAATTCTCTAATATTGTTGTAGTATATTTTTTATTGACAGTCTCAATAATTTTCGAAATCTCTTTAAAACGCTTTCAGAATTTTTGAGTAGTCTTGTTAATCTGTAGACTCGAACGGGTGATGTGATAGAACAACCCAATAGAATTTCATGAAATTCAGAAACAAAGAAACAATCCATGGAATCGCTGTGGGTGTAATCAATACTCTATGTACGTGTCGGGACACTCAATATAAAAAAATGAGCGAAGAGGAGAGTGAGTCACAATGGGCCATGTTCCACAATGGATTGTCGTATTTATCATCATACTAATATGTAGTATAGTTGTGGCCCTTTAGTGATCATTTTTAGAAGTGCCTGTAGACGTTTTAAAGAATATTTTATTGAGTTTGTTTGGCAGTTGCAAGAAAAATAAGGAAAAACGTGTTTTGGCGCCTACAAAGAAAAATTTTAAGTTCCGGTAGGTTTATTTTTGATATTGCTTCAGTTTATTTTATTTTCATTTCAGTTATGTTGTTGAATACTTATTTATGCATGTAAGCTATAAAACTACATATTAACCAAGTAACATAATACAATTTAGGCTAAGTTTAATTTGTTTGTTTACAAAATGGCCAAGTGTCCACTATGAGCCGAATTTTATGGGGCACAGTGGGTCATGCTATAACATTATAATTTGCTACTTAAACTAATAAAGTAATCGTATTATATCATTAATTAGTAATAATATTATTGACACTATAATTCAAGGGACACATATGAGACACCGTTAAATTAGTGTTGTGATAAACCACAATCCTTACAATCTATTAATAGTATTATTAATTAAATACAATAATTTAAATATAAAATATCTGAATTTTAAATAAATAAATAAAATGTGTATTTTTAAATTTATTTTGAGTCTTTCATTTTTGTTTATTTCTCGACACACTATGGGGGAACCAACAGCTAAGGTGATATGATCTAACATGAAACACAATCACACACATACCCATAGTTGAGGTGGTGGAATTTTTCAATTAGAAAAATCCCACCGCCCTAATTGGGACTCAGACCCATGATCATTTGATAATTTATTATTGATGTTATTAGTTGCGTTTATATTTTGAAATAAAGCTTACCATTTTTGAACTTTCAAATTATTTCTTACTTCGTTGTATGTTGACTCATCGTTGAACATGTGGTGATCCATTGTACCCCACAACTGGTGATATGGGTAAGAACGTGGGTTTTATGTTTGCGTTTTCTAGTTGTTCTGTTTTTTAACGTTTAATATGCAGATTGTCACTTGGGCAAACTGTTAATTCAAAAGTTACGTTTTTTAAATTAAAAAAAATAAAAACTGAAAACTGACCCATTGTTGCTCACTCTCCCCAACACGTAAATCGCTTACATATTTTCTTAACATATATCTGATGATTCACTAATCATAGACAGTCGAAATGGCGGAATTAATTAACAATAATAATAAAATACACTGTTTAATTTTACATTTATTGTTCAAAGGCTCTACAAAGACAGTACTATTTTACTTAAACTTATTAAAGATTACCTTTAAAAATATTAATAATAAGGGAAAATGTTAATGGACGCCCTATGCTCTCTAAATAACATGTAACTATCTGAAATAAATACATACTTCTATTCTAATGGTACTACCTACCACATAATCATCGTTGTACACTTTACTATTTAATTAAACTTATTAAAGATTACCTTTGAAAATATTAATAATAAGGGAAAATGTTAATGGACGCCCTATGCTCTCCAAATAACATGTAACTATCTGAAATAAATACATACTTCTATTCTGATGGTACTACCTACCACATAATCATCGTTTTACACGTTACTATTTTACTTAAACTTATTAAAGATTAACTTTAAGAACATAATCAAACGCTTATTGCAACTTTATCAAAATTGCAAACATTTTAGTAAACGCCCTATGCTCTTCAAATAAAAGGTAACTGGCTTACATTAATGAACATCTTGGCATTTGGAAAATTGGTGGCCGTCTCCTCCATTCAGTATGATCTCTCTGAGCAAAACTAGGATACCTTACAATATATTCTAAATATCTTTCCAATTTGAACAGTTCTTTATCTTTATCCTGAGTACTTTGACCGGGCTGATGATGGTATGGACGTATCTGAATACCATTGCGCGGGTTCAAATAAAATTTGTCGACTTCACTATCGCAAATAATTGTATTTGTCCTATCAAATTCATGAAAAATGTCCCAGAATTTACGTAGAGGTTTGGTCTGCAAAACATTAAAAACAACAATTTAAGAGATGATTATGTTGATTCACAATCAACAATGTTTACCTGTACGACTCCCACATCTGGAATCTTTACGTCAACAAGCAGCTCCTCACTTACAAAACACACAACCCTGAAGTGACGATTAGTCACTAAATTAATTTTCCGCATTTTTTCCATTAGAACCTTCATTGTACTTGTACTCGACCATACTACTAAATTAAAGTGCACATACATATTCTTTAAAAACCTAATTAGGTGATGACGTTTATGAATCACATTACAACTATCAAATAAGCTCGAGTCGCAAATTGTTGTTTCGTCCAGTATAAACAATCCTTTGTTTAGTCTAGGATACACGCAAAATTGTAGACCATCTTTTATGGTATCTGCAGAAAGTCAATTGTTACAGTACCATCGGTAGTACCTGCCAAACGAGCCGTGTGGCGATAAGTCTCTGTCAGATACTGAGTCTGATGGCATTTCGTTAAGATGCAAAATAGTGTCCTCAGTTAAGCCTAATTCCTCAATGGTTTTAGAATCATTATCGGTAGCTGAAAGAACTAAAGTTGCTAATTATGTCAGATTATGATAATTAGATACTACCTTTTAATATATCATTTTCGAAATTCTGTCTAGCTATTGTAACACACGTGGACTTGAAAATTTCTGTTTCAAGGTCTTTGATAGTACTATGTTTAGATATTTTAATTATGTATTCCACATGTTCATATAAAACACAAAAATTGTAGTAAAAGGATGCCGTTGCCATTTTCACCACCCGTTAACGATAAATGTTGACGTTTAACTAAAGAAAAACAATGTATTTGTAATAGTTGCAATTTGTCATAGTCGACTTGGATTTTAGAAATGTGTTTCGAAAATGCGTATACTCACGGTTGCATAAAAATTTTCTTTTCTCCTTTTGATTAAAGATACCTATCTGTTGTGGCTAAGTTGTATTGCTAATGGTAAATAATGCAGGTAATTCTGAATTAAATAAACACTTAAATATAAACACACCGAATAGCGAATACTATTAACGTTCAGGGTTCTTTCGTCTTTCAAATCACAAATTATATCTTTTTATTCACCAAGCACTACCAATTTAACGATTATCACATTGATTTTATAAAATGTCACGCCGACTCGTAACCTCTGAGATAGTCAAGAGGCCGCGACCAAGCAATCGTGACGTCACGAAAACCGGCTAACAATTGCGAAACGTAAAATACCCAACATAAAGACACTTGTATATTTCTGAGTAAAACTGAATATTATTTCAAAAAAAGCACTTATATTATGATAAACAATGAATAGGGTTTTCCACGTCACCGTTGAGGTACCCATGATAGACGCGTTGGCTCTTATGGAGGCCTCGCCAATAGCTCTATCTCCATGCGTTAATGTGTTTTATAACTTCTTAACCATTAAATTTAATCAGTTTTCTCTTTGATAGATCCATGTTTTGGGTGTTAATTTTGTCGTTGATTATTTTTGAATAGTTATTGAGAAATATATTGGCAAGAATATGACAATTTTTTAACAATATCGACTTCAACGTTTTGCTACATAAAATACATTTCTCATTGATTTCGTGTACATATTTTTCCAATTTTAACATTGTCAATTCCCGTAAAATAATCCTTTGTTTACCTGTCTTTAGAAATTCAGTTTCATATTTATCTGAAATAAGCACACTGAATATCTGATACGCCTGAATAGAGACTTCAAAGAATAATTCAGATGGTTGTTTTAGAGCACCTCTTGTTAAATTTTTTAAATATTTGCTAATATCTGCAGAGTCATTTTCACCACAGTTGGTAAAATTTATAACAAAATCTGAATTGGTAGTAATGGATGTTAAACAATTTAATTTAATGATGCTATTACATGCGATAGAATGTATTTTTTCCAGGTCAGACAAATTTGCAAATAGAATTAAATTATAATTATCAAAATGGCAAAAAACAAGTGATCGTTCTTTATTTTTTTGATTTAACCAATTATTTCGAATAGATTTTAATAAATGAACAGTATCAAAAAGTAAATAAATTTGTTGTTGCGGATCAGAAACATTTTGGATAAAGCAAGGTAACTCTTCCTTAATGCTTGTATTACTTAAAAGTCGATAACAAGTTCGATTCATTCTGTAATTATCACAAATTAAAGAAATTACCCGAAAACCAATTTTGGTTAGAATCTTAATTACTTCTAAAATCATTTCTTTTAAATCAACGGCAGAAGTTTTTTTTACAGGAAATAGAGCCACAATATCTTCATTCTTCGCAACATTTATCAGGCATTTTTAATGAAATAAACAAGACTCACCCAAGTATCTCGTCAAACTGTTGGCTTTTTTGATTAACTAATCAAAATATTTATGAAATTGTATTTTATATAGGTAAACGACACAATACACAATCATATTATGAACGACACCAACCGAAAGTTATTTTAGCGGCCATTTCTGCCAACGTCCACACTCGATACGGCTATTGAGAAACAGTCTCTTTTCACTGATTTTATAAATTGTCTTCACATAAATCAGGTAAATCTGAAATTCTACACCTTTAATTTAACACTTTAACTTATTTGAACTTATTTATGAGAGTTTTTGAAAGAAAACCTTCCGAAAAAGAGTCTAGTTCACTCGACTACGATCACGGCAAATGTAAACTGCAATAGCCGGCATTCGTGACGTCAGATCACGTGACACAAGCCTTGTTCGTGGCCTCTATTTTCTCGGAGGTTACGGCCGACTGTATTAATAACCAATCCTTTCGTTTACATAAACTGAATAGAAAAAACACTAAAACAACTGGCGCTAATGAAAACTGAGGTTATACCGAGAGCAATGCTGCCAACCCCAAATAAAGCTTTGGACAAGCGTCTAAATAGGGTGGTGCCCGCCAATCAGATTGCAGAAAATCACCAACCAATAAGAGTACGTGTAATAGCCCGCTATAATTTAAATCCGTGTGGGATACCTAAAGCGTGATTTTAGTGTTTTTATACTAATCTATTGCACTTTGAGCCTACAACATTGATCTAGCTATATATTTGTAATGCTTTTTCGCCCTTTTTAATATTGTTGCAATGTAAACACAAATCTTTTATACAAGCACTCTGGGATGGAAGTTACGTGATAAAATAATGCGTTATTAGGTATTATAAACAAATGAAAGTAAAGAAGTTTTATATGATGTACTAATCTAATAACTAAATCATTACATTATTACATCAGATATACCGTGTACATTAAAATTAATTACTAATTAGCAGGGCAATCAGCACAAACATAATGCATAAGAATAAGAATAGGTAATATAATTTTACAAGATATACAAGAAATAAATTGAATTGATGAGTGGAAAAACAATATAATTTAAAAATTGCCATTTTGAGATATGAAAAGTCTAGTCTAAATTCATCTTACCAGCATTTTGGTATATGATAGGTTGTGAGGTATTCATTTGATGTGTACAGGATTATGGGTTAAAAGAGGCTGCATTTAGAATTGCGTCAAATTATAAACAGTATTATAAACAAATAATTGATATAGAGTTTTTGAATTTTAGACAGTCAAATTCCTCTATTTAAAAAAACAATACACGAGAAATATTATGTATAGGAAAACATTCATTTACAAAAACGACGCGTGTTTTTACAAAAACAACTGACGCTGTGTTTGATATTAGGTTCATGAACAAGACCGTTAGTTTAGCGTAAATTTTGTGTTTCTATTACAACTGAGAAAAAAAAACAAAGAAACAAATGGCACAGCTACTAACAATCGCAATCAGCGTCGCCCTTTGGATTTTAAAGCCCCGGGCATAAATATGGAGTTGGGCCTCCAGTAAATAAAAAAGTGGATAAATAAATATAATCTTTAATCTTTATTACAACAAAATTTTCTCCGGCGACTAGCGTTGAACCCAGTGTCGATCTAAGCAGTGTTGCTAGATTTTCCCACTACCCCCATCATTAGTTTTATAGAATACGGCCAGCGACGCGGAACTATTTGGTTACAAACGTCTCACGTTTGTCCGTTTATAAAAACGTTCAAACGGTGGGCCGTTTGGAAATTTGGTGCGCTTTATTTCAAAAGTAAGCTTTAGCTTTATGCATATATAAGAACTTACATATTTTATTAATCCATAAGATGTATATTAGATTGTTGATTAAAATAAGGTAGTTCGGTGCAGGGCCCCACTAGAGTTCCTAAATAAAAACTTTAACTGTGTTATTTTAGAGTTAGGACACGGATGTCAAAATCTATCTCTTTCTAGGCCAAAATTAAGCTGTCTGAAACAGATATACTTTTTTCCTCTCTTTTTACTTTAGTGACAACATTCAGCAACTGTCAGGTATAAATTCTAGGTTATGCTGTCATGTTTATTTTTATGCATGTAAAATTTTTTAATGTCCACATTATCATTTATTTATTGTTTGTAGAGAATTTTTAAAACTACTATAGTATATTAACAGCCTTGGTAGTGTAATGTCTGGCGTGACGGACTTTCACCCAAGCGGCCCACGATCGACTCCCGGCGCCGGCAGATCTGGTTAAGGTTTTCTACAGTTTTCCTTAGCTGTGACACAAATGTGGGATTTGCGCATTGGGCCTACATAATAATAATAATCGCCCCCTCCCTCCCGCACAAGCTTATAGCTTCTGGGGCCTTAGTTTAGGTTATGGGTTGTAGTAGTTATTATTATTATATTATATATATATATATATATATATATATATATATATATATATATATATATATATATATATATATATATATATATATATATATATATATATATATATATATATATATATATATATATATATATATATATATATATATATATAAACACAAACACATCAATTTTACGACAGTTTTTAATAAAGTATTAATTGTACCAAATTTCAGATTTATATAAATGTCATACTGACAGTTTAATTTATTAAACCAAATTTCATGATTGCCAACCTTCTGATAAATATCTTCAAAATATGAAATGTCACTAGGAAAATTTGACAAGCGTGACTTAACTCTAAATAACACACAGCTCAGTTCATATTTAGGAACCCTAGGCCCCACTAGTCCCCGGGCTGACCAACCTTGAGGACGCTTCTGATCGCAATATTCATGTTACATGACAGTTATCAAATTGAAATTCCATGCTATAATCTATACAACTCAGGACACCCTAACGCAGAAATGCCCAAAGTTAAAAAACATCATGCAAGCAGTAAACGTCATGATCGAAGGCTAGATAGCTCTCCTTCTGGTCTCGATAGTCTACTTCCTCCAACTACAAACCTAATAAGGTGGTTTTATTAAACTGTTCAGACTGCTTGGTGATAGATTTCTTGCCGTCAAATCTACCTATTGAATGGGTGCATTCAATTAAACTGCAGAGATTACATAAATATGTATTTTCACTAAAAAATGCTATGTGAGGGGACTGTAGTAAGAGCAGGGTAGTCAGAACTAAGCCTAGTGAAAAGAAACTTGAAGCCTGCCAAGAAATCAGGTTTAGATTCAGAATAAATCTATGACTTATGACTATATTACAAACAAAGAAAGTACTGTTTTTAAATATTTTTGTGTGCCACAATACTAACAATTTGTAGTGTTTTCATCAACAGTTACAATCATTTAATTACTTCCCCAGTAGCACACACATGTTACACAAAATATTGTTTCCACATATTGGCCAAACATTGTAAATGACAGACACTGACGAGATAGGCACAATATGTGGAAGCAATATATCTCCAGTACTGCAATTTGATATTGGCCATACATTGGAACATTATACAGGGTCCCCATTATGTATGGAATATAGTATATATCTCGGGAAATATCGACTTTATAAAAAAATTTGTTATATAAAAGTTGTTTAACATTTTATTTTCCATAATAGGATAGCATTCAATTGTTTTTATTTCAGAAAACAAATGAGTAATAAATAACACTTTAATTTTTTTAAATAGCAATGTACCCTTTCATTAGGCTCATTTGATAGAGATTTTTTTCTCTTTTCGATGACCTAACATCTTAGTACCCTTATATCAGGAAATTTTTGACAAAAACGTAGAAAATGTTTATTAAGTTAATTTCACCAATAACATGAATCTAGATATCCGAGATCGTAAAGTATCTCAAATTATTACACTAAAATAAACAGATGTGCATCTACATAATGTACAAAACAGAAAAAAAAACTAAATAAAACAAATGAACAGAAAATTATCTACGTCTCTTATAAAGTTTGAAGACAAAACGAAATTAGCAATAAAATGGTTTTCATGGCAATAAGTGTTCAAAACGTTCACCATTAACTGCAAGGCAGTGGCCCAACCTATCACGAAAAGCTTGAAAAGAATTTCTGAGCGATCTGGGAGAAATTGCTACAGCTTCATTTTGTATTCGTTGCTCTAATTCGGCCAGATTCTGGGGTCGGTTTGTATACACTTTTGATTTTAAATATCCCCAAACGAAGAAATCGCAAGGTGTAAGATCCGGAGATCAGGGAGGCTACTCCACAGACCCTCTTCTGCCTATCCAACGGGCCGGAAATACCACATTTAAATATCGGCGTACATCTAAATGATAGTGGGGTGGTCCATCTTGTTGAAGCCAAAGGTCATCAAGATTTGCTTGGCAAGCTGGAATAATTTGCTGTTGCAATAATTGCAAATAACGGTCACCAGTTAGAGTACCACGAATAAAGAAAGGTCCAATTATGTGATCTGCACAAATTCCCACTCATACGTTTAATTTTTGTGGTGTTTGGGTATGATTTTGGATCATCCAATGGGGATTTTCAGCGGCCCAATATCGACAATAATTATGCCTATTTACATTTCCATTTAAACAAAACGTAGCCTCGTCAGAAAAAAACAATATTATTAAGAAAATTTGGATTGTTGTTGATTCGCTCCATCATAAATTCACAAAATTCAACACGTATATCGCAGTCATCTTCGGATAATTCTTGCAATAAAGTCGGTTTGTACGGATGTAATTTTTCTGAATGTAATATTTTCTGTATTGAACCTTTACTTACGGCATGGTTTAAACTTAACTGACGAGTTGAAATGTTCGGATTTTCTTCGATTTCTATTAAAACATCGAGCTTTTTATCTTCATTTGTCGCAGACCTCTGCGGACCAGTCTTCACTATATCTTTAACACTTTAACATTGCCAGTTTCCCTAAACCGTTTCAAGGTTTTGCTAACTACTGACTGGGTGATTGGTTCTCGATGTGGATAACGCTCATTAAAAATTTCACATACTTCTAATTGTGTTCGTTTGCGATCCCCATAACCGACCATAATTAAAATTTCTATACGTTCAGTTTCTGTTAAATGAACCATTTTTATTTTTCCATGTACCAACAACTTAATTAAATAAACAAACTTCTGTCACAATAAAAGCCCACAATCAATTGTTAAGACAAATGAAAGATATCTCGGATATCTAGATTCATGTTATTGGTGAAATTAATTTAATAAACATTTTTTACGTTTTTTTCAAAAATTTTCTGATATAAGGGTACTAAGATTTTAGGTGATCGAAAAGAGAAAAAAAATCTTTATCAAATGAGCCTAATGAAAGGGTACATTGCTATTTAAAAGAATTAAAGTGTTATTCATTACTCATTTGTTTTCTGAAATAAAAACAATTGAATGCTATCTTATTATGCAAAATAAAATATTAAACAACTTTTATATAACAAATTTTTTTATAAAGTCGATATTTACCGAGATATATACTATATTCCATACATAATGGGCACCCTGTATTGGTTTAATATACGTTTATAGTATTGGCACAATATGTGCATAGAATATGTCTCCAAAATGGTAATATTGGTCCAACATTGAAACATTTAATGGTTCAATATTCTTTTACAATATTGGCAAAATGCATTCACAGGATATGCATCCACCGTTCAAACGTAATATTGGTGTAGTATACTTGTACTAATATTGGTACAATATGTTGAAGTGATAATGCTTGATATCTACAATTTATTACGATCAATGTCTCCCTCAAAAGGTACTATTTGTCACAAATCACTTTGTATATCTTCTGTTCGTTTAACCCAATCATATTAATAACCGACGACAATAATAATAACAATACTAAACCGACAATCCATAACGTTAAATTAATGTTCAACTGTAGATGAAGTCGGAGGGAGAGAGGGTCATCGTAATATGAAGTACTATTATCTGCTAAATGTAATTCAACTTTTTTATTTTGTCCATTTACATTTAAAACTATCGATATATCTTATATTTGAAATTAATTTTTGTTAAGTGGAATAATGATTTTACATTAAATAATATTTAGAATGCAAATTCATATAGAAAAATTTATCGACTCTGCTGGGACTCGAACCCAGGACCCTCCACTGTCTAGGTGGTATCTCTACCAACTGAGCTACAGAGAACGACTATCAGCATAGCGAGAAATTTTCCATATGAATTAGATGTTTTAGCAAACATACAAAGTAACTAGATATTTTTTTGAATATTATTAATGAAGATCAGCAAGTCGCATGGCAACAACATTAATATTCAAAGTATCTAGATTATTTTGAATCATTCCGATCATCATTGAAATTAATTATATATAAATTTTAGTTGAAATTAATTTTTGTTAAGTTGAATAATGATTTTACATTAAATAATATTTAGAATGCAAATTCATATAGAAAAATTCATATCGACTCTGCTGGGACTCGAACCCAGGACCCTCCACTGTCTAGGTGGTATCTCTACCAACTGAGCTACAGAGAACGACTATCAGCATAGCGAGAAATTACTAGTTACTTTGTATGTTTGCTAAAACATCTAATTCATATGGAAAATTTCTCACTATGCTGATAGTCGTTCTCTGTAGTTCAGTTGGTAGAGATACCACCTAGACAGTGGAGGGTCCTGGGTTCGAGTCCCAGCAGAGTCGATAAATTTTTCTATATAAATTTGCATTCTAAATATTATTTAATATATCTTATATATACATCTCGTTTTAGATGTCTGTACTTAACACAATAATTCATTTGCGTCATCGCGAAAACTGTAAATAAAAACACAAACACATTAAATTTTGTTAATTAGGCTTTTATCTATTGGATTTCTAGTTAAAACGTTAAACAAATTGTATCAACGTAAAACAGATAACTAATAAAATTAAATATATCAAACATATATTGGCAACATATTGGACCAATAATATATACTAGGAGTGTTTGTTAAAAATTGTAGCTTAAGTTTGATATTTCTTTCACTTCAATAAAAACCTGTAAAAATGTATTAAAGGCGAAATAATGCTATTTTTAATAAATTTGAAATTACATAATTATGTACCTACTATTATCGTATTTACAAGTTCTGAAAATGAATCAAAGACATATTGTTTACGCAATTTTATTCATATTTAAACAAAACGCTAATTAAACTAGGCGGTTATAGCAATTAAAATATATGGATATTACAGTGAGTACTTACAGTATATAAAAATATAAATAACTGACGCACTTAAAACAGTAAATATAAATTTGTTAAATAAAAAGAACCGATCAGCAGCATCACAACATATCGCAACACTAAAACAGATGGTGGAAAATGGCTGCTTGTGCGTTATTGGGCGCGAAATTTGAAATACGACATTATGAATTTAGACCTAAGTATACAATAATTACGTATTGAGGTATTATTAGTATTCAGTATCTATTTGATAAGTAAAACCGTGTGGGTTATGGTAACTTGTAATTATCATTCATTTTTCTCGACGTGATACACCCGCCTATGTATAGCAATTTGGATTCCTTGAATAATCAAGTAATCTTGTTTAAAGGCTGCTTATTTAGTGTCGGAACTATAAAGGTGAAATATTAACTGCACTATATGTCCAATATAAGACCAGTACAGAATAATACAATATGAATAATTTATATATGGGACTTATGTGGGAGAAATATTGGTTACGTATATTGGGCGCCAATCTTGAACCAATATAACGCCAATATTAATTAGCTATATAATATTAAATATCTACTAATGAATTAATCATATCGTGGACTGAAATATAAACCCAATATAGGACCAATATAGAGGAAAACATATTTTTTAAATTTATTATTTATATTGCGGTGATATTAAAATAAAATATATAGTATGCCCACCGTTCCAAATAAAACATAAATTATATACGGTGGATTAAAATAAAAATACACCACAGATATTTTTCTTTATTCCAATCAGCCAGCTCAGGGTTATTCGGTAAAGCATAAATTGTTTGAATTACGAGACTCTTATTAACTCTTATGCCTGTAAAAAGAAAAAAAACTTATATTGTAAATACTAGAGCTCCTGCAAACTAGACAACCACTGTTAAACTCTAAATTCAAAAATAAAGAAAACTGAATGCTTGTATATGCATCAATTATACACATAAGCAAATTCAAAAACACATCAACTTTATTTAATAAACAAAATAAAAATTCAAATGAAAAGGAAATGGCAAGAAATGTTGTTCAAATTAATACAATTAACAATTGGGAAATAAATTCCCAAGCTTGCTCAAATGTGATAAAAAGTTGTAATAGCCTGACATAGGGCCAATACGGTCATTCACTTGAACAAACCAACACAAATCAAAAATTGTTTACAACTAAAACTGTATATCTTAATGAAAAATAAATTGACATAAAAGAAATTGAATTGTTTTATTTATTTGAAGAAAAATAAGTTCTTAAAAGAACCTTTAAGACTAAGCAAAATAAATTTGAATTATTAAGGATAAACTTTATAAATTTAATATTGTCAATGAAATTAAAGAACCCTTTTATTATGACCAACCTGGTATAAATTATTAAAAAATAAATTCCTTTAAATAAATCCTCAATTGGTATCACTGTGACAAAACCTGTCAGCTGATTTCCTGTTTTTAAAACATCAATACCTAGATCGATGAAGAAAAATAAATTCTCCCAGAATTTATTTAAATAATCACGTTCACTTTAAATAATTATGGTACAACACTGAAATCTTCTTTAAACTTATAAAAATATTCAGGTAACACTTTAACTTTATTCAAATTCCATTTATATATGACGTTTATGTCAATCACATGGTCCAAACAACTAACCTCACTTCATATTAGATTTTTATCCGGAGTCGGGCATAGATTTTGCCGTGAACGTTTTGTCGACTGCCTTTGTTAAATTTGGCTCCAACTTATATAGATTTTGTTGAAACAAAATCCTGCACTGACATATTTTCAAAACAAAAACAAATCACGTAAAGTTGATGACGTCACTGATCCGCACAGCTGTTCATAATTATCACGAATCTTAATTATGTGATTACAGGATTGTAGCCCCTAAAACAAGGATTAAAACGATGTAACACACTTGCATCCCAAAATGCATCGTAACGAAGATACAAGACGAAAACGATTGACAATGTACAAATCTCGTTATAGCTTAATTACATACAAAATTGAAATAAAACAGGTTTATCCTTTACAAAATAGATACATAATTACACAATACAACTAACACATATAAATTCTCCACAGGAACATCTTTACAATTTACAAAAAACATGATTTACAGTCCGATACAACCATCGAATTAACCAATTAATGCATTTGCAAGTTCCAGCTTAAATATTGATTCAAATAAAATCAATTTATGATCAGATTGTCCAGCATACAGTTCTCCAAGTGTTTACATAAAAACAATGATGAGAAAAAATAGGATAAGAGTCAATAATCGTCACAATGAAGCAAAACGACAAGATTAAAACCTTCAATAATAAAAATTGTCAGAATTTTTATAACAAAGTTTAAAAACTAATTGTACTATATAAGTCATAACAAGATTGACCTAAATTATCTGTTTTCAGTTAACTAACAGTTGGTCTCTTGGAAAGTAGAAAAATTTACCTTACGTTAGAAATCGTAGCCTCTAAATTTAAATAAGAAGATTATTTCTTCTTTACAAGTGGAAAACCCATCCCAATATGTAACTTGGGTTGCATAAACGTGTACTATAATAAAACAATCTAACTGATTGACATCCTTTTTAAAAATATGAAACCTTTTATTATGCATATGAAACTTAGGTTATGTTTGCATGAAGTTTTTATTCTTGATTTCTAATTTAAATATTGATGAGCCTAACTGTGACCCTATATGTAACCTTTATATTAATTATGCCTATCACTTAGCATGTCCCTCTTTTAATTTAAATCTAATGTGTGAAATATTTGTTTTCACGTTTCCGATTTATCGTTAATAAAATTTTCAATGAGGTGATCTGATATCACCGCAATATATTGGACCTTTGTAGGAGCAATATTGCCTACATATGTTGGGTGCCAGTCCTTAAGCGATGTAATACCAATCTTGGTTGAATCTTCTAAATATTGGGCCTGAATATAATGTTACCCATATAGCACCAATATTGGGTCAATATCTTGTGCTACTGGGGTTGTATATCAAATAAATGCGTATACAGGACCCTAGCCAGAAATTTATTCCCGGGGGTGTTCTGGGGGAATTTATTTTCGTGGGAAAGCAGCAGTGGCGTGCGGTGAGAATTTAGACTAGGGAAGCAACCACGATTTTAATATACCTAAGTACAGGCGCGGATTCACGGGAGGGGATAATTTCCCCCCCCCCCCAAATTTAGAAATAAATATACATAGAATAGAAACAAATAATGTTTGTTTAATTAATATTTATTAAAACAATTATTTTTCCAAAAATTTCCCCCATAAAATAATTCTCTGGATCTGCCCCTGCTAGGTATAATAAAAAAACAGTGTTATAGTTATTAAGCTTAAAAGTTTTTCAAAGAAGAACTTTTACACTTTATACTTATGGAATTTGTTGACCATTATTCTTTATTTTAAAAAAACTACTACTGTGTATTTATACTGCAACTCGATTTTCCGGTCTTAGCAAAATACCGATGAAGGTTTTAATCTTTGTTGTTAAATTTGAAAGTTCTGGTTTTGATCTGCATTTCTTAGTAATTTGTAATTTCTCTCCAAAACTGTATGCAGAAAATTCTTTATTAATAATTTACAAACTGAACAAAAAAGTCGTCCCGATTCGGATGTATCGAAAGTACTCGAACCTTCCACCGAATAAGCTGAATTTGCAGTCGTGACGATAATGCAATTTTAAATTTGCATACAGTCAAACTAAATAGAATTATTTGCCTTTAAAAGAAATCCAACTTATATACATTGAAATAATAAAATGTGACAAAATACAGTCTCATTCGCAGATTTACATTATTTAAGTAACATTAAATTTAACAAACACTAAATCGAACAAATAACCAAATTATAATAAATAAACATTTAGGCATGAAGCACACTAAAAATAACGACCAAACAATGCTAACAGCACCGTCTGTATCACCAAGCCCGCTGATCCACGCCAAGGCTAGAAGAAGAGCGGTTATAAGCAACGAAATCAGTGCTAATATGCAGTGTATTAGTATTAGTAAGTTTAATGAGCCTAATTTAAAGTAGTACTCTAGATAATTATACTTTTTACTATACGGAATTGATATTGAGCTTTAAGTTGATTAAATATTACAAATTTAAATAAACGATAACCAACAACTTTATAAAAACCGATAATTTTATAAAAATATTTTTTTATATTTGCGTGTCCTAATGAAATTTTTTAGAATACTGTAAAAAGTAACATTTTATTTTTTATAGTTGATATCACTGTTAGACAGCTGTTCTTAGAATGTCAAACTTATCTTATTTACGCAGTGAACTCATAACCGGAATGTAACGCTTGCAAAACTAGTCTTGCAGGCCACATAAATGCGCCGAATAATAAATAGCCCTGTTAAGGGCGTAACGGTTTTTACTTTATTATTAACGAACTTAACGTAATAAAATTCGGTTTTATAAAATTACATATCTTTACCTTATGTTATATCCAAGATCCAATGAATAATTATTTTTGTTAACAAAAATCATTCTTTGCTGAAAATACTATTGAATTTATACCTCATTAATTTCTTTGACAAATAAAGTATTTATTCTATGAAATGAAATATAATTATTCTTATTTCATCCAAGTTTTTTAATTCATTAAGTAGCAATTATCTATGTCACAAATATGTTGGCATACATTCTACTTTGAATTTATAATAATTTTCAACAGTACGTATAATAACACTTGGCAAATTTGAACGAGGTTCTGCTGCTTAGTAGCGTCCCCGGGCTTTGTGTATATGAGATAAGAATTAGAATTTCTATGTCGCGCGGATTAAGCGAGGTTATGTAAAAAAATTCATAATTTCTAGTGTTGCTAACTGATATGCTACTTACCAAAATATCCCTAACAAATTTTGTTTAAAACTAAGTAATTTTTTCAATTATTTAATAACAAATTAACGCAAATAGAAAAATAGTATAAAGTATGCGTTTCATAAGACGTTTTAGTGCACTTGTTCTCTTTAGAAAACTCCCCGCTACGCGGGTCGCTTTTTAAAAACTCGGACGTGTGCGCTAAAAATGTGTCTTATGAAACTAATACTTTAATATATTATTGTTAGCATTGGTTTTTATTTTTAATAAATTCTCAAGAGAAGCAGTGCTTCCATGGACCGCACGCCACTGGGAAGCAGAATAGAAAAATAATTTTATTTTGTTGTCATTTATTAGTATTAAGTTTAGTTTCGGGGGGGAGGTTCAGACCCCCTAAACCGCCCCCCTTGAATACGGCCTTGGTTCGACCATTTCTTTGTTTTAGTAACGTACATATGCAAAATGCACGTGCACCGTATCCAATCGAAAATTTCCAAATAGAAAATTTCCGATTTACTACTGTATGAACAATTAACTAGGATGTCTCTGTAGGCAGCACAGTTTTTTACGTAAGTTTATGAGTACGAATGTCATGATTGTTTTACGTGGGGTACTTGTGTGAACTTACCCACACGTTCCCTTCCAGAAGGAAGTGATTGGGATACGCCCAATCAGCGCGCAAGTTGCATAACCGGCAGTACAGCAATTGCTACCAGATCAGCTCACTGGTCGGAGTGAGGTTGCCTATCCACCCTCTACTAGCTATCGCAGGACTAGTACCGGAGCAATTGACTTAACACGTTGCTCACCCGCCGGTACCGAAGTACCTCGTCCAGCAATAGGACTATTCACCAGCTATGCGCTCTTGCAAAGTGGGACCACTGCCCGATCGAATCCAACCTCAATTGTGGCGGGACTTGGTTTTGCCACCCCGATCTACCAATTTTAGGCTTGGTGGGCCCTCGACAGAGCTTCGTTTAAGTCTACACGTTATAGACTCCCGGTGTGTACCCGTTTTTGGTGAAGTTGTGAGAGGCTATGCATTCGCTTCAACTCTCCTTAAGTGTACTGGCTTTCAGAGCTTCTCCCAATCACTGCATCCGGCTGTAGTCCGGATCATAGGGTGGTCGGGATAGCTCCTAAGTACATTTACCTGGCGGCCTGCAGTTTCCCATTAGCCCAAAAGCAGGGCAAACCTCACTTCTATTCTCCGCACTTGAGATTCTCGGTCAAGCAGCGGGTTCCGTTGGTGACCATCAATGACCTCGGTCAAGTAGCGGGTTCCGTTGGTGACCATAAATGACCTCGGTCAAGTAGCGGGTTTCATTAGTGACCATAAATGACCTCGGTCAAGCAGCGGGTTCCTTGGTGACCATAAATGACCTTATCCCAGGAGAGATTCGAATTGGCCCACACCGGTCTCATCTACCAGGGCTCCCCCTGATCGGTATGAGTTACCGTCGAGAATTTTCACGAAGTTCTCTACCACACACTTAATCTGACAGCTTCATCCATTGCCCTTTATTGGGATAGGGTAGAAGACAGCCAGTTTTATGGGTGAACGTCGTGTGGTCTCCCGAACACCCGATTTTTTATGAACACCGATAGTTTATGAGTACGGTCAGTAGATATGCTATGTGGGTTCTAGCACGAAATAACATGTATTTTCTTATGAACGTTTATTTTGCATTTCAAGGTCATCCGCCGGCGTTTATCATTTATCGAAAACGATATCGTTCTTATCATTTATCGGTCGTTCACCGATAAACGATATTGTTTTGTTTATCGGTTATCGAAAAACAATATCGTTTTTATCGTTTATAAAGTAAATGGTAAAAACGATAACGTTTATCGATGGACGATCGATAAACGGTAAACAAAACGATATCGTTGTCGATAAATGATAAACGCTGACGGATGATTTTAAAATGTAAAATAAACCTTTATAAGAAAATAACAAGAGGTTAGAACACACATAACACGTCTGCTACGGTCCTATACAGACCTGCAAATTGATATAGGTTCACCTAGAATATTGATATAATTTTTCAAATATTTTTTAAAACGTATCTGACCGTAAAACCGCTTTAAAGGCTTATTTACTAAACATTTTTATATGTCCTCCTACCTTTTCAAAACATCTGCATGTTTGGTACAAAAGATAATAACATTTGAAGATAAAAGTGAAAAGTTTTAAATGTTTGTAAATTGGAAATTGAAATAAGTTTAATTAAAACTCACCATTTATAAACATTAAATTATCAAAATCAAAAATATCATTAATTTTATAATTAGTAGCACCACCATAATGGTAAATGATTTGAAAAATTCGATTTTTCATGTTTAAGATGAGATGATTAAGCTCATTGATAGTGACATTACCAAGGCCTGTAAAATGGCTCTCCTAAGATCATTTACAGTGCGGAAAGGATCATTTCCACTGTAAATCTTTTGAACGATAATGTCCCACACGTTTTCCATTGAGTCAATGTCCGGAGAACATGATGACCAGTCTAAGGTTGGGATTTGTGACGGTACCAACCCTGCTCTTGTGTTCCGATAGAGGTAAGTAGGTGCGTATCCCGTTGAAAAATTAAGTTTTCATGCTCATGAGCCTCCTAATAAGGAATTCACTTGCCGTGCATGTTAAAGGAAATGCCATCCGAAGCTTGTTTGTTTCGTTAAACCCAGCCTAGATTATTAGACAACAATTAAAGTTTCTACGTGCAAAGCTCAATGGTTTCTTTCATAAGTCATGCCAATAATCACGAAACCCATCAGGTCAGTCAAAATTAAATTTTTCCAACTTTTATCTTCAAATGTTATTACCATTTGTACCAAACATGCAGATGTTTTGAAAAGGTAGGAGAACACATAAAAATGTTTAGTAAATAAGCCTTTAAAGTGGTTTTACGGTAAGATACGTTTTAACAAAAATATTTCAAAAATTATATCAATATTCTAGGTGAACCTATATCAATTTCCAGCTCTGTAGAGGTTAATGAATAGTGGGAAAAGAGGATCCGTTGAAAAGAAAAGGTTAGGAACCGGTGATTTAGTGTATAAACATCAAGCTAAAGTTAGTAAAGGCACATGATATTTATATAAATGTAACATCAAATAATATAAATTATTTGTTAACAAATATTTAATATAGTTGATATAGCAGTAAGTATTGAGCATTTCTGTCTTGATTAAGATATCATCCTTTTTTGCTTAGTGGAAGTTTATGGTAATTTTACTGTATTGGGACGCGCCAATAAATATAGATGATGTTGTACAACATCAAAATGTCTTCAATATGCGGTAGCTGATGACGTAGTTTTTAGCGGTTATTTTGCTATGTTCTATTTTAATGGTGATTGTAATTTTGACAGACTAAATTTAATATTCGTGTTAATATTTATGATAATTTTAGGTAAATATCTAGATTTTATATTTTTTAAATGTCATTTAAATTGAATTGTAACCTCAATAATATGTTTACGATACTGGTGATTATACATATTGCAACAGAGCTAACGCATTATTTCTTTTAACAAAATTCCGCGAGAGTGCAGATCAATCTTTGGCGCGTCCCAATCTTATCTAGGAAGTTGAATCGACCTGCTAAGTGATTAATTCTTCCTTACTTACACCGTTTTTCCACTCGGCGATACAATTGTAGGTAACAGCATAGAAAGATGAGTACATTTCCGATAGTACATTTTAGAGTTTTTAATAATTCGTATTATTGCGCTGCTTGTAATTTTGCTAGCTGTATGATGTTGCCGATTTTTTAATTTGCTGATATAAACCTCTAAACTAATTTGCAATAATTTATCAATACATTGAAGTTGTATTTCGTTTTCAAAAATCATTTATTTAGCAGCTAAATCTTACAGCCGTATTGATTACTCTAGGTAAAGGGAGATTAATGAATTTTACCTAAATAATAATTTATTCTTTGAAGTTTTTTAACTAGTTTAATTGTTACTAGTTAAAGTGCAAATGTTTTTTCCCAATGTTTTATATTTTCATTTGAAATTCTCATGTATAAAGGTTCTTAACAGACGTTTTCGCAAAGCGTTGCCTTTAACACACTCAACCGCGAAGGGTCATGCTGTGGCTCTCTTTGTTCTAGCTGCATCTTTATTACATATTTTTAAGCTCCTGAAATTTGAAAAACTCTCATAATGTTTACAAATTCTTTTAACAAGTTTTATTTTAGTATGGCTGCTCACTGTCATACGCCGTCAAGTTAAAGCATTTATTGCCTTAGCGCCTCATGCCCGCCGGTTGTCATACACCCCATTAATTAATACTCTATATTGCAGTTTCTGATCAGTTTCATAGACACCTGCTGCATTCATTACGTGTAATGCAATGCGCTCTTTATTAATATTAACCTAAAATTAATTATAATAATTAAGCATCCTCGTCTGGTTATGGTTTTGTTCCTAATAAGAAGCTTTTAGAATTGAAAGAATTCAAAAAACTACCTATTAAAAAAATTGCATGAAGAGAATTTTCATTGTGATTAAAAAACTCGATCCCACACTTTGTAATACATTACAAAATATTTAATTAAAAACTACTTTACTACTTTAAAATAATGATTAAATATCCGAAGCGGCTTATAAGTAGTTCAAAGGTACATACACTTGTTGTTCCTTTGACACATTACTTTCAGGTCGTAGGTTTTAATTGGAAGGCTCACTGATATTAATAATTACCTATACCAAAAGCAATATACTGAGAACCACCAAATTGTATGTAAACGTTCGTGATTAAAATGATGTTAAATTTGTCTACAATTTGGAAAGGGGTGTTGTAAATCGGGTTTAAGAATTAAATCAATACAACGCAAAAAATACTAGACTGTAATGTAATGTCTGCAAAATGTTTCCAAAAGTCGTTTTGTTAGTATTGTTAACACTTTATTAATCTTTACCTCTCGACACAATTAAATATAAAAAGAAGAATTAGGAAGGGAATTTCAATTCATTAAATTCGATCAATTAACTAGTAAACCATTACTAGATTTTATCAATTGTTTAAAGAAATAGTTGCTGACATTGTTTCTGACATAATTTACATTTACATAAATAGCGTTAAATGTAATACATTTTACAAACAATTACGAAAAAGGAGATTTATTCATAAAACTCAGATAGTGAAGATTAATTAATAAAAATAAGTTTTCTATGTACAAAACAAGACCTGCTACAATATAAATATTTTGTTTACTGTAACAGTTTTGAACAGAAAAACTTTATAAGCTCATCTAAAATGCGGTTTATTGATTATATTACATCAGCGGAAGCAATCAAATCCGTAAACCTTTAGTCAAGTTGAAATCTCTTCATATTAGCACGTCCTCGAAACCTTTTTGCATTGTTGTTATTGTTACCCAAACTGTGAACGGACAAGCAGTCGCTGGAGATGTGGGACTTCACTAGTATCCGAGATTAGCCCGAAAATAGAGGGAGGGCAGTCGTTAGAGGTGTCGGGAAGCACTAGGATTAGAGACTAGCTTGTGGGCAGACCACACGGCGTCTACCCTTAGAACTGGTGGTTGTCTACCCAATCCCAGGCTTGTCTGGGCAACGGATGACGCGATTAGAATGAAATGCGTGGTAGAGTTATGCCTAGGTGTTTCGTTTCACGTTTTACCGAAGTGTTTCTCGACGATGACTCTAAAACGTTGCGGAGGGAGCTCTGCTACCAAGAGACTCCGGTGTGGGTGAATTGAACCTCACCTGACGTCAGGGTCTTTTATGGAGCTAAGTATCACGTAAACACAACACCTCGGCATAACTCTATTTAATTCTGACCGCCATCATCCGTTGCCCAGACAACCCTGGGATGGGGTAGACAACGACCAGTTCTAAGGGTGAACGCCGTGTGGTCTGCACTCAAGCTAGTCTCGAATCCTAGTGCTTCCCGACACCTCAAACGACAGCCCTCCCTCTGCCTTCGGGCTAGTTTCGGATACTAGTAGAAGTCCGACATTTCAAACGACTGCTTGACCGTTCACCTGCTAACAAGGGGGTCCGGTGTGGGTGAATTGAATCTTACCTGACGTAGGGCCTTTTATGGAGCTAAGTATCCCGCTGTCTGGCCTAGACGAATGGAGGAGATTCAAGTGAGGTTTATCTCGGTTAGGGAGTTCGCTCGCTAACCCAAGAGAAACTGCATTCCACCAGGTAGCGTTTCGGAGGTGACAGTACGGGGGTCTGGCATATACTGTCAGTTCCAGCGTCGGATTCCCAGAAATCGTCTAGAGACCTACACTTAAAGAACGTTGATGCGTAGAGACATAGCCTATCACCTTCAAGACAACTTCACCTTAACGGGTACACACCGGGACGCTGCTTTAGAAAGGGCCCTTTAAAGCAGCCTCGAAACGATGCTCTGTCGAGGACGCACCACGCCTATAACTGGGAGGTCGGGGTGGCGAACCCATTTAAAAACCAAGTCCCGCCACATTTGAGATTGGATTCGATCGAGCAGTGGCCCCAACTCTGGCTCGGTGTACTGAACTGACCTAAGTTGGGGGAAAAGTCCTAATGCTGGACGAGGAATTTGACCCCGTATGAAAGAGGACGGGGAGGGTGCCGGCGGATGAGCACGTGTTAAGTCAATCGCTCCGGTACTAACCTGGTTAGCTAGTAGAGGGTGGATAGGCAACCTCGCTGCGACCAGTGAGTAACTGGGAGCAATTGCTATGCAATTGTACGCTGATTGGGCGTATCTCAATTACTTCCTCTCCAGGGAAGGAACGTGGGGGTATGTTAACACGGGAATCCCACGTAAGACATTCATGATAATCATGTTACCCAAATCAGGACAAATGCTGAATAAGACACTTTTCTCAATTCATTAATTTTAATAACAAACTTAAACAATCTTAACTGAATTCCTTAAAATTCAATCTATCACTAGGACTGCAGAATTTAGCAGATTTTGCACTTATTTAGAATTGTTTAAATTTAACAGTTGTTTAAACTTCGGTGTGTTTATACCATCACAACTGACGAATTATTAACCCTCAGACGGTACCGTAGTAAATTGTTTTAAATTTAACAATTATTTAAAACTAGAACACATTTAAACATCCACAACTGAATTGGATTAATAATAATTCAAGGTGCGCCCTTCAGGGTGTGTCCTGATGAAACTTTAGATGCTGACGGACTCGCTTCACTCGAATTTGTTTAAACTTAACAAATATCTAAACTTCAAACCAATTTTAAACAACTACAACGAACTGACTTAAAACGTCTAATTTTGTGCTACTTTTGCTTATATTCCCAAACGTTAGAGATCGCCAATGTAGAAAAGGAAGATAAAAAGAATGAAAACATGTTAAAGTCGAAAATAATTTTATTTTGGTTACAAAGCTAGAAAAGACAGCATAGATTTATCAGACTAGCTATTCACTATTCTTCTCCAATTGGAGGTAACATAAATCACCAAATGAAATATTGTTTGGTACCAGAGTAGTAAATGTGTTTATAGTTTAGTGCAGAACTCTCAAGAAAAGAACCCTACTATAACTAAATTTAGGGAAGTCTAGTAGATTCATTGTTGTCTTCTACAGCAGAAATTGTAGAATTAACTCCTATAACGGTAATGAATCTAAGGAAAAGAAAGCACGGTTTGGAAGAAGTGGAGAAGCTGACAAATTAGCTAAAAAGGCGTCAACATTTTGTTCTTCCTGTGGAGACAAACTTGCAATAGATCTATTTTATTCAACCACTGGATAACTGTAATCTTTCCATTGCTGGGAAAAATTCCGGAATGCATTCGCTATTTATAGTGACTTTCACTTCCTGCTTATTGTGGCTAAGCAGTTCGATCAGGTGTCCAAGTCGTTTTGTTCACGAACTGGGTGATTTTGCAGGTGGTGTACTCGAGTTCGACGACGTCGAAGCCTTTTATTTGGGTCGAGCTGCTAGAGTTCGACTTGAACTACAACTTTTCCGTTATTGATTCTAAGCACTTTATTCACTTCAACACACGAATTATTATTTGTCACGTAAGTTAAAATACATCCGACGTCTGAACTGTAAAAACCATTTACAATAAATCCCTTAACAACTAATAACAGTCTTTCGGTTTTCAAAGATGTTTATTAACCGGAAGCTTAATACAGACTGCCCCGCTTAACAATATAATTTGTCAGCAAAACAATATAAAGTTACAAAAACAAAAAGAATGCATGAGTAAGTAACTACATTTCACAAAACATAGTCTGTGTCATAGCCTAACTTTTTTACGTAACCCTTTTGTGTTCTTTGAATCCTCCGTTACATTTTACAAAATATCAAATGTTAATATGTAACAGCATTTGCTTCACAATTAATAAACAATTAATTCCAACTTTATGCCGGATGCTTTTTGAATGTGATCAATCCATGACAAATCTTAATCTTTACAGATACAAGCGCCAAGTTTGGAGACTACATATAAGACGCGCATTTGCATTTGTTGACATAACAAACAACTTTTATCATTTCTGGTTTTACCGGAAGTGAATCACTTAAAACTCCTCCTTCCAAGTCTCAAGGACAAAATATTGTTCTACAGTTTCATTCAACAGATTAATTTTTGCACGTTGCTCCTTACGTCAGTAAAAAACTACATATTTTACGATTTTACAAATCATGTGAGTAGGTATTCAGCATTATTACTTGTTTTTTAATTGCTTTTTACCTCAAGGTATAATTAGTCAATTACATGTTTTGATATGTAATGGGTTTTCCACATGTGTTTCTGTCGCCCATTGTTTTTAAAAATGTTTTAATTTGAAATTTTTTAAAACTGACGAGAAGTTTGAATTTAGTAAATCAAAATGTATTTTTAATTATTTGTGCAATAGAAATTGTTTTTATTCTAATTTTAAAAATGTCGAGGTTTACTTGTTTGTTTTTACATGTTAATTGGATTTTTGTCAAAAACATAATCATTCTGAAAAATTGATTTGTGAAAGATATAATATGCTTTTCCATTTAATAATTTTATATTACATATCAAAGAATTAAAGTGCATCTTTTAATCCCGAGCGTGAAGTTACGTTTTTCCGAACGTAAGCGATGAAAATAAACACACGCGAGATTAAAAGATATTTTTGTTCCGTGGTATATGCTATTTTTTATACGATCTAAAGGCCTTAAGCAAAGCAAAGATTCCTAAAATTTTTCAAAATCTTGTTTAACGCGTATGTTTCTTCCTTTTTCAGAAATTGACAAAATAATTACCATATTAAGACTTTAGCTCTACAGAATTTGCTCGCACGCGCACACACATATATTCACCGTACGTCTGACATTACAAGTTAACACTATGCAAACTAAACCATGGACAAGTATGTGCCAGTTCTCAGACAACCCAAATTTGTCCAGCTTTAGTTACTACTCATGTTAATAGCCTACACGATATCACTAACTACGACAATGTCAGAATCTATTACTAACTATTACAACTACTTAACCTGAAACTAGCATACAACACACAGCCATTAGTTGATCAACTAATAAACTATGATAGGTTTTCACACAAAAATATAGTAAATGTTTGTTTACAGAATGTAATAAATCTGTAACTAAAGCTGAGCACCATGGTCTTCTACAATGAATACTGAGTTTTTTAAGATTTTCCTCTCCGATTGCTCCTTTAAGAGGTACAGACGGAAACATAAAGTGGAACAAGCCCTACAAGGATATTTTGCATAAATTCTTGACCATTAATGAAATATTCACCCTAAATAGCCGAGTTTACAAATTTGGCTTTCTCCGGTCAAGAGTAGGAAGTGTAACTAATCTTTTCCATTTACTAAATGAATCTTTATGTTTTGTTAGAATGCAACGTAATAACACTTAGATTCATTTGAGGGTACGTTTTAAAAAATCTTCAAAATTTTCAAAAATGTCATGCCCGAAAAGCTATGAAGCTTGTGCAGGAGGAAGGGGCGATTATTACTATTAGGCATGTCCATTGTGCGGCGGCAGCCGACTTACAAATGGTATAGCACAAATCGCATTTGTGTTACAGCTAAGGAAAATTGCAGAGGTTCTTAGCCAGAATTTCCGGCATCGAGATTCGATCTCGGGTCCGCTTGGGTGAGAGACCAGCGCGTTAGCCGCTATACTACCAAGGCTAATATAATAATAATATTAAGGCATAACAAATTACATCTTGCAAGCAACCTTTTGAGAATCATTTGAGTTACTGTAATTGATTAAAATCGTCATGTTCTACTGACAGACCTTTATAATATCCCAGATTACTTATTTGGACAATAGGTGAAAGTAATATTACGAATTTAAATCTATAATACATCAATTCTGAATTTCTTTTATGGTTAATGTACCCATTATTGAAATTCCAGTTTTACTTCGATGCAGTAAAACTTTTTCTGGATTACTTCTATTTTGAGATGGTAATTGTAAAAAAACATTATGCTTATCGTATTATGGAACCAAATAAATAGTGTCCTGTGTTTATAGTAAAAAAGAACCCAACATATAGGAGATATAAATTACACTAAACGAGGGTTTGTGCTAGTAAATAATTAAGATACTGAAGTATTAAATGTGCTCCAAACCTAACAACTTAATTTTAGTGACCATATAAAAGTAACAAAACAAGAATGAAACGTTGTAATTGAGATGAGGTTCTTATTAATAAATTTTGTACAAATAGGAACTAATCTAGCGCATTTACAGCAGTAACGGTACAAATTGCGATTCTACTGTTCCGTATGCCCTGGACCAAATTCGTTTTTAATTAAACTGCTTTAGTTTAGAACACAAATAATACCGCATGTTCCAGTGTAGTTTCCCTGCTCTTTCCGAATTTCTGTTAAATTCAACATCGCAAAAGGTTTTTAAATCACTACCAACAAAAACTATATTGTTTAAACTCCATTCCACCTTCGATTTCCAGCTGCTTAATTCTAAGAGATTTCCCTATTTAGAGAGGCAGTAATTTAAGGAAAACTCTACAGAAAAAGATACTGTGACAGACAGGAACAAATAAATTACTCACTTGTACAATAGCTTGTTTACAACTGTCACATTAAACAGAGAAGTTAGATTTTACTGAAGGTTTTTTTAGAAAGTCTGTTTTTAACTTCAGTGTTCGAACAATATTGCTCCTAGCCCTGTTGCATTTCAAAAAATAAATAGGAAAGCAAATAGTTCATAATTAAATAGCTATAATTGAGAATAACATTTTACAGAATATATTTCGTACAAAAAGAATCTGCAGATATTACAGCTGTTTAAACAAACTACACCGTGTTAATTTGAACTTGTTTATATATAAGCAAACAGTGACGTCGACTTGTTTATTAAAACTAAATAGCAGTAGTCGCGATTCTACTGTATCAAAACTATTACTTTGCTTAAGTATACTCGCAGTCTACAACTGGGTCTTGACCTTGTTTTAGCAAATCTAACAAACAAACTGATGATGACAGCCGTTGTTTAACAATTATAAGCATTGGAAACAGATTAGTCGGGTGACTAATTCTACGAAAATTGTAATCGGCACTGTTCTCCATTAAACAAGTTTTGTACGTGCTTAAAAACACGCTGATTCATAACCAACCAACTGTAAAAATAAGACAATAATTGACCTACATTTTATATTTATTAATTTCTTGACGTATTTGTTCTTTTATTAAAAAATACTATCTTTTGTAAGAAAGGTTTTGACTAAGGCACCTAATTACCATAAAATAAAGATTTTATTAATGTACCCAAAACAAGGCGTCATCAAAATCCCTTAACCTAATTACCTAGTTTAAATTAGATAAATGTTCTTTAATCTCTATTCTCTAAACGAAGTCCTGCTTTATCGACAAATTATTTTCAGGTCAACTACAAACTCAGCATTATCTCACTCTATTTACACAGCTGTGATCAGGCATTGACCCAAACGTTCTTCATTAAATTGTAAGGTTGTAAACAAAACGTTTACGCTTTATTCCAAGTTCAACAAACATTCTACATCAGTATTTTGTGCGAATGTGGCGCTAATCTTATTATAAGCTTTACAGGATTATCACGTTTCTTAATTGAGTAAAATGAATTTTTAGTTGTAAAAAGAATTCAATTTTACGCGGAAACGACATACGATACGATAAAATGTTATTAAGGTTTGTTGTGATATCAACAAACAAACATGTGTCATCGGTCGACAAATCCCCATAATTAAAGTACTATTATCAACGCGTCAAAATGATGTTAAAGTTTCCAACTTCATTATTTTTTTCTAAAAAGTAGTACGTTCTAGAACAAAGTTGTATAAGACTGTTTTGATCCTTTTGATGTCTTCTATCACCCCTTAAAATTAAGGCGTTCTAACTCCTGCCACCCTGTATATGGATAACAAGGAATTAGTGACGTCGCCTGTCAGCTTTACATCATTTTGTTTGTGTTTTTTCTATTATTTGTTCTTTTAATAATTATTTTACCTTCATTCCATATTGTTTTAACACGTACTGTTATCCACTGTTAATGTTACATATATTTGTTTTATTTTATTAATCAAATTATTAAAAAAAGTAGTTTTTTACCTCTATTACTTTTTATATCTATCCATTGCTAATATAAAAAAAAATTGTGTTGTTTTATAAATCAAGTTGTTTGATTAAGTCACTTATTTAGATTGATAGAAACTTTGTTAAGTTGAAAAACTTTATTTTCAAAGAGATGAAACAGCTTAGATATTTCTTGTTAGCTAATACATCATTGAATCTTATCATTGTCACTGTATAAAAAGTGTCATTAAATTCTTTAATTTAATTAACATGTCTACTATCGAATGCAAATATTCTAACCCCTGAGTTTGAATGCGCATAGAAAAAATGCTAACCGCTCAAATTAATTCAAACAAAAGCAGTTAGATAGATAATAATTAATTTTTGTATAAAATAGTAAATTTTCGCGAATTATGTTACAAAAAGTCGGGTTATTTAGGAGTTTTGACGTAAAGCGTGTCTTTAATAAGTAATATTCCAATAACTACTCGATAGAATTAAATGCAATTTTATGCAAGTAGTTAATAGTGTTTTACGTATGTGGAAGTTTTTGTAATTGGATATCTGTATTATTTCTTAAGTTATTATATCTTAATATATAAAATATCTTTTTTTTACAAAAGATTTTATTTTTTAATAAAACAATAAATACGTCAAGAAATTTCGTAAATATTTACGAATTAATTAGTAAAAAATTCTTTAAAAAATTATTTATTTATTAACTCGTGAATACTTTCAACATTTCTTAACGTATTTGTTTTTTATTAAAAAATACTATATTTTCTAAAAAAAAGATTTTGATTGAATAACTTGAGAAATAATACAGATATCAAATTACAGAAAATTCTACTTACAACAACAATTAGCTTCTTGCATATAAAATTACATTAAATTCTGTCGAGTAGTTATTAAAATGTTAATTATTAAAAACACGCTTTACGTCAAAACTCCCAAAAACCGGACTTTTTGTAACATAATTCGCGAAAATTCAAAAACCTAAAATTAGATGATTTTACAAATTTACTATTTTATACAAAAATAAATTGTCTATCTAAAAGTGGTTGTTGAATTGTTGCTATGCGCATTCAAACTCAGAGGTCAGAACTTTTGCATTTAATAATAAGCCAGATTTTATTTTATGTATATACAGTATGTAAGGAGTATAGCTTAAATTATTAAAACGGGTGATGGGGAAAATTAATACAAACAAAATACTATAAACAAATGTTTTCTTACGTAACTTTCACATCGACATTAAGCCTTGGTAGTATAGTGACTAGCGTGCTGGTCTGTCGCCCAAACGGACCTAGATCGACTCCCGGTGCTTGCAAATCTGGTTAAGGTAGTTAAGCTGCTTAAGGCGGTTTTACCTTAACTGCAACACATGTAAGATTTCTGCTCTACAATCTATAAGTCGGCTGCAGACGCACTATAGGCCTATATAACAATAATCAATAAGTTTTCAGGTTATAGGTAGTAGACTTTAGTATTATTATTACTACCTTTCTAATTACTTTTATTTGAATAAAATCGTTGAATTAAATAAGAACATTACTACAAATTGTTGGATTCACCGCAACCTGATAAACACTTCTAACCAAAGGAAACGATTCTTTGTCAAAGGCAGTATTTACTATGTTGATGTTGCATGCTCTTCATTGATAAATAAAGGAGTTTGTTTACAGGTTGTAGTCGTGGTTATTTTGAGAGCCTTAAAAGATGAGTATTACAGTTCCTTTTCAGACAGTTTTAAAATTGCTAAATAATAAAACATAAAAAAGTAATATATTTCAGAACGTCTAAAACACTTTGGAGTTTCTTTTAAAGGATTTGTAATAAGTGCATTAGAAATAAAAGCTTCAAAGACTTTAAACTTGTTGGGTTTCCCTAGTTTAAACTGCTCTTATGTTGCAAGTTTCAAATGCTATATCTTTCAGGTACTTGCACATATTTATTTTAACGTAAGGATGACTGCACTGTTTAGTTATACCTTTGCGATTACTACCACAACAGATATGATTATATTCTGTGTCAACACTTATTACGAGGGTGGTTCAAATATAAACCGGAATTTTGCTGTAAAAATTTTTATTATTAAGTTACAGAGCTGAAATGTTTTACAGTTTTTCTAGATAGTCTCCGTCACACTCTACACACTTTTGCCATCTCTCCGGAAGCTTTAGGATGCCTTTTTCGTAAAAATCTTTCGGCTTGTCACGTAACCATTCGCGCACGAAAGATTCTACCTCCGCATTGCTTTTGAATCGCTGTCCGCCAAGTGCCTCTTTCAATGGACCGAATAAATAATAGTCGCATGGCGACAAATCGGGACTATAAGGAGGGTGTTCCAGTGTTTCCCAACCCAATTCGTGCAATGTTTCCATCGTAAGCCGAGCTGTATGCGGTCTGGCGTTGTCTTGCAGCAATATCGCATTTCGGATTGGAATCTCGCGTCGTTTCGATCTGTAGGCAGGTTTCACCGTGTGTTTTAGAAGGTTACTATAATACTGCGCGTTCACAGTTCGTTGTTCAGTGAGAAAATCGACCGCAATTACTCCTCTCATGTCCCAAAACACGGTACACAACACCTTTCCCGCTGACAGTGTAACCTTCGCTTTAACTGGCGCGCCTTCCTCTTGCTTCCTCCACTCCATAGACGCGCGTTTACTCTCCGGAGTATAGTAGTGCACCCAAGTCTCGTCTGTGGTGAATATGCGCTGCAATAAATTGTCTCCTTCGTCTGCATATCGCTGCAGGAGACGCGTGCAAACTTCCCAGCGTGTGAATTTCTGGTCAAAATTCAAAAGTCTTTGCACCCATCTGGCTGATATTTTGCGGTAACCGAGCCGTTCATGAATTATTTGCTCAATACTGCCTATGCTGATGCCCACTTGTGCAGCCATATCGCGTACAGTAATGCGTCGGTTTCCCAAAATGAGTTTTTCTACAGCGCGGACGTTCTCATCGGTAACGCTTGTTTTGGGGCGCCGCGCATGTGGCAAGTTTGCCACCACTTCTCGGCCATTTCGAAAAGCGGAACACCAATCATACACTTGAGTCTTGGAGAGGCACTCATTCCCGAACTGCTCGAGCAATTTCCGATAAATTTCCGCGGTTTTTACATTATCTTTGACAAAAAAACGAATAATAATGCGTTGCGCAACAGACACTGGTACGTCCTTCTCACTCATGGCTACAACTACACTGACAAGCGAAATTACGCGGTCCCAGCTGTTCTCTACGCTTTGTAACAGACCAATCTAACATCCAGTACAGCCACTTTAACGACACTAACTTCTTCGCGCGTTTATTCAAAAATTCCGGTTTATATTTGAACCACCCTCGTATAAGTGTTTGTGTAGAATATGAAATGCATTTACAATTTGCTATTTTCTTTGTATTTCTCTTGGAAGTTTATTATTATTGGCTTTGTATTAGTTTTCATATCTAGTTACTATGTATGGACGTACACTATGGTGGTCGTTATTTTACCATATCTTGGGGTAAGATAGATAAAATTTTTACTTTGCACTAAAGCTCACTAAAAAGCTCATTCTCAATAATTTATTAATTCAATTAACAGTTAATAACTTAATGCATTCGCATATTTTTCTAATGATGTACTTGTGGTAAAAGTAATTAATAGTAATTCCTAAATAATAATTCTAAAATGATAGGCGAGCCAATAAAAGAATAAAATAAAACACATATACTACATGTATGCATAGTTTCTTGTTTCTTCTTTTCTATTAATTATTTAGTACGTTACCGTTTTTAAATTATGTGAACTACAAATAACCATCTTTGTCTTGTGTCTTTTGTTTAAGTAATACCAGCAAAAAATCGATACCTAATGGTGATAAATTCTATAAGTATGAAAATATATGTACACTTAAATTTGAACGGACTTTCTAAGTAGGTTAAAAGTTTTACCTAATTGCTAGGTTGTCAAATCAATCATGTAACAGAATGTAGTTTCTAAATTTTGTAATTTTGCTTAAACGATCATGTTTACAAATATATTTAGATTTTTATTGTGATTGATGGGACACTTCTTCTGTTAAAATCTTACAATCACAGTATGTTTAGTAGCGTGATAATGTGTCGTAGAAATTTGTTTGCATAAACCTGCAGAGGGAGACCACGGTTATATAAGACTTTTTTGTTTCTTTTTATGTCCTCTGCCACCTGTTTTAATAATGGCAGTTATACTCCTTACATGCTGCATACACGTATTGCGATGGCTTGTAGTCCGGTATTAAGTAGTAAATTGCTGTAAGGTATTTATTTTTATGAGCAAGGCAACGCCTTCGTGTACACGGTTTTCTTTTGTAGGATCCTTTCGTAGTAGAAAGTAGTATTTTTGGTTTGTAGTTCTGATTGTAGTTTATATCATCTTTATAACAAATTACAAACTTTATTTTGTCTATTGTCTTAATCTATTATTGTTTCGACTGAAGTAGTATTTTGGGTAGTAGGGATAAGTGAGGGGGAGCTTTGGAGAACATTTGTAAAGTTGGGTTTATAAAAGAAGAAATATTATGTTTAGGAGGGTTGACAGTACAATATTTAATGCTTGTGCGATTGAATTAAGATTTTTATTAATCTGTACACTAATTTTTATGTACAATAATTGGCAGGTGTTCATCACAATTTACACAAATTGGTGGTATATCTGGTGTTTTGTTAAAATCTTTGTATGAATGGTTTCCTTGACATTTGATACAACTGAGTTCTATTTGACAGTAATTCCGTGTGTGGCCGAATCGTTGACAGTAAAAAGATTGTGGTTCTTTTTTCATGGCCCAGCTATTACTACTACGTGTTTTATTTTTTCCAATTTGAAGATTTCTTTCCGTTGATTATTGTTAGTGAGTTCTACAGCTATGACTAGTTTTGGCTTTCGTTGTTTATTTAATAACGTGTGGTGGTGACGTTAATAACTGGATAATTATTGCTATGAAGTGACTTTTTAATTTCATCATCACTAAGAGCTAAAAGTATTTTTTTTTATAACAATTTAAAATTTCAAATTAGAGATTGTAAAAAGATTTGGGTTCCCAGAGCGGAGCTATCACTCGTTTCTTTTACTTCCAGTACCACGTCTCCGTTACTCCCACTCTGGTTCCGGTTACCCCTCTCCTGGTGTAATCGTAAAACGGGGGGGGGACTTCGTTGAGTTGCGCGGCTTGTCTGTTTCTCCACTTAATAGCATATTTCCTTTTTTGATACCAAATTCCTTAGAATAAACGCTATTTAAATATGTTCTGCATATGAATGATACAATGAACATTGATTTACTAGGTGATAAGGAGCAGACGTGGCATTTCATATACATTATTTACATTCCATAAGGGTAACTATGAATAAATGCTATTTAAATACGGATATGCATATTTACAGAACGGGAATTCATTTCTAGATCATTTCTAGTACATGGAATTTCCATTTTAATTAAAAATCTTTTCAACTTTAAAAATTCCTCAATTGTTAAGGTTTATAGGTCATATTTTGCGTGTAATGTTATCTACTGCTAATATTAAAGGTATTTGTTTTATTATATAAATCAAACTTTTTGATTAAATAATTTATTTAGCTTTACAAAACAATTTTAGTAAAATATTTTTGTTTTATTTTATAAATCAAGTTGTTAAAAATGTAATTAGTCAGGGGTGTTCATTAAATATTGCGTCACAGAGTTTGTCTGAGCATTTGCAACTGGTTTATTCTAGATTCGATTAGTAGCATCCATACTAAAGGGAATATAAAAAATTCTGCCATTTATAAGTTGAGTACTTTTTTTTGTTATAATCGTGTCCAGTCATTGTAACTGCCATATTTGCTTTGTCAGATAAAACTTTTTACTTTTATGAAAATTGTTAGAAATTATGTTACCTGTATTTAATTGTGTTACGAGATTGCGGAGGTAGTATTTCATTATGAGAGTACTCAAGAAACAATTCATTTTAATAAATAGTGTAAACATACTAAATAAATTGTTATTGTTACGAATTTAATTTATAAAACTCCATAATCATGAAATAAATAAATGCCATTAGTAAAAAGTTTTACAAACTTATTTTAATTTATCTGACAATTATTTCGACAGCGAAGCTGTCATTATCAAAGGTAATAAAAACATAAAGAAACATGCCACTAAGGTAAGTACATAAGTAGATAAAATAATAGAAATAAAATATTTAACACTTGCAGTAACGAAGAATTACTAAGCTCAATGTGTTCGTGTGTCACTGCCCCTTTGGCAACACGTCCTAAACAAACAAAAGGAAAACCATAATAATAATAATTAAATATTTATCAAAAATCGGCTAGTCCAAGGGACCCAAGCTGGTAACTCGTAATGCACTTTGGCATACACAAAACAATAAAAAGGATAAGCAGTCACTGATACACGCAGTCCAGTGAATAACCAGTAGCATACGCAGTCCACCAGCTATACTGCTACAAAGAAAACAAAAAGGGTTCCTAGTCCCAGTGCTACGTCTTCGCAGCCCACTAAGTGCAAGAAATGCTCTACCTTCACGAACAAATATCTTCTTTTAAAATGAATGCTCCAGAGAAAAGAATACATGATATTAATTTAAAAATAAAAACATGTTATGATCAAAAGTAGTAAACCCGGAAGAAGAATCTAAATAATTCGTAATATAGGTTAAAAATAAACTGTAATAGTTAATTATAATAATAGTAACAAAGAATAGTCAGTAATAAGGATTAATTGAACTAGAAAAAGTATTCAGAAAAAGTATCTATTAGAACATTAAAAATCAGGTGTTATGAATTATGCAATTGTTGCAGTTCACTATTTTCCCCTTTTACTTTGGCATTATGTATCGAAGGAAACATCCGTTTGTAACTTGAGATCATTAATGTATGTAGATGCAATATATATTATAATAAAATCCTAAGTACACTGACTGCACTTAATTCTCCCAAATCTCCCTCTTCTTGTTACAATTGTAATATAAAATGTCGTTTCCTCTTACTACAAAGGCAAGAAATAACAATTAACCTTACTCACCACAATAGGACCTGAAGCCAGGAATTACTCTATCAATAAGGTAAATATTAATTAATTAATTTTCAAATTATGCCAGATGTTCCACATCTAAACTGAAAGCAATTCAAAGTAGACAGCAGAAATTCTGCATAATAAATTGCAACTAAAATAGAATAGTTATCAAGCACAAGTATCGTGTAAATTTTTTCCTCCATTTTTCATTGTCCTTTGGGGTGATTTTTGGAGAAATGTTGAATTTTTGTACATTGTTTAATAGTAATTATATTTAGAAATTACTACCAGTTTATGCAAATCCTTTTGTTTTATGATTGTTTTATAATTTTGGTTATTACCGACAAAAGGTGTTTCGAGAATCGTATTTCCTTTGTGAACATTCTTGAACTAAAGTTTCAGCTGTCATCACCTCTCCTTCCTTACTTGTAATAATAATTAATTGTAATTCATTGTGTCTACATGTAGGACGAACAGAACTGCTTAAGGTATTGTTCAAAATTTACTTCTTGAACTCGAACTTACTTGTAAATGATTATGTTTCCAGCTGAAAAATTTGTCAACCATTTGATTTTTCCTTCTCTTTTTTTACGTTTTGCTACGTTTATATTTTATATGTATTATGATATTTTTATTCATCATTCTTCAACTTGTTCGTTCATTTTTATGTTACATACAGTATGTAAAGGGTATAACTGCCATTATTAAAACAGGTGGTAGAAGACATAAAAAACAAAAAGGTCTTATAAAGCCGTGGTCTCCTTCTGTAGGTTTATGCAAAAAATAGTAAAGTTGCAAACTTTGACGTCACATTATTGCGTTACTAAACATACTGTGATTATAAGATTTTAACAGAAGATGTGTCTCATCAATCACAATAAAAATATCTAAATACATGTTTTTTTGTAAACATGATGGTTTAAGCAAAATTACAAATTTTATAAACCACTTTCCGTTACATGATCGATTTGACAACCGTGCAATTGGGTAAAACTTTTAACCCACTTAAAAAGTACATTTAAGTTCACATTTACAAATTTATTGTCATAATTATTATAAATTTTATTAGTATCTTGAGTGTATCGACCTTTTTTAGTGGTATTATTTGAACAAAAGACACAGCTGGTTGTCTGCAGTTCACCCAATTTTTAATGTGTAATACACTAAATAACCAATAAAAAAGAAGAAACAAAACATATGTATGTGTGTGTATTATTTTATTGACTCCCTTGTTATTTTAGAATTATTATTTAATTATTATATTACAATAATATGCGAATGCATTAAGTTGTTAACTGTAAACTAAATTAATAAACTACTATAAATAAACATTTTAGTGTACGACCATGCGTAGTAACTAGATACGAAAGTAATAAAAATAATAATAAAATACAAAGAAAAATACCAAGAAACTTGCAACATAAGCTAACATTTTAAGCAAGGGAAATCCAAGTTTAAAGTTTTTGATGCTGCTATTTCTAATGTATTACACATTCTTTTAAAAGAAACTTAAAACTGTTTTAGACCTTCTGGAATCTGTCACCCGTATTGTAAGTGTTTATCAGGTTGCAGTCCAACAATTTGCAGTAGCCATTTAATTCATAAGTTTTAATAAAATAACGCGAAAAGTAATGTTGTAAAGTCGTAAAGTAATCACCTCTTTTAATATTGACAGTTATACTCCTTACACGCTGTATAATAGCTACTTAAAACTAAATACATTTTGGCATTTTTAAATGTTCAAAGTACTATAAAATATCAACTAATACGAATGATCACATTATCCTTTATCCATAGTTGCCTTTTTACTCCTATTTCCACTGTTTGACTTGAAAAAGTCGCTACGACAGGCACTGTTAGCGTGAAGTTTGTGTCCCGGTTTCCTTACTATAATTTTTTATTTTAAATTAAATCAGCATCCACCTTTTTACATTATAATAATGCACATGCCTTCCTGTAGCTTTTGTGGTAATACTGCTGATGAGCGACACTTGTTCTGTTCCATATGTAGCAAATATTTTAAAATAGCTTTTATACATATCTCCGTGTAAAATTCGTACTGGTTCGGGTTCAACGTGGTCCTGTTCTGTAAGAATTGTTTAAAACTAGAGAAATATCTTAAAGGAATAATAGCTTGCCTCCAGAATGAAATTCGTGAATTAAGATCTTCTGATTCACACAATTCACAGCCAACACTAACTCCGTTAGATTATGAAAAAATAATTCAAGAAGTTTCTGAGAGCGAAAAGCGTAAAACTAACATTGTTGTATATGATAACATTGTTGTAAGAAGAAAACGCCTAACTTATCTACTGAACAGCAATCTCAGCAGGACTCTGTCTCTACACACGAAATTTTGTCTCTTGTAAAAACAGATACTGCATCTAAAAAAATTGTTGTCTTTTAGATTAGGGAAACTTAATTCAACAAAACCTGATGCGTGTCGCTCAAATAAAGCTTCAATATAAGTTAGTAAAATGTCACTGCAACATATAAAAACATTTCCTACTTAGCTAGATCTGATAAGTGACGCAATATTAAAATATTTCGAGATGAAACCCCAATGCAAATGCAACTTTACAAAAGATGCTAGAACTTCTCTAAATAATCGCATATTAAATGGAGAAGCCAAAATGGAAATACCATACAAATAAGGAATACTAGATTCGACCAACTGATTACCTATCCCAAATATTTACTATCAGAACTGCCGTGGACTTCGCTCTAAAGACTTGGAATTTTTTGAAAATATATTTAAACTAAATTATGATTTTGTATTAATTACTAAACTATGGCTCTGCGAGTCTATAAATAGCCCCAAATCCTTCTCTTCATACTACAGTATTTTGCAAACAGATAGACATTTCCGAATTCGTGGAGTTGGGGTTGTTTTGCATTCAACTTCAACAGTTCAATGTTTTAAATGCCGCTGGAAGTTTATTAGATTTGACGTTTTCGAATTTAAACGCAAAGGTTTTAGAATTACAAGATGAGCATGCGCTTGCCCAGATTGATCGATACCATCCAACTCTTTCCATATCTGTCAATTCTTTCACAACTAATGCACATTGGCAGTTTCCTAAAAGTGGCTACAACTTTCGAAATGCTAATGTCTTATACAATATCCTTGATGTTATTGTTCTTTGATGTTCATTTAGCTACCATCGCCTCTTTCCTCCTTGGTTTGATTCAGAAATTCAGAACAGGAGGAGATTACTAGCATTGTCTGATATTTATTATTACCATAACTTTAAAAGAGTTTGAAGATAATAAAAACTTAGATTTTGGGTGGTTATTCTACTTATCGTGCATCTGTTGTGTCTTCCTTGTAGACTACCCTTAAAGAGTTTTGGTCATTTATTCACTAACACCATTGGTTATTTTTTCACTGTTTGGTGTTGCATAACGTGACCGAAACAGAACTATTCTCTTTGCTAGCTACTTTTTCTAACAAAATTATTTCTGGAGATAAGATCTCATTTGCGTTATACTTATACACATCATTAATTTGGCTATAAATAATTCAATTTTTCCGAAAGTGCGGAAAAGAACTAGAATTACTTTAGTACACAAAAAGTTCGATTCATCTGTATTGTTCTAATTACAATAATTTCCAATTCTGCCAAGGAATTGAAACAAGTTCTGTATAAGCAGATTTAAAATCACCTAAAACCTTTTATGCCCAATCTTCAGCATAGTTTCGTTTCAGGATGATCAATGGCAACATGTATCTCCTGCTTTGCCCAGTTTGTAAGTGATAAAATTAATAGAGGGCAAGAAGTAGATGCCATCTACACAGGTTTTATTCGAACTTTCCACAGTATCAGTAGTAATTAAATCGCGTCTAAAAAGCAGAATGAATTACGTATTTGACAATGGCTTTCGTTCCTTTGAAATTAATGCCACCTCTGGAGTGTCACAGGGTTCAAATCTTGGTCTCTTTATTTTGTTTTTAAATGATCTTTTATTCTATTTTGCATGTCATGTCCTTGCTTATGTGGATGACATCTTTAATTGCATACAATTTCCTAATGACACTATGAAACTGTAGGCTGATATAATTTTTAACAATATTTAAAATGGTGTGCTGAGTTTAAACTTACTCCAAATGCTTCACTGTCACATATGCACGTAAAGTTTATTTTCTAGTCGCTGATTACTCCATTGAAGCAACAGCTTTACAACGTGCTACTCAGATAAAAAATTTAGGAGTGGTTCGATACAAAACTTTTATTTCATTACCTGAATAGAGTTGGGTGTATTCGCATTTTTACTAAATTGTTCCACACTGTTACTTACTATTTCATATATGTACATAATACTTTTATTATATTGTATTCATTTATTTTATTTACTTATACAGGCGATTAATTTTTATTTCGGCAACCGTCACCAGCGGATTCTACTGCACCAGCTAATGAAAAAAGTTATATAAACATATATTCGAATAGGCACCATTTTCGAAATACAGGGACTTAAAGTCCTACTAGAAGAATACAAAACAATATTAATGATAAATGAATGTAGATAATGAACAAACACAACGTAAATGAGGAGACTACTGTTATTTACATATAACATACTTAACACTCTCGATTAAAACTATAAATTTTATAAATTGAAGAAGCCTGTAATGATATGAGATAAAGTCCACTGCAAACATCCAGCGCGATCGATTCGATGTTTGGTGTAGAAAATGTTTCAAAAGTTGATGGATTTCATTTTGAATAGCTACTTAGATAATAATAATTAATTGTAATACTATCGTTTTTGGAATATTTATGTACTACTAATTTTATTAAATAAGTATTTTTTGGAAATAGATTTTTGAAAACTTCAACACCCTATATCTCGGAAATGGTGCATTTTTGGATATGTGTTTTCTGAACTTCTTTCATTAGTTTGATCAGTAGAATACTATAGTAAAGTTTCCCGAACAAAGTCTTGTCTGGTCTAAAATTCTCCTGTAAGTAGCAAGAATGCCACTTACAGGAGAATTTTTTGCCCAATGGAAATTGGACAAAAATGAATATTACTATTATTTTAGTTTTCCACTATATACATCTTACATGGGTCGGCGTTTGGTACCGCTACACTATGACTGACAAGTGATACTAGCAAAGTTTATGCCGGCAGAGATAGTATCGCAAGGTTTCTCCCTGCGTAGTCGTATTGCACTGTGCTTTTGATACCGCGAAGGCAACCTTGTGATGAACCAGTAGTTTGAGTCACTTCAGTAACTTAAGATCTGCAGGTATAGCCGATCCCAAAAAGGCTACTCTAGGGAATTACTTTATAAGGGGTGTTGTACAAATATCCAATAAATAATTTTGATCTGTACTTAAATCATTGATGTTCTCCAAAAGAGGAAAGTTATTTTCAATTGGCAAAAAAGTAACTACAGGAAGATTAGCACAGTTTTCCAGCTGCTGACCTTTTTACGCCTTTAAACTCATTGAGTCCTTTCGTTTTACCATCTAAATGACAAAAAAGATGTCGCAAAAAACTAATATACTATACATATAGTTTTTGTATTCTATATTTTATTGCTTCCCACAACTCTTCTCACTATGATGCAGGTGGCAAGCAGTAAGAATTTTTGAATAGGAAGGTGCAGTTCCCATGTTAGTTGCTGAGAATTGGCTAAGGCTGATCTTCCAATTCTTCGATGTTTCGCCTATAGCTCCGACTACCATAGGCATTTAAACATTTAAAGAATATTGTGACGCAGTGGTAGGCGTACTTGCTGATCTTTTCGGTGTGAATCTTGTTGATATTGACTGGTAACGGTACTGCGATGTCTATTATAAACGCGTTCTTTGACTATTTCAGCGTTAGTATTATATCTGGGATGTTATTTGGTATATGCCTAATTCAGAAAATACAAACCGTTTCCTACAGACGTTCGTACTAATAGTGAGGGACGGTGTTTGTGAATTCCATGAATTTTTCCGGTAGCATTTAATGGATAATTTTTTTCGACTCTGTTATGCCTATCAAGATAGGCTTTTGGGGCTAGCGTGGTACATCCTGCTATAATGTGATCCAGGTATTCTTTTTGCGAGTTGCATTTAATCATCCAGCATTTAACATTGTTCGGTTTTTTTTCCTAGAATTCGTTTTTGTATCCTCTCATTGCGATCACCTGATGTTGAATAGCCGCGATGAAGCATTTCGTTTCTGTGAGTGAAGCCTTCCAGAATGGAGGTACAGTATCAATACGGTAGTGTCTATGATATCATTTTCAATATCGGACAGGTATTTGCCGTACAGCGCTTGTTGCTCAAGTGTATTGACTCCTGCATGGGGGTTATAATCTATATGAACCAGCCTTAAAGTTGTAGCTTTTTTATCGGCTTGCAATATCGCTTCATGTAATTCACTGGTTTCTGTTTTTTATGGAAATATTGTCCTAACTTGTCTACTTGTTTATGATGCCTGTTCTTTAGGTGTGGGATTCCTCTACCTCCCATATTTTGTGGTAAATTATTATTATTATTATTATCCACACCGAATGCTTTTGTAAAACTAATCTAAAGCTTTTATGCGACTACAACTTACTATAACAAAATAAAAAAAAATTAAATTAAATTTCATTGCAATACACAAATAGACTAATAGTTAATATTTTTTTCTTACCCGAGAACCAATGAAGTAAGTATAAAAACTTGATAGGGTTATTTGTAAACTCTGCTAAATTTGGTGACCGACTTCAATTACCAACGTATTTCACACTTGACTTGACCGCGTGTAACTCAGTAGATACGTTGAATTGGTCCAAATCGTTTAGTGTATATTCTGTTATACACAGTAGGTAGGGAACATTTTGCTACGTGCATATTAGCACTGTACAGAGTGTTACCAGGAAAATATTCAATGGGTGAAAGGTGACCATACGGAGACCCCAAGATTCATAAAATGAAAAACTAGACAAAGATGTTTCGGCATTTCTTGCAAGACATGAGTCGACTATGGATTGTTCGTAAGATTTTAACCATGAATTACTGATATAGCAAACAATGATCGCACATCTGCATTAATAAATTATTAACAAATCTACGCTACGCACGTATCAATTTACAGAAACTACAGCATTGAACTTGAGCAGCTCTTGCCGGATGACTCACTACTTTGTTGACTTTATTATTATTCAGTCAGTAAATACAATGTAACATACGTTTACTAACCTAATTGTGATGCAAATGTTTTTATTTTAAGAATGTGATTTGAACAAAATGAGCAAAACTTACCGTTTAGAGGCAAACAACCTTTATAATGTGTTCAAATAAATCGCGATTTGTCTGTATACACAATCGCGCACGACCAATGATGAATTCGTTTATTCTAGCAAACATATCGGCATTTGCGCGCATTTCTTCTGCAGCGGTTTCAATGCGTGCGAGTAGCTCTTTCTTGGTGGTATCCACTTCTGTCGTGTACACTAAATGTACACGTTTTATCCCACACTAAATATCCCCAAATACAAAACGAGGGGAGTTAAGTCCGGTAATCTCGCAGACCAGGCGATGGGTCCTCCACGTTCTATCTACCGGTTAGAGTATTCGTAAGCCGTAAAGCCGGGGCCGTTCATCTAGTGGGAGTCCGTCGAACACTTCATTGTCCGGAAAGTTTAGATACCAGTCACCGGTTAACCAGTGGGGCAGAATAAATGGTCCTATTAACCGGTTCTGATAAATCCCCGCCAACACATTTACCCAGAAACGTCTCTGGAAAGAATGTCTTAGGACAGTTTAGGGTTTACGGCCACCTAACAGGACGAAAATTTAGAAACTGATGACAGATGCATACGTTCAGATTACCATTTCAAAGATCTGAGTCATTAACAGTTATTTACAGCTGGCTGGAATGGGCCTGTTTATTGTTCTTTAGCTAAAAACGTTAAAAGCACGTACTACTATTTTATTTTGGGTACAATTTTCGAAGAATTTAACTATCTGCTTGGGTTTATTATCCTTATTTTGTTGGTGAGCTTTAAAAGTATGTAGGGATAATTTTCATGTACTTTTATCTACTACTTTGCAGTGGCGTGAGTTTTTTTCTAAGGGGGTTGTCATTTTACAGGGGTATTTTGGTGAATTGTTAGTAAGATGTTACTCTACGCATGTTTACATATTGTCTTTTCAGGGAACCAACATATTTTCAAAAACACCCTGTATAGTAGCACACTTTACATTTGCATATTCATGCAGTGCATTTTTTATGGGATATTGCTTGTGTTGGCGTGAAGCAACGTGAAAATAATCTTAGCCCCAGCTTTTAATGAAATGTTAGTTTTTACGTACAGTTAATTTAAATAGGATTACTTTATTACTAAAATCAAATCAAGTCATAAATTATTATAAATCAACAGGTTTTATTCGTTTTAAAATATACAAAACTTAAGACAACATAAGTCGCTTAAAACTGTACACAGACACATTTTCTGCACTTCTATGCCACACATGTATAGTTTTTGTCCACTGGCCAAAAAAGCACAACATGAACAAAATTTAAAAAAATCAATGTAAGCTATAAAACAGAATTATTTTAAACATTATTGAAAAAAAATTCCTAGCATTAAAGGCACTTCTTCTGAATTCGGCGTGGCAGTCAAAATACTAAACAAAATGCATGCTTTATATTGTCATGAGTAATATTTTTTGCGTTTGAATTTTAGGCTAGTGCCGTGTTAGCAGTGTTATTACTCTAATAACTTCCAGTTCTAAAATGAAAAATTTGTTTGAACGTTGAGCCTCTAACTAACGGATCGAACACCGGTAGTCCTAACTCTGCCATATAGCCAACGATACATACATATGATACAGCTATTTTTATAGATTAGTATTGTAATATAACTATGTAAATCTTTTCAGAAATTCTTTAAAATACTTTTTATTGTAATTTATTTAAATATGAAAAGACAAACAACATTATTATTCTTCATAAAATAATATTTCACAGTTTTATTACTGCCTACATTATACTATCTCTTTATTAACACCTTTGACATTTTCAGGTTTTGATTAAAAAATTATTGAGTATACAATAAATGCAGGTTTTATGTATTAAATGATCGGCCGAGTGAATTTGATTTTTATCTTCCTTTTCACTCCTACTGAATCATGGGAGATAATTAGTTATAAATTGCTGGCTTGTTGCTGGCAGCAATGTAAATTACGAACTTAATTCGTTTTAAAGCCGCAAAGCAAAACAAAACATAGGTTGCAATTAGTGTGTCAGCAGTTGATAGATACTGTAGAAAATCGATTGTACATTGAATGACGTTTTTTACTACAGCGTATTAAGCTTCAAAAATATGAATTGCGCTATTGAATTTCTTATTTTTTTAATATTCAGATGTAGAGCGCGCATTTACCGAACGCAGCACTGACAGTATTAATTGGATTTTGTTTTAAAAGGGTTCTAAAAGAGTGACTACCGTCTCATCAAAGAGTATTGATTGGTTAAATAATTCCTTAGTTTACTTCATTCTGTTCACTTACGCATAAACCATTGCCCATCCATGCATTATAGAATATGTTTATTTAAACTTTATACACGATCAATTGCATAGCTCTCTTTCATACCAATTCACATTCACAATGCGCTCGTTCAACATACTGTGTCGTTATTTTTAAAATAATAACAAAAATGGTGTTTAATCGTCTATTAACAAGAGAAATATTATTTACATACACTAATTTAATCTTAACTAATTATTTAACACTATAATTATAAATTGTTTAACGAACTTAAATGCTAGATATTTACAAACTTAAAGCAGATCATATAAGGACTATTTATATATTATTACAACAATTATTAAACATTTATTTATTCACTAATATATTTGATTACAAATTACACAAAGCCCATTTCAATTCACCGGTTGAACACTAATTGATCCTCTTCTGTAGACGACGGTCGATTTATACCCCCACGTAAACGTTCTAGAAGACGTTCGAACATACTTGTGTATTACCTCGGCGATGTCTCATATTTCGAACATCGTAGATAGGCCGAGAATCTTCTAGTATTGTAGCTCATGCCGATGTGTCATATATTTTCTCGAACGTTCTAGTATGTTCTGTGCGGCGTATAGGGAATTTCCCCATTCGCTACAATACCTATGTCTTTCCTTTTTAACACATTCTTATGTATAAACGAAATCGGATCAATCGGTATAACCAGAGGCTCTGGTATAACCAAATAAATATTTTTCAGATTTTTGACTTGTCAAGATTACAGAATTTAATTAACATTTTTTAACTAATTAACATTTAGAAAACAGATTCTTGCTGTTTTAATGAGTTTGAAAAAAAATTACCAGATAATTGAACTGAGAACTTGAAAATTAAGTAGAATTCAATCCACCTTATGCAATAATAACACTGTGCTAAACATGAAATATACAAGACCTCCTACCAGCGTCGAACTGGTGATATTGGGGCCTACCGGACAAACAGTGGAGGGGGCCCCGATCTTTTTGTTAGTAACTTGAACATATGTCAAATCGATTCAATAACTTCATAAATATTACGGTTATATTTGCAAAATTCTCAAGATTTAGCAAAAAGAGTAATACGTAATACGTAGTGCATTCGGGAAAGTGCTGTTCCAGACATGGTTCCTGTGAATGAAGAATTTTGAAAATTAATAGCATATGTTAAATAATGTTTATTGTGGGTTGAATTCTCTATTATTTATTTGAGATTATGTTTTGTCGGTTTTCTAAGATCATTATTTATTAATTTATAGTTAGATAAATTAATATAAGAAAAGGGAATAGAAGAGAAATGGGAAAAAAATTTAAAGAAAATGTGCTAGAGTAGGCCAAAGAGTGCCGTGGCACATCAAAAAATAGTAAAGACAAATGTAAGACGAACTAAATAGTGGAATAAAGAAGTGAAAAGAATTATAAAATAGCTAAGTACAAAACAGACTGAACATAAAGAGAAAAGAGTCAAAAGTCGCAAGCAGAGGATCAAAAAGAAGCCCATAGGAAAAATTCCGACTGAAAATAAAAGATAACTACAAAGAAAATGAAAAGCTATTTTATGGAACGATTAAACAATTAAGAAAAAAAGAAGAATACAATACAGTGAGTATAAAGGATAAAGACGGAAACTACTGATGAGACCAAAATAATGGACAGATGGAGACAGCACTTCAAAAAGTTAACCGAAGATACAACAAGAATTAGAGAAGAAGAAGAAGAGAATATACAAGAGTGTAAAGATGTGGATAAAATCAAGAAAGAAGGGCTAATAAGTGTAATAAAAAAATAAAAATAGGAAAAGTGCCAGGAACTGACTATATTACACCTGAAATGATAAAGTACTTAGGAGAAGAAGGAATAAACAAATTTACAGAAATACTGAATGAGGCAATAAAGAAGAAAGAGATACCAAAAGATTGGAATACAGGAATAACCACTGCAATTTACAAAAACCGCGATAAGCGAGATTACAATAACTAACGCGGAATAACATTATCAAGCATCCCAGGATTCCCAGGAGAAATTTTAGCGCGAATAATAGAAGAAAGAATAAGAAGAAATATAGGAAATACAATAGAAGAAATATAGTGTAGAATTAGAGAAGGAAGATGCACGATAGACCCAATATTTATGATCAGACAAATTAGTGAAAAAACAAAAACAAAAAATAAAGAAATGCATGCCTGCTTCATCAATCTGTGTAAAGAATTTGATAAGTAAAACAAAAGTACACGTGAAAAATATTAAAGAAAAGAGGAATCGAATAGTAAGAGCAAACAATGAAGAGTCAAAGAATTGTACAACAGAAAACGGAGTGAAACAGGGATGTGCCCTCAGTCCCTATTATTCACGATAGTGATGGATGAGTTAATTAAAGAGATAAGAAACAAGATGAAAAAATTAAAAATAAGATATTGGAAGATGGAGGAAGTAAAATTGACAGAATTAATGTTCGTAGATAAAATAGTCATTTTAGCTGATTTAGAGCAAAATCTACAATTTAACCAGAAATTACAAAAGTATAGTATGGAAACAAACGTGGGCAAACCGAAGAACGTGATAATATCAAGTATAAAAAAAACATATAACGTACAAATACAGGGAAAGAGAATTGAACAAGTCGAAAGTATTTAGAATCAGTAATAGAAGAAAATGATAAGATAGACAAAGAAATAAGTGAAAAACTAGAAAAAACTGGGAAAGTATACAAGATAATGAAACCAACAGTTTTGGGTAAAAGAAAAGTACCAAAACATATAAAAACAGAAGTTATCAAGAAAATAGCAAGACCGACAATACTATATAGCAACGAAACATGGACAATAACAAATAGGAATAAATCAAGAGTCTCTGCAATGGGCATAAGATTTTTAAGAAAAATAGAAAACAAAACAAGAAGAGACATAATTAGGAACGAAACTATCAGACAACAATTTAAAATCAAACCGATATATGAAAAGTAGAACAACTGAGATGGTTTGGTCATGTATGTCGGATGGATGAGAATAGACTAACCATAAGAATTTATGGAGTTAAAGTGGATAGTAAGAACTGAAAGTGAAGACCGGAATGAGGCAATTAAAGAAGAGATAAAGAGAAAAGGAACTGAATGAAAAGAAATCGGTCAAATGACATAAGATAGAAAAAGATGGAGAGAAAAGTGCACGAAAGAACAGTAAAGTACATATGGCCTCACACTTAACGGTAGAAAGGCATATAATTCAGAAAAAGAAGAACTAATGGTTTAATTCTTTGTAATTTGTATATTCTAGGTCTTGATAAAGAAAACAAATAGTTATAGAAAGGTCTTTATGAATTTGTAAAAAATAAATTTCAGGACTGAATCTCATGAAGTTTTATTCAGTTTCAACAACTATTACTAATTATTTTTTAATTTAATCTTAATTTTTAACAGACAGTAGTATTCTTGTATTCATGATGTCTGGCTATTCGTCAAGAGTTAATAAAATTGAAATTTGAGGTCTTGGGGGCCCACTTTTCGGACTCCAGGGAGGCCCACCGGGCATTTTCCCGGTTGCCCGGCGGTCCAGTCCGACACTGCCTCCTACCTACATAAACTGATTAATATTGAAGAGTCAAGACTTTTCACGCTTGCAGAATTTTTCTATCACTTCGAGCTTCTTTTTTCCAGTTCACTGAATGTAACTCATCCAGTTTTGGTGCCTTGCACTATTGTAATAGCCAAAACTTAGCCATTTTTTGTCATATTTTGGAAATTTTTTCTCTACTGGGAAGTTAAGAAACGTAGCTTTATAGTTTTAAATAATCAACATCGGTAAAGAAATGCTTGAGTCATAGCCTGAAACAGTCACTAAGAAAAGTTTTTTTTTAAGTTTCAGCGGTTCAAAATGATATATACTCAACAAACAAAAATTCTTTCTCTTCATTTATTGAAGATATATTTTGTTCCATTTCTAGGATTTTTTTTAATTTGTTAAGAAATGACCGAGTCTGGCCGATAATATGCAAAACAACAATTTCTTTTGATTATTCTAATCTGCCATTATAGTCCAGTGTCCAGTCAATCTACACATTTTACCTTGTAAAAAGTCAAGTAGTGTTGGTTTTTGGATATGTTTTGTATGTTGGGCCGCTTATTAGAAATCTAAATCTTCGATCATGGTTTCTTTCTGTTTTCGCAGAATATCGCCTAAACGATGTATTTCACAACGAACATGCTTAGTTTTAATTTTAAAGTAACCTAAATATGCTACATTCTGAGTGTAGAATAACTTTGCTGAACCCAATAGTTGCCAAGATACAGCTCTTCAAAGTTTTGGTAGTTATGAACATCATCAATGATCAAGCCAGTTTTGGGAAATGGAGGGTGTTGAGAAAACCAGTCTCTGAGCTAATCCATATTCTCATTATCTCGGGTAATGTGAGATGGCTTCATATCCACATGTTGCTGAGATGTTACTGATTTAATATCACGGTATTTCTTAACTTCATCAAAGATGTTCTGAAAATGTACCATTCCTAGAGTCCATCGACTAAACACACTGTCAAAAAATGCATAAAAAATGGGAGCATTTCTTGGTCAGAAACAAGATGAAGACCCCAGTTTCCAATTCCAAAGTGTAGCAGATTTAGTTTACTTTAAAATTAAAAATAGTAACTTTCGACGTAAAACACATCGTTTACAAGATGTTCTTCGAAAACCGAAAAAATGTCGAAATTTTCATCGTTTTACAATATGGCAGTGGCTCATCAAGATCGAAAACTTAGATATTTAATAAGGACTCCAACCTACAAATCATATACAAAACTCGAATATCCAGAACTACCGGATCTTTTACAAGGTAAGGCTGTTTTCTGACGAATTATAAACTTCATCACTGAAACATGAAGACATTTCTAAAAATATTATGTTATATGCCAAGAGAATAAAGTGCATCTTTTAATCCTGAATGTGTTATTAACTATATTATGTTGTTAATTATATATGTTATTATTATATTAATTGTTCTTGAAGTTTATTTTCCCGAGCGCAAGCGAGGGTAAATAAAGCGAGATATATTCGACATATTCGAAAATAAATTTGCAAAATCACATAATTTTAGCATAATAGGTTAGGTTTTCTTGGATATAACGCGATTACTTTACTTTACTCCCTAGGGAGCAAAAGAGCTACTTTACTCCCTTTTTCCGTGTCTGGTTCAGGCTATAACAGTCGTTTTTTTATCGATTTTTATTATTTTTTAACTTTCATAAAGCAACACTCCTCTTCCCAGTAAAAAATTAAATTTCTAAAATGTAACAGGAAGTCCTAATCTTTAGAGCAGTAATTATTCGATATCGCCTAAATTAAGAAATATCGAGAAAAGTTTTTAATACAAAAGTTTCTCCGTTGTGAAATATGCACACTTAGAAAATATTAACAACAATACAGCGTGTTTCACAAAAGCGGGACGAAGAGAACTACGCTATTCTTAAATGAGACACCCTATATATTTTAGCTGGAATTAATTTCCTTCACAGTTGTTTATTCAACAGTAATTTTTTTGAATCCGTTGCAACTTGCCAATTTCTAAATTATTTTCGTATTTTTCTCAGTGTTTGATGTAATAAATAAGCTACAGTTCATTCATGTATTTCAATTTTAAGAACATCTTTTGCAGACAGTATTATCAGGACCCTACAAATACTATTAAAATGTTTTCAAGTTTTGTTTATGCACAGAGTGTTCAAATTCTATCTTCAAATTTTGATAATATTAAATTAGATTTACTCAATTTTTTAAACGGAACACCCTGTATGTTTCATGGAAAACTAAAACTTCAATTAGTACTTTATCCAATCCTAAAATATTTTCTTCGTTAAGTGCGGTGTTGCGAAATTATTAATTTTTTTTTTAAATAAATTATTACCTTGAACAAAATATCTCCAATAATTTTAGGTTATTTTACAAAAAAAAATAAAATAACTTGAAATCTTTTTCATTTTGATTTATGCACATCATATTATAATGCGTGTAATAAACTTTTGTCTAACGTTTAACAATGTCGCTTGTGTAATTGTGAAAAAGATTTCCACATTCTTTCTTTTATATAACCTCTGGTAGCTGCATCTAAGCAATATACGAGTCCATACTGGTCAAATCGGGAGATCTGGCAGGCCAATTAGTTGGTCTTCCTCGACCTATCCATTAATTTCCGATCGTTTGATATGGAGCCGTACTCTCCTATGGAAATGTGCAAGACCACGACGTAACCGAAACCACATATCTTCCTTAACTTCTGCTGGAGCATGATGCAGTAAATTCTCTTGTAAAAACCATAAAGATAATTTCCCATATCAAAAAACATCCCTAATATTAAAAAATGACTCAATTACATAATCATGAATTATACCGAAATTAAGAAACATCCATTTGGCAGTTGCTGCTGATAAATAATAAGTCTAAACATTAAGTATTTTGTATTCAAATGAAAAGTAAGTGTAAAGATATCGTAGTGATTTTCAAAAGTTCTAAGATTGTCAAAATTCTCTCAAAAAATAGATATTTTAAGGAAAAAATTCATAATTTGGCAACACCGAACCTATTGAAAAAAATATTTTAGCATTTCGTGTTAGCAGAAGTCTTAATTTTCAGTAAAATATACAGAGTGTTCCATTTAAAAACTGAGCAAATCTGATGTAATGTTATCAAGATTTGAAGGTATAATTTGAACACGCTGTACATAAACAAAACTTGGAAACATTTCGGTAATGTCTGTAGCAGTGGCGGCTTGTGTTACTTGACAGCGGGTGGGCAGTAATGATAAAAAGTCTCATTCGCATGAGATTGTTCTGTGCTGCAAAAACTTCTTTGCTCTATAAGTCATTTTAATGCTGTTTTGTGCTACTACGATAATTAATTTGTTTTTGCATTTTAATGATTGCATGTGAAATTGTTTTATATGGAAAAAATTCATTCCGTATTTAAAAAGAATCCCCTAGTATTTGCTAGGGTCTCTGACCCGAGAAATTTCCAATAAAGTCCCGGGAATTCCTCGATTTTTTGTTGTCTCGAGTCCCGAGAAATAATTCTAGACACGGGAAGATATTTAATTAAAATTTTTACTTTAGAATTAAGGATTTATTTGTTTCAATTTCTTGAGAAAATTATTAGTTAAAACATGTAGTTCCGAACAAAAGTGTCGCCTTACATAGGGATTGTAGGATTTTTTTAACCAGTTTTTTCGAAAGAAACTGGTAAACAACCATTTAAAAGACAGACAAATTATTCACAAGTTGTCACAAACAATCAATACAGGGAAAGAGATTAGTTTCGGTAAGAAGCTTCTGTTAGGTACCATACCCGGCCAAGCCATTCAATAAGAAACTGTACTTTCTATTCAATTATATTCAAAGAGGGTTTTAATCCGGAATTCCTACCTTATTTATTAACAGGTACTAGTTTTTTATAAATTAGCTTAAAATAATTTATAAATTAGCATCGTCGCAACGAATAAAAAAATTACTGTTGAATAAACAAGTGATAGGGAAATCAATTCCCAGTAAAATATATAGGATGTCCCATTTAAGAAAAGCGTATTTCCATTTGTTCCGCGTTTGTGAAACACCCTGGGTTGTTGTAAACATTTTCAAAGTAATCCAAGAAACTTTCGTATTAAAAGTTTTTTTATATTTAATAGTTTAGGAGATATACACACCCTGTATATGCCTTATTTAAGCAATATCGAGTATAAAACGAGTATTAAGTGAATAGACTCAAACCATAAAAATCGGGTATGCGTTAGAGCAGCATAGAGCATTAACTGCTAAACCCATCGCCATAACCTGTAAGTTAAGCACCCTTTGCAAACCAGTATCAAATTGGGAAGCCAACGTTGTTAGTGCCGAAACAAGAATTTTATTAGTGAAAAGTATCACAAAAACGAGAATTAATATTATTTGCTTGTAAGGTATATAGTTGGAAGTTCTGTATATAATTAGCTAAGACCAAGTTTTGTAAAGTAGGTTGCAAGCCTACTTAATAAGTAAAATTATTACCGTAAATTTTAGGTTTTTATGTAGGTTAAGTGGAAGAGCAGCAAAATGACACTATGTCATCACGCTGAACCTCGCCTACAATCGTTAGTTCATCAACTGCAAATGTATTACTAATGAAATAATAAAGACACTACTGTTATTATTATTATTATTATTAAATTAAAATTCAATTAATCCATAAGAAAATAATTTAGAGAATCCAATATTTACCTAATAAAATGAGGTAATAATTCTTGACAGCTTGATAATTGTTTTTCTTGATTACATTGATAGAGGGCGTTCATTTTTATAATAAAAGCCATTTCTATTTATAATTTATATTTGATTGGAAAATTTATTTTTTTAAGGGAAACAGAACCCCATTTTTTAAGAAAAATTTAAATACATGCTTTGGGTGTCATTTAAATGATTGAGAATTACCAACAAACAAAAAAAATATAAATATAACATTTACTTTATTTAAAGTTTAAACCCAGGTATTTTATAAAATATTTTATAAGAGGTTGGGAGAGAGGTTTTATAAGAGGTCTCTATATAAGTTACGGGATAAATATCATAATCGTATTTGGAAATTTTATTCGTCTACTTGAGATAAGGCGCTTGATATTTTTAACTATAAAGGAATCTACAGAATCCTTATGGAAAATAGCTTTCACCAGATTGCCCTGAAACTTTGCTGAAAGATAGTTTGCGAGGTGTCAATGGGCACAAAGTCTAAAAAATTATAGTTTTAGAATTACAGCTGTTTGAAGTTGAAAATTTTGGCACGCCGCGGGTGGGAATGGCTCTCCGTCAAAATTCTTAAAACTTTGGTAAGTGATAAGTCCCTAATGTGTAGAGCAAACGTGTCACAGGGACACAAAGTCCAAACAATTATAGTTTTGAATTACAACCGTTTGAAGTTGAATAATGCAAAAATTGCTCAAAACTTTAAGTTTGTGCTCGTTGACACTTCGGTCTCACATTAGGGATTGTCATTTACCAAAGTTTCAAGAATGCTCGCCGAGAGCCATTTCCTATACCGATTTTGCGGTATAGGAACTTCAAACTGCTGTAATTCGAAGACTATAATGTGTTGAACTTTATGCTCATTGACACTTTTGACCTACACATTAGGGACTACTATTTAGCAAATTTTTAAGAATTTTAGCCGAGAACCATTTTCCATAAGGTTCTACCGGGTGCACTTCAAATGACTGCAAGTCGAAAAGTATTTTTTAGGCTTTGTGCCCATTGACCTATCAAAAACGGGGGTTGAAATTAAAAGATTTGCTAATAGTTTAAAACGTACAGAAAGTAAAGTAAGTGCAAAGCAGCGGCAGCTTCGACTTTTCTGTCTTTCCAAAATTCTTTGTCTTTTAAATAAATACTCAAATTTAGTGAACTTGAAATGAGCGCCATGTATTATTTATTATTAACCCCCACCAGAAACACCACAAAAAGCTTGAAAACAGAAAGTTGATACCATAAAAGACAATTCAATAAATGTATGCAAATAGTAACAAATAGTGGGCTAGTAATTAATAACATGCAATTCATATAATTAAATATATAGATAATAGCAATGCAATCATTTAAAGCAAGCAAATATACATATACAAATAATAGATATAGTGTGTCGATCCTCGTCTAAATCGATTATATATCTGTGAACAATCAAATTTCCTGCGTATAGGTTCAATTATTAAACTAAAATGTCAAACGTATTGATACCCTTGACAATTATGCAACCAATATTACGTGACAGCTGGGATTTACAGGAATATGATTACTGTTGTGTGTTATACCACGATAATTATTATATATTTTATTAATAAAGATGGATAAATATTTAACAAGAACAATAATAATTATTATTATTTCCTACACTCCAATACGCATACACATGATTTTACAAATTGAAAACGATAATAATGAATACGAATAACAATCCTGAACGTGGAAATTTACAATAGGTATTTAAAATGTTCTCATCTTTGTTCTAGAAAGTTTTTATTTTTAAAACCATTTTTTCAAAATACCAATATAAAGTTTCTAATTTTCTTCGTTTACCTACATTATTATTAAATAAAGTTGATAAAAAGCAATGGTGGTTTTATAAAAGAAGTTATTAAATTTTGTATAATAAGCAGTTCATTTTTTTTTCATCAGCTGTCAAAATATATCAGATTGATTTCATAACTCTCAGGAGTGTCGATGCATTTGACTTGTTATTTTAATAATTGAACATATTAGTTTTGAACATATCACCTCCATGAGCAAGTATTGTACCCTTAATAAATTATAACTAGACAAAGTTTCAAAATAGTTAACACACCAATAAACAGACGTATATCTATTTTCAGAAATAACGGTTCTAAGGCGAAAAGGGTTTAAATAGGTTTAATTTAAGGCGCAAAAAAACACTTACCCGAAACACATGTATTTCATCGATATCATAGACACATCAATAATAAATTGCAAATAAAACCTTACGCGCCTAAAGGAAACATCTCAACGATATTTTCTTGGCTTATTTAATTTAGTGAATATGGTTTTTAATCAAAAAATGCTCGACTCCACATTCTTTTAATAAAGATTCTAAAATAATGAACCAAAGAACTTAAATTACAACAAGCTGTAATAATATTGAATATTAAAGTTGGAAACTTATGTAACATATGCCTAGTTGTTTTCCATTTAACAAAACTAAATAAAGAAGGCAAATTGATGTTTACCAATGGAAGACATCCATCTTTCTAGAAATTTTACCCAAAACTTCTTATCACACCTTTTTGTGTTCCTGTTCGACCTCGACATGTAGTGATAAAAAGTTTCTTCCTGCAGATTATTATATAAGATTTGCAAGTAAAAAGTTGCTATCATTTTTTCTGGTCTCTTACTGTATATCTTTTACTATAATAGTCGAAATAATTGTTTGTTAGAATTTGTGTCTTTTCTAACTATACTATAAACCTGCACTGAATCTTAATTCAAAACTAAAAATTCAACATGAAGGAAAATGTTTTCCGATAACAACAAAGTGCTTGATTTTACAGTTGCTTTTTATAACAGTATACGTATTATTCAATGAGCGTGTGATGTAGTCTCTCGAGTAGAATAGTATACTTTTTCTACGACTATTCAAAAGGAAATTGCACTTTGCGGTCAAGACAATTAATTATTTATTGTTTCGAGCTTTATTAGGTGAAATTCCATCATAATGAAATCAATAAATCAGATCAATAAAAATTAGTTATAATAAATTTGTACAGTTTTGGATAATTGTCTATACGGATGTTATTTATGTTTAGTGTGCTTCGCAACATAGAATAAAGTGCCCATAATGATGGAGATTTGTATATCTTTCATAATTCTCCAAAGTAAGCTAACCGAACGTTCTCAGAATTGAATTGACATTTTTGAGGCTTTACCAATCCATAAAGTACCACTTCGTATTTTATTTAATTTTTCCGACAGTAAATATATATATGTTTCTTTTGCCGTTTGTAAAATATCCAGTGTACAATTTTCATTGCTTTTATTGGAATCAATTTTTTTTCTTTTTATTGAATTCCAAGCATTATTTACAATCTGTTCATTACACACAGGACATTGGTGAGACTGACCCATCGACAGCCTCTTATTTCAACTAACAGCTACCTATTATACATAAACAACCATTATAGAATTGACTACTTGGATCATAACAGAACATAACATTAATTATTAATTATGCCTTGGTAAGTACAATAGGTCGTGCAGCTTGAGATCAGTTGCTAACGCATTATGATGGTCGGTAAATCGTGTTTGATAACGTGTACTAATGGCTCTTATTTCCTCCTTGACTGTAGGTATTGCAAGATCGCGATAGATGATTCGGTTGTGTATATACCACGGTGCATTAGATATGACACGAAGTATCTTCGATTGGAAACGCTGGATCTTTAATATTGTAACGGGAGAGAAAAGGAACGAACCTCTTTTCGAGCGACAGGTGGTGTGTTCTGCCGCCTTCGAGAAAATGACGCATCGCACAAGCATGTAAATTAGACGTGGTTTATTCTAGCATTTTCTAAGAATACATAGAAGGTTCCAGCGATTTCTGGTGCGTTTATATGAAGATATAAAAGCGGATGGCGGATAAAAGGCAGGCAGTCAACAGCAAGTCATTAACTGTGTATTACAAAATAAATAGTGAATATAAATGTTGTATTAGAAACTCATAGTCTGTAAATAATAGTTTTAATGGTTTATAATCATAGCGTTAATTTATAGTGTATTCATTAGTGTATAGAAATAAATATTTGTTTGTGAATAGACGATTTAAACAGCACTTGTATTATTATTTGAAAAAGAACGTTACAGTGGTGTTACAGGTGTGAGGTTTTAAAATAAATAAAATCGCGTAATAATTAAATAAAGTGCTGTGAGATTAAATTTTTAGTGTTAAAAATAATTTCAACAAACAATTAAGATGGCGATGAAATTGTTGAAAGATCTGAAAGTAATAGACTTGAAACATGAACTGGAAGAACGAGATTTGGAAACAACTGGCCTTAAAAACGTGTTAATAAATCGGCTAAAAGAATGGCTTATAGAACAGCAAGAAGATCCTGAAAGTTTCCTCTTCGAAATACCTGGACCCGCAATTGATACTAGTTTGTTGTTAAGTAAAATGGAAGAAAGTTCTAGAAAAGCCGAAGAAAATTCTAGAAAGTCCGAAGAAAATGTTAGAATGCTAAAAGAAGAACTACTGGAAAAGTCCGAAGAGAATTCTAGAATTTTAAAACAAGAATTACTTGAAAATACTAAAGCACTGGAAGAAAATGTTAAAATGATGAAAGGAGAATTGTTGGAAAATGTCAAAGCGTTGGAAGATAAAGTTTTCGAAGAATTTTTGGAGAATGCCAGTGCGTTAGGACTATTGGAAGGTAGATTGGCGGAACAAGATAGGGTAATAAAGATGGTAGAAGAGAAAATAGCCCAAATGCAATTACCACCAACAACTAAGAAAGACGATATGATCGAAATGCTGGAAGATAGAATGAGGCAACTACGGTTTCCCTCAACTTCTGAGTGGCCGTTTAATGAAGTAAAGAAACAATTTAAGGAAGAAGAAGGTTCTAAAGATCACCTAGAAGAGTTAGTACTGAGAGTTCTTCGGAAGGAAGAAAGCCGTAAGAAGAATCATCAAGAAGTTCGAGGGCCTCGTTGTTGGAATTGCGGCGAACAAGGTCACATACGACGTCGTTGCCCTAAACCAAAACAGGTTCAGCAGTCGGAAAACTAAAGAAGGTCGACGAGTGGGGGCGAACGTTGACCTTGAGTAGAGATGCCCCGAAGATCACCATCCATGCCGTAACATCAAACAATAGTACCAGCAGTTTGTTCGTAGATGGGAAAATTGCTAACCGAACTGTTCCACTACTTATTGATACGGGGGCGACAAAATCCATCGTACGCCCTGATGTTCTACAATCAAGTATGAAGCTGTTATCAACAACTACTCAACTCCGTACAGCAACAGGTGAAGCGATACCAACACGCGGAGTGGTGAAGATGAAGATTGGCATTGGAAGTGAAGAACGTGATCATGAGGTGCTGGTAGCCGATATCACTGATGACTTCATCTTGGGAATGGACCTCCTGAGAAAATTTGGTTTTACGTTGGATTTGAAAGAGGGTGTTTTGAAGGTCGGTAACGAAGAACTTCCGTTGCACCCACGAGAAGATCCGGTTGTAAGGGTTTTGCTGACTGAAGATGTGATATTGCCGGGTCAAAGCGAGATGGTTGTCGAGGCGGGTTTGGATGGAGATCTTCGGGTAGGATGTGTGCGAATGATGGAGCCTGTTTGTGATAAGAAGATCCATAGTGGCATACTGGTGGGAAAAGCGCTGATCAAGGTTGGAAAGAGAGTACCGGTGAGAATTATGAACGTTAATGTGGATCCGGTGACATTGAAGAAGAGTACCCTTGTGGGACAGTGTGTGCCAGTATTCCGAGTAGCCAGGTGTATGGCTGATGTTCCAAAACCAGTGCCCAAAGACCATGGTGGAAAATTAGTGGGTATGGTTACTAGTTCGTGCGAAGACCTTAACAGAACGGAAGTGAAAGAGGTACAGGGTTTGGTTCACCGATACCAAGATATCTTCGCTCTTGACGATAGCCAGAAGGGACGGACAAATATAGTAAAACATAAAATCAATACAGGCAACTCTATGCCTGTCCGTCAGCAGCCGAGGCGTCTACCTCTAGCAAGGCGAGCAGAAGCCGAAAAGATTATTACTGATATGGAAGAACAAGGGGTCATCGAGCCATCCAGCAGTCCATGGGCATCACCGGTGGTCCTGGTCAGTAAGAAGGACGGGTCAACGAGATTTTGTGTGGACTATCGGCAGCTTAATGACGTGACCAAGAAAGACAGCTATCCCTTACCACGCATCGACGACACGTTAGATACCCTGTCTGGTTCGCGATGGTTTTCGACTTTGGACTTGAAGAGTGGTTATTGGCAAGTTGAAATGGAACCTGAAGACCGGGAGAAGACCGCGTTCACTATTGGTTCTGGACTATGGCAGTTTACAGTTATGCCTTTTGGTCTATGTAATGCTCCGGCCACCTTTGAGCGTCTAATGGAGACCATCCTGAGAGGGTTGTCGTGGAAGACCTGCCTGGTATACCTAGATGATGTGATTGTAGTCGGAAAATCATTCAACGAACATTTGAAAAATCTAGAGGAAGTGTTCCGAAGACTACGTGGAGCCAATCTGAAACTGAGTCCGAAAAAGTGCCACATATTCAGAAAGGAAGTGAAATATCTCGGGCACGTCGTATCACAAAATGGAGTGGCAGCCGACCCCGATAAGATTCGTGCTGTTCAAGAGTGGCCAACACCGAAAGATAAACACCAAGTTCGTAGTTTTCTTGGGTTATGTACCTACTATAGGCGTTTCGTTCCTGGGTTTGCCAATATAGCGAAGCCTCTGACAAGGCTAACTGAAGATGGACGCGAGTATGTTTGGAGCGGAGAGTGTGAAACAGCTTTCCAACAGCTGAAGCGTGCCCTGACAACCGCACCAATATTGAGTTATCCACGGACAGAAGGGAAATTCATACTTGACACAGATGCAAGTAATCTGGCCATTGGGGGTGTACTTTCTCAGATACAGGATGGACAAGAAAAGGTCATCGGCTATTTTAGTAAGGTTTTGTCTAAAGCCGAAAGGAATTATTGTGTGACCAGAAAAGAACTATTGGCCGTCGTGAAGTCCGTTGAGCACTTTTACAAATACTTGTACGGACGGAAGTTTTTATTGAGGACGGACCATGCAGCGTTGAAATGGCTTCTACAATTCCGTAATCCTGAAGGCCAGGTCGCAAGGTGGATCGAACGATTACAAGGATACGACTTTGACACCGAACATCGAGCGGGCACTAGTCATCGAAATGCCGATGCTCTTTCAAGAAGACCCTGTCCAACGGATTGCCGTCATTGCTCTCGTTTGGAAGAGAGGGTTTGCCAAGTATTAAGGACTACCATCGTCAACGACAATTGGTTGCCGGAAGAATTGCAACGACAGCAGGAGGCTGATCCCGAACTAAAAATGGTACTGGAATGGAAGCGCGTGGGAGAAAGGCCTGCCTGGGAGGCCATCAGCCCTTTTAACAGAACGCTCAAAGCATATTGGGCCCAATGGGAGTCCTTGAAGGTGGAAGACGATCTCCTGAAGCGAGTACTGGAGAGTGAAGATGGCACCACCATTAGGTCTCAGTTCGTGGTTCCAAGAAGCCGAGTGGCTACAGTATTGCGACATCTCCATGACGGTGCCTCAGGAGGACACTTCGGTGTGAAAAAGACTTTGGAGAAAGTTAGGGAGCGTTTTTATTGGGTCAATTGTAAAGAAGACGTGAAGGAGTGGTGCCGGAAATGTGAATTATGTGCCACTGGCAACGGACCCTTGGGGAAGCGAAGAGCACCTATGAGGCAGTACAATGTGGGTAGTCCTCTGGAGAGAATAGCTATAGACATTGCCGGACCATTTCCCGAAACCGACGATGGGAATAAATACATCTTAGTGGCAATGGACTATTTTACCAAATGGCCAGAAGCATATGCCCTACCAAACCAGGAAGCTGCGACTGTTGCTGACGTACTAGTCAAAGAGTTCTTCAGTCGTTTCGGAGTGCCCATGGAGCTGCATTCGGATCAAGGCCGCAATTTCGAGTCTGTACTCTTTGGAGAAGTCTGTCGATTGTTGGGCATTCGCAAGACTCGGACCACACCGTTACATCCGCAGTCCGATGGAATGGTAGAACGCATGAATCGAACAATGGGCAAATATTTGGCCAAGGTCGTCTCCGATCATCAACGAGACTGGGACCGATACCTGCATCTGTTCCTGATGGCTTATCGTGCATCGGTCCACGAAACAACCGGTCAGTCACCAGCGTCTGTGATGTTTGGACGCGAGTTACGGTTACCGTGTGATCTGGAATTTGGGTCTCCACCTATAGAGCAGGAGGTAGCCGGGAATGATTATGTCATCAACTTAAAGAAGAAGTTGGAGGATATTCACGACCGAACCCGAAATAATAGTCGAATCGCGAGTGACCGGATGAAGGCTACGTACGATGTGAGGGCCCAAGAAGGAGGGTTTCAACCTGGAGAGCTTGTCTGGTTATACAACCCACAAAGGCGTCGTGGCTATTCTCCAAAATTACAGCGAAATTGGGAGGGTCCATACCAGGTGAAGAAACGAATAAATGACTTGATTTATCGCATCCAGAAATTGCCAAGGGGGAAACCAAAGGTGGTACACTCCAATCGTCTGGCGCACTATGAGGGAAATAATGACGCAGTCCCGGATCGGAAAGATGAGGCCGAGGTGGCTATCAAAATCGTAAGGCCTGAAGATGATCAGCCAACCTTTAGAGAATTTATGGCTGCGTTCTCTGGAACTAGAAAAGCGCGATTCGGAGTCACGACTGAGATGCAACAAGATCTCTTCCGGGTCCCTGGTGATTATTCCATTGCCCACTGTGTCTCCGCGGATCTCCGTATGTCCAGGGGGATCGCAGTAGTGTTTAGAAATAAATTTGGACGGCTGAATGAACTTCGAGAACAAAATCCCTCTGTTGGTAAATCCTTACGCTTGCCTGATCATGACCGATCCATTTACTACTTGGTAACCAAGCAGTTTTACTACCAGAAACCGAGTTACGCCGACTTGTGGAGGGCACTATGGAATTTGAGAATCGAGTTGCTTACCAGGGGAATTAACAAATTGGCAGTTCCCAAACTCGGCTGTGGGCGGGACCAGCTGGATTGGAGAATCGTTAGAAACATGCTGGAAGTTGTCTTTAGAGGTACGGACGTCAAGATCTTCGTCTGCAGTTTTGACCCACAGCCCGCATTAAGGCCAACGAAGAGTGTAGACTGTTATTTCTACCGTAATGGAACGTGTAGTCGAGGTGAAGACTGTCGATATCGTCATGACCCGTTCTACAGGAATCAGAGCATAAAACCTGTTCTGGGACAGAACAGACTTGAAGAGGGGGGCAGTGTAACGGGAGAGAAAAGGAACGAACCTCTTTTCGAGCGACAGGTGGTGTGTTCTGCCGCCTTCGAGAAAATTACGCATCGCACAAGCATGTAAATTAGACGTGGTTTATTCTAGCATTTTCTAAGAATACATAGAAGGTTCCAGCGATTTCTGGTGCGTTTATATGAAGATATAAAAGCTGATGGCGGATAAAAGGCAGGCAGTCAACAGCAAGTCATTAACTGTGTATTACAAAATAAATAGTGAATATAAATGTTGTATTAGAAACTCATAGTCTGTAAATAATAGTTTTAATGGTTTATAATCATAGCGTTAATTTATAGTGTATTCATTAGTGTATAGAAATAAATATTTGTTTGTGAATAGACGATTTAAACAGCACTTGTATTATTATTTGAAAAAGAACGTTACAATATGTTGGTATCGCTAGCTGCCCTCCACAGCTGTATGCCGTAAGTCCAAATTGGCTTTATGACGGCTTTGTAAATTCTTAATTTATTTTCGTTACTAAAATGGGAGTTTTTATTCATAAGCCAGTACATTTTGCGGTACGTGTAGCCCAATTGGAGCCAAACATGTTTACTTACATGTTAACAAAGTTGGTGGTTGGTAGGTCTGAAGTGCAGAGTACATACAACAGAGGACCCAGAACGCTTCCCTGTGGTACTCCAAACTCAATGGGCATAATATGGGTGCAGGCAGTGCCGTACTTAACAAGGAAGTGTCTACCTGATAGGTAGGATGTTATGATTTGACAGGAAGGGTGAGGTAGGTTGGCTTTAATTTTTAATTATTTTTAGTTATTAGAAAATGTAAACAGACTTGAGAATTGTAACTATCAGCATCAAATTATTAAAACCATGTTATGAAAACCCTTTAAAACAACATAATTAAAACATTTGAATGTCGCGCTGCGTCATACTATACAGCATGCACAGGATGGGCTCGTTTGTGGAATCAACGCACGTGCTTATGCGTATTACCCTTATTGTACAAATTGTATACAGATATCTCTTCTCTTTCATCTATGAAAGCAAAGCGTTTGGATTAAATAAACGAACTTGTGCTTTTGTAAGCTTAGCTTTTTTATGATTAGTCACAGCCCGTGGGTAATAAGCCATTACTCACGCCCGTGGGTAATGAGTACTATTATTTATTAAGAACACGTTTATAATTAATGTATTATTTAATAGGAGTAGAAAAAGTATTTTTATAGCAGTGATGCAAAATATTTCATTCCATCTCAAAAGCGTGAAGATTTTATAAATGAGATCAAAATAGATCTCTCATGAAATGTTTTGCACCTATTAAAATACGTTTATAAAATAGAGCATTTTAATCGCATTCTAAACAAGCCTTTCCTGAATGGATGTATTTACAATAAGTTTCGAAACTTCGTAGTTTCGAAGCATTCAACTAAATTTTAGATTCTAGAATGATAGACTATAGGTCGATTTGGTCACAGAATGACTTGACCGATTGCGATATTCAAAGCACCCGTTGCCACTTTAAACTACTAAATTCGGAATGTAATGAAATTTAGCGTATTTAGTTCCTAACTCGTATTATTACATAGCTTAAACATTGAACAAGCAAACTAGGTTGGTAGTTAATAGAAATATTAAGAGTCTGTTATAACCTACAAAAAAGTTCACTTTGTAGTTTGTTAGTGCGGAAATAATCTTTAGCAGCAGTACGTTAAAAGTACGCAAACTTACCTAAAATATTGAGTACTTGTTTGATTCTTGGAGGAGCTATAAATCTTTTGCAATTTTCTCGTTTAATTTTCTGTGATCGATCATCTTTCTGTATTTTTACTTCGCAGAAGCATCCACATTTTTTAAACTATCCGTAGAAACCTAACTAGAAGTTAAATTTTTTTATTATCTAGTAGATAATGAATTTCTTCTTTATATAGTGGGGATGGCGATAGAAATCAATAAAAGCGGGTTGCTTTTTTTGTTCTAACTCCATTTCTAGTAGTATTAGTCAATAAGTAACAAAATACATTAACAAGGATTAGGACGAAACCCTGGTGGCTGATCCGATTTTTCGCTATTTTCAATGGTTACCGGGATTTTAATGACAGTAAAACAGTGGATGTTTGGGACGTGGTCTTTTTTTAATTAAACTCGAAAAACAAAGGAATTTTGACATCTCAGTTCAAGGGGGCTGTTTTTCACTTAGTTTAGTTACTTTCATCACCATTAATTAAAGCATCGAACTTTGGACACAAATCAGCGAAAGATTTCTTATTCTTGGAATAATCGGAAACAAACATTATTAGTGGAGTTTCCTTTAAAAAACAAACTTTTGCGTTAGAAATTATTAATAATTATATAATTGATCTTTGAAATATTAAAATTAGAAACTGAAATTGCTAAAATTATTTGTACAACCAATGGCTTACTTAATGATAGGTATACAAATGGCACACGTAATCTAAGTTTCATTCGTAGACGTGTAAAATTCTCAGATCTAATATTCTGCGTAAAAGTTTAGAAACTTTCTGGTTCGTAGATTAACTAAAATATAAAGACCAGTGGCGGACCGTGCCAAATTATCTTTTGGACGTGCTTCATCCCCCAAAACGTTTGTTTTGTTTTGCCTGTTTATTTTGCAAAGTGAAACAAATCGTATTTTATTGCTAAATGCGTTTTATGGCTTTTTTTTACTTACGTGTACTAGATTTATTAGCCCCGACCAAATTTTATCGCTACGGTCATCACAAAACAACACGCATAGGAAACAAAGTAAAGCATTCTTTCAATTACAAATCTAATTGTTTCACTTAAGATTCGTATCCTCTGAACAGGTGATAGCGCACATGAAATACAACAAAAAAGGCTTACCCAGATAGCATGCAAGCAAGTATTCGATGAAAATTTCTTTCTAACCAACTATTTCTTGAGATTTGGAAACAAGAAGAAATCCGACGGAGCCAAGTCTGGCGAATACGGCGCATGTTCAATAACTAGAATCGTAGTTCGTGCAGTTTCGCCATCGCAATTGCCTGACTTGTGGGATGGGGCGTTATCCTGTTGGTACAAGACCCTTTTATTTGCCAAATGAGGCATTTTAGCTTTGATTTCTTTGTTCAGTCTGTTTAATAACGACGCATAATACTCGCCTGTTATTGTCCTCCTGTGTTGCAAGTAATCTATGAAAATTATTCCTCGGGATTCCCAAAATACGGTAGTCATGACTTTCCCAGCAGATGGAATCTTTGCTTTCTTAGGAGTTGGCTCGCCACGTTTTGTTCATTGCTTTGACTGCTCATTGGTCTCCGGAGTGTAGTGGTGAATCCACGTTTCGTCAACAGTTATGAAACGTCGCAAAGAATCTTTTTCATTACGTTTGAACATGTCTAGACATTGCTGAGAAATGGTCATTCGAACTCGCTTTTGGTCGATTGTCAGCAGACGCGGCACACCCATCTAGCACTAAGCTTTCTCATGTCCAAATGTTGATGTAAAATGCAAGGTATACGGTCGTATGAAATGCTTATGCTTTCTCTGCTATCTCTCTCAACTTTATTCGGCGATCTTTCATCACAATTTTATGGACTTTTCAATTGTTTCTTCATCGGTAGCTGTTTTTGGTCTATCAGAACGTGGTGCATTCTCTATGCTTGTTCTGTCGCGTTTAAATTCAGCAACCCAGTTTGCAACTGTTGCATACGAAGCCGAAGGCATACCATGAACTTCATCTAACTCCGTAAGCCTTTAAAAAAGAAATTTATTTATTTATTTACTCCCACAAAACGGGCAAGCCTAATTACAATGTGGATGAGTTCCCGTTATATAACTACATACATTAAACGAATTAATTTCTATAAAAAAGACATAATACTTAAATAACTAAAGAAAAAATAACTAAAAACAAGGAAACAAAAAAGAAATCATTTATTGGAGTTGGAAAGAGACGAAATATATTTTTCAGTATGTGAGATGTAGATAAGTAAATATACTATGAGTTTGCCAGTAAATTTAATAAAGACTTCTTAAACGATACGAAGGATGCATCAAATAAATCAATAATCATTTCATAACTGATACGGTTAATTGTTGTTGCCATTCGCGTCATTGGAGAATAAAATTTCAAATTAGTTCTGTATCGTGAGATGTACAAGAGGTTTCGAGGACGGGACCGATGAGCTGGTACATATGTTTTATCTGTTTATATCCTGTGTTTATATCCAATCCGTTTGAAAATTTGACAATTGTTGTACAAACAATGGCGTATTAAAAACAAATTATCAGCACGCGCGCATAACGCCATCTTGTGGTTCATTCTAGAAACATTCCGATCTATCCTCGTATATAATGAGCTTGATACAAGCTTGTCATTGAGCGCCAGAGTCGCTGAAGATCGTGCGGACGATGAACCACCACGTGGTGCCAATATTACACAATATTATACGGTTACTTAATATCTAATGTTGAGTCATCCATATTGGTTATGTGAACTGTTTTATTTAGAGAGTCAGTCTTTTGTTAACATGCTTGATAGAAGGTTGTATGACAATAAAAGTATTGTTTGGGGTATACTTGTTTGAATCTACAATATAAAAGTCGTCTAAGTCGACAATCGTGGCATCATGCACATATACAGAACCACAAAGACATATTCATAATTATGACTTACGTGGCAATAAGGTTTTTAGATTAACTCCAAGAGGTCGAAAGTGGGTAGCACCAAAAAAATGTAGGTGGCAAATTGTCAAAGGAAATCATGACGATATTGGCCATTTTGCTTTTGATAAAACTATAGAAAGAATTAAACAAAATTATTGGTTTCTTAAAATGAATAGATTTGTGAAAAAGTACATTAACGCTTGTTTGTACTGTCTCTATCACAAAGAGCAAGGTGGCAAAAAACCCGGTTATTTACACTCTGTCCCCAACTATGCTAGACCTCATCACACGCTACAAGTATTTACTGGTAATTACCGATGGATTTTCTAAGTTCACGTATATTAAGGCGGTACCAGACACATCTACAAAACACGTCATTCAGAGATTAGAAGAAATTTTCTCAGTTCTCGGTAATCCAAAGCGATTAATAACAGATGCCGGAACAGCATTTACCTCGACATCTTTTAAAAACTACATAGAAAGAAAAGGGATCAAGCTGTTTGTAACAGCAGTAGGACTGGCTAGAGGGAACGCGCAAGTAGAAAGAACGAACAAAACTGTACTAGACGCATTAGCTACTATGGGAGCTGATACTACTCAAGATAACTGGGACACCAACCTTACACAAATCCAGCAAGGCTTGAATAGCACAAAACACCGAATCACACAATACACGCCTGCGGAACTCTTGTTTGGCTTCCGTCTTAAAACTGATAGCGATATTCATGATGTAGCAGAAGAGGAAGAAGATTTAATTAATGTAACAAAAATTCGCAAAGATACAGCTAGAAAGCTGGAAGAGAACAGACTCAAGCAAGATCTAAATTTCAACCGGAAACGTAGTCCACCTAAGATCTACCAAGTTGGAGATGTAGTGTTAACCAAAATTACCACATTTCCCGCTACCAGGGAGAGCAAAAAACTACTCTCAAAATTTTGAGGCCCCTTCAAGGTAGTTGAAGTTCTACCCAACGATCGCTATAGAGTTAGAGAAGATCGCCATACCCAAAGAGCTAACCGCCCATATGAAGGTGTTGTTGGCATAGAACATATGAAACCCTTTACGGTTCAACACAGTTAAGGTAAGCACTTTAGCGTGTTAAGAATAATTAAGATAGCCCTCGATGGCAAAAGATAGCCCTCGATGGCAAAAGATAGCCCTCGATGGCAAAAGATAGCCCTCGATGGCAAAAGATAGCCCTCTATGGCAAAAGATAGCCCTCGATGGCAAACGATAGCCCTCGATGGCAAAAGATAGCCCTCAATGGCACAAGATAGCCCTTGTTGGCAAAAGATCGCCCTATATGGCATAAGATCGGTCTAGATGTCACACCATAGCCCTTGATGGCATAAGAAAGCCTTCAATGGCAATTGCCATGTTCTCCACGTTCGATCTAAAATTACCCTTTGTCTTGTTTTATTTGAAAGTGAAGAATCAGCAGCGTAGTCGGTCCGAGGACGAAAGACATTGCAGGATGACCGTGTAGACGATGAACCACCACGTGGTGCCAATATTACACAATATTATACGGTTACTTAATATCTAATGTTGAGTCATTCATATTGGTTATGTGAACTGTTTTATTTAGAGAGTCAGTATTTTGTTAACATGCTTCATAGAAGGTTGTATGACAATAAAAGTATTGTTTGGGGTATACTTGTTTGAATCTACAATATAAAAGTCGTCTAAGTCGACAATCGTGGCATCATGCAATGACCCTGGTGCTCCAATGTCCACTAACCTAAAACGATAGTATGGACCACATATAGCCATAAGTACCATTCTAAAAAGGGGCAAAAGTTTTGATACTATTGACATTTATAATAATAACCGTAAAAACGATTGCTTGCGCATGCTTTTTACTGTTAATTTATAATTGTTGTATAAACCGGCATTACTTTTTTTTACTTCTTACGTGTTAAATTAAATTTACGTCTTAAGTGTTAAGTGACTGTATAAACCAGGCATAAGGAGATACTCTTAAAGTTTACATAATTTTAATTAATGTACTATTGGTTTCATAATGATCTAGGACAGCAAGAATAATATGATGCTATTTTTTATTATTTGTATTAATCAATGTAACATCTAAAATTTGAGTTATAAAAGTGTAATTTGCGTATTAAGAATTTTACTTTTAGTATTCCAATTCAAGCGTGTTGTAAACTTAATTCATGTTTTAATCAAGCTTGATATACACTTACAGGCTTAATATGGCAAACGTTCTAGAAACTAGTAAAATAAGCTTGACGAAAGTCTAATAAATCTTATATAAAAGCTGAAATCAAGCTTTGCAGGTTAGCTAGGTAAACTTGTTCTAAGCTTATAAGCAAGCAAGGAAGCTTGCTGTAAGCCTGTCATGCGGGAACTAGGAAGCTTGCTATAAGCTTTCAGGCTTGTCACAGCAAGTCTGTATCAAGCTTGCCGCTTTGTCATGGCAAGCTTACCTCAAACTTTTTTCAAACTATTTTTGCTTTCTTAAACTATCTTTAATAATAACCGCGAAAAAAATTGTTTTTGAAAAGTGGGATGGTAGTCACTGGTTTAAGAATTACAGTTGGAGCTGGATGCACCTAACTGCATTTTTAACATAATATCTGCTACATTGATGCAGCTTATAGTTGGTCACAGTTTGTTTTGACTATTATTTTCAGCAATTTGCAATGCAATTTCTGGCAAATGTTTTTCAATGTGTGTAAAATAAAAAATGGTATAAAGATTTTTGGTTTCTATTGACGAGTACTATCATACATTACATTTATACGAAAATTAAGTAACAGATCCTATATATGCTTATTAAAATGTGTTTTATAATTTTTATCACGAGTTTTACCGAAATCTTCAATATTTAATTCGGGTTTAGGACTACCTTGGTCTTTTACCACTAATTGTTCTTGACAATTTCAATTGATGAACTTTTCACTAAAATTAAATATAATGTTCATTTTTGAAATACGTATATATTTCGTATACAAGCTGTGATAATATTAAGTTCAATGTCCTCTATCCGATGATGAAAAATGGAAAACCTGCTTGCCCCCCTTCTAGGGGAAAAGAGCAACTTTGAAATGTTAAATGGATAATCCTATATTTTATTGCAAATTCGGATTCTAAACCCTGAAACATGTAGATTCTATTTGGAACATATTTTCGATTAGTGAAAGATGGCGCTGTCGACTTTAAATAATGTTAAAAAACTGGGTACTCAAACTTTAAATGTAAAAACTGTCCCGTCTCACAACCCCAAGGGTGAGAAGACTGCTTAATTTGAGCTCAATTTAATATTGCTTTCGATAATATTAATGACACTATTTAATCTTTTGGAAGAGTATTTCGAGAGATAATCGCAAAATTTCAGTTTTTGCGATTATAGCGCCATCTGCCATGACTCAAAAAATGTTCCCAATAAAACCTACATATTTTGAGGGTTTAGGGGTATCCATTTAACATTTTAAAGTTGCTCCCCTTCCCCCTATAAGGAGAGCTCGGGGGTTTTCAATTTTTACATAATTAACATTACATTACATAATTAATTAATTAACTTAATAATATCACAGCTTGTTTTGTTAAAAATATCAAGACCCTGCATTTAGAATTGGTGGACGGGTGGCCTGAGACACCCTGTATACTGATGTATACGAAGTATTTCCTGTATTCTTATAAGTTATTGAAAAACAATTTTGTTACAGAAACCATTGTTATAAAATAAATTCACTATTACAAATCTAAATTAGTTTAAAATAAAAACTAAAAAATATATGTTCGAAAAAATCACCTACACAAACGACTTGAAATACATTTCTGTACTAAACGTGCTGCACGAATTGCAGCTATTCTAACCCATATATTGTGAGCCTGCGAATCCATCCGAAGATCGGCGGCACTTTTCGCAATAGCCTGAAGCTTACTACAAAAACAACGTAGTTACACAGCGATTTGTTTTAGCGGACTTGTATTATCACAGTATTTATTTGACCTACTCACTGACTTGTACATACTAATAAGTCCGGTTTGAAATCACAATGTGATGTGTATAATCTCTGCATATATTACATGTACATTGCACAACCGAATACTTATCACTTATTTAGAATAATTAACAATGGATATTTTCTTGAAGTACCTTTGGTTGTTCTGCTGTTCTGTAGCACTTAAAGATGGACCGCCACTGATGTAGACACACCTGAACAGCGTCAATAAATAGAAATGTTATTTATCATTATACTTTGGAATTTGTAGTGGTTTAATTAATCTTAAAGAAGTTTATATCAACCTATTTGTATCTTATTTTCAAATATTAATATTCCCAAGAGGAAATTTAGAAGAAACAAAACAATTAATAAATCACTGAAAATACATTTATTTTTTCTTCTGCTCCTCTAAATTGTTCCAGTTCAGTCTTATTGAGATATATTTGTTTTGTTCTGTGTTGCCTAACTTCACTTAGTAATCGTATCCGCTACTGAAGAGTCATACAATAAAACTAAGAAGGTACAATTTAGTTAACAATTTTTGAAATTAGTTGGAATTTTGGGAAAGACTAAAAGCATCCAGCCAGTTAATATTTATGCTTTAAGCATAACGGATCTCAAGATCGGAAATAGCTGCCCTAACAGCGTTAGTAATAATTGATGGACTATCGATAACTTTGGAGAAGTTAGAAAGCATTCTAGTTGCTACTCATGTTTACAAAAGCTGATTATGTATTTCGAGGATCGCTTTTTGTTAAAAAGTGAACAGGTTCTCCCATTAAATTGAAGTGAAAACAATAATACCTTCTAAAATTTAATTAAAATTTAAAACATCTTCTGAACGAAAACATTTATTTAATTTTCAGTTTTAGAAGATAATAAAGGTATGAGGTAAGGTGGCAGATGTTAAAGATGTAGTGGTTTATTGCCGAGTACACTCAAACAAACACTAGCTGTTGATAAATGTTAGTTGCAGTCACCCTACACGTCACTTATTTCAATTACAATTTCAGCTAGAAGGGTTAGGTTTACTTGATTGTGGTGGTTCTAGCCTTATATGTGCATATAGGGATGCATTTACTAAAAAATATTGTTGTCCTTTTTTTGCATTATATATCTAAAGTTGGAGCTACGATTGACCAACTTATAAATTGTTTTCTGCTGGCTTTTTTGAAAAAGGAAACGACATTTTATGACACCATTATAATTTTATTGTATAAGACATCCTGTGATATAGTACTTGTGCATTCGTGAAAAACTATTAAAATTGTTTATTGAAGATTAACACTTTTAAGATTAAAACATATTCTTTAGTTGAAGGTTAGAACCAATAAACGTCAGTATATTATTTTAAAATTGGCATCCCTTCTCGGTATTTGATATTATAATACAAAATACGTTATGAAAACAAAATCATGTGTTGAGACCGCTAGGCGTACGACTTATAACCTATTAGCATTACTTACTTTTGTTTTTTTTCTAATTAATACTGAAGGTATGGAAAACGCGCAAGCTTAATATCTCAAATAAAACTGTACCCCAGTTATACATTTTCTGCGTCATCAGTACTACACCATAAATTCCTCTAAAATTCTCTTTAAAAATTAATATTATGGACTATACTTCATTTTGAACTATTAAAAAGAACTATACACCCGAGTGAGATAGACTGTTGTGTAATTTTCGTTATCAAAAAATGTTAAAAAACAAAATTTTCCTTATTTCAGAATATCTCTTTCAAACTCGATATGTGTCATTAGAAAAAAATTTTCTTAATAAAATTTTTCCATAATTTAACAAATAAGGTCAGTTTTTGCCGATGTTTATTTAATACCAAATTTGACAGATACCTACACAACCAGCATCTAAGTAGCAGTAACGGAGATCGAAACTTTGATTGAGTAGTTGTTACGTAACTACAACTAAATTTATAGCTTTATAGGTTTAAGTTTTCCAATTTGGAATATTTTAGTAATTATGTAGTTGTTTCTTTCACTTACATAGTTAATTACTTTAAAGTTGTTACAACTTCAAAGTGGTATTCTGATTGTAGCAGTAACTTGCCCAAAGCTGCTTTAAAGTTTTTAAACATTAATGCAGTACTGAAAGTTATCGGAACCTTACAGTAGTATTGTAAGTAAAACTAAACGTTTTTGGCTACTCAGGAGAATCACATTAAAGTGATTTTTACTACATGTTTTTCATCAGAACTACTACAAAGTTCCAGTTACTATTAAAAATTACCAGAAGTGACAGTAACTTCTATTAGGCAATCCAAACCAATATGGCTCTGTGGGCAAACATTTCTATTGGCGCGTGCCATAAAATCACCATTTGACTATTGGATTACCAAATCAGAAAGAGTCTACTACTCGTATATACTTCCATATATACTATTTTTTAAATTGTTACTTGATACCTATTATATCGATTCTGTATCTCTAAAAAATAACTTATTTAAGTAGAAGTCGGGAATTAATATAGGGGTTCAATAGAATTTTTATTACTCTATATACTAATCTCTATTAATAATAATAATAATAATAATTACTACAACCCATAACCTAAACCAAGGCCCCAGAAGCTATAAGCTTGTGCGGGAGGGAGGGGGCGATTATTATTATTATGTAGGCCCAATGTGCGGCTGCAGCCGACTTATAGATGGAACAGCGCAAATCCCACATTTATGTTACAGCTAAGGAAAACAGCAGAAAACCTTAACCAGATCTGCCAGCGCCGGGAGTAGAACCCGGGCCGCTTGGGTGAAAGTCCGGCACGTCAGACATTACACTACCAAGGCTTCTTAATAATACTATTTGCTTCTTCTATTTGAAGTTCGGCGACGCTCCAAGTAATCGTCGATAGCCCATCAATTTTTACTAAAACAGTTTGAAAGCTATTTCCGCAGACTTCTACTATGCCACATGTACTGTTATGTTTCCAAAAACTGATAGTCAATAAAAGACGCATTGTAAAGTCAACACTGCACTATTAATCGATTTTTGACTTTGAAGTTTTATTGCAATTTACTAATGAAGTTCACTTATAAAACAGCATTGTGGTTGAAAAGAGAATGAATAATATAAAGAAATCTACAACTACTAGGAAAATGAGAAAACTAGCTATATAACCATATATACAGGGTGATTCAGAAATAACTGATATCTTTTAAATGGTAGGTAGAGGGGAGGCAGTAGAGCTAATCTACCTTGACAAGTACAGGTCAAAAACGAAGTTTTCCAGAAAATTAATTTTAAAGTTTTATTGAATTTTTGGATCCGGTCCTGACCTTGGATCCTTTTGGATCCAAAATTCATTTTCTTGAAAACTATTCGTTTTTGACCTATACTTGTCAAGGTAAATTAGCTCTACTGCCTCCCCTCTATTTAAAGGATATCAGTTATTCTGAATCACCCTCTATAAGTAGCATATATGACAATAACGTTTCCTATGATAATACATAAAGAAATTAACTTCATTTTTTATATTATCCAAATAAATTGTATATGCAGGTATACAGAGCGAAACCTGTAATGGAATAAATTGGGTAGCTTGCTGGTACATAGATAATTTTTGATAGAAGTGCCTAATCACGTCAATTTCAACTTCTACGTATTTTGGAATTCTACAAAAAGGATCAAGTCAGATAATAACTATTTTAATTAAACAATCATACCGAGCAATTAATTGATTGCTCGCGATTGTGATCGCTCTATTTTAATACTGAACGTAAGCTAAATAGCTTAATAAAAACTGAATAAACTTGAATAGGATTTGTTAAAGATAATTCATCTAACCCAATATCTCTATTATTTTAATCACCGTAAACTGCTGAAACCAGCAAAATTCTTTTAAAATCGAATTACTCTGGAATTGCAAGGTTAATATTCACATATAGGCAGTGTTGGAAAATACTCAAGCATTTATTTTTGGAGGATATTCCCGAAGCACAAACGAGAATGAACTCTCAAAGTGAGCAGGACTGGAGAATATACCTTTAACTTGCAAAGATATACCCAAAATAAGGACAAGTTCAAAAGTTCTTGAAATATTTTCAAACTGCTGAAAATGTGCTCGAATGTTCTCCAATTTTCCTGTTCTCATTTATAATGCTAGTTGTAGTTAATTTGACTGTTGGAAGGTAATGTGTTGAAAACTTTCCACCTATTAGAACGAGATAAAGCTATCTTTTTTCTTGTTGATTTTAATTAGAAATTGATTTTAGAAGTTGATTTTAATTGTTAATTTTATTAATTTTTCGTTAGAGACACCTATAATCATGGCCTGTAAATACGTACCATTATATTTAGATTCGAAGCTCAGGTATGCACCTTTACGCCTACCGGACACTTTGCCAACCGCGGACACTTCGCCGACCGCGGACACTACGCCGACCCTTAAAATAAATTGTGCTACTAGACACTTTGCCGACCGTGGACACCGTCGATATGAATGATTGGTACCATTTTTATTTATAGCTCACTACCTTAAACTTTAAAGCAAACCGTAGTTGAACTTTTGGTGTTTGATTAATTTATTTGTACGAACGTCTGGGTGTTCCGTGGACGTCTTATCTCTAAGACACACAATTTAGACACTCAATGGTGGGAGCAAGGTTACTGTCTATTCTCTACTTGTTCTCCAGCCTAGTGTCGAAGCTGTAAACGCTTTCACCCGCCGGCGCTTTCTCCAAGGAGATGGCCACCCGTCCAGATTCGGGCTATTCCCCAACATAATTGGGAACCACCAGTTGGTGTGCCCTTGTCAGAGCTTTGTTTAGGTGTTCACGTTCTAGACGCCCTGTATGTGCCCGGTTCAGGGTGAAGTAGTCTTGAGCGTGAGAGACTATACTTTCGCTTCTCGTAGTCAAACGTCTTGTAAAAATTAAAAGCTGAATGCACAATTTTGTATATTTACGTTTTGTATTACAATTAGTCATCATTTGAAACGTGCATTTTAGTTAAACAAAACTACTATGTCAACAAAACGAAGCGATTTAATTTGCAATAGTAAGATGCAACACAATTGGGCGCTTGAAAATGGTGGGTTTGGACTAGAACAATACACAGTAATATGTGATCTTATCATGTTTTAAAATTTCAAACCTTGCACTTACATATACAGTTAACCTTATTTTTTATTAATGATATAAATATCACCATGAGCGCATTATAATTTTATACGTACTTTTATAAAAACGTCTGGTGCAGAGACTATGAGACACCCTGTATAACGTGAAAATCTACAAGGTGTTTCGAAATAGAACACAATGTATAATTAATATGCACAATATTAAAGCAAAATCGATGTATTCAAGCGTCTATTCACCAACAAATTTATCCAATGTATTCCATTATAGATTTCCATTTTCTATAATGCATACTATCGAAGCATTACTTCTATTATAAATATACAGAATATATATAAGAAATACTATGCAATATTCATTTCATTAGGAATTATTTATATTTTCTTTTAGACCCGTTTATTACAAACGAGAACAAAAAACCAAAAGAATAATAAATATGTTTTGGAGAAACTACGCTTACTACTAACATTTCCTTGAAAAATTAATAAAGATAAGTAAATTATTATAGCCAAGTAATTTTGTGAAATAAAGCACACGTGAGTTCGAAAGTTAATTCTTGATTTTAAAAAGAAAATAGAATTTCATTATACCTGTTTGCCTGCAATACTAACTACAATTCAAAATAATTATTATATACAGTGTGTCTCATTTAAGATGAATACACTCCCGTATTTTCGTTATTCTAAGGAGTAAGAATTTGTGGCACAGTCATACAGATTCACGAGTTGCATTTTTTGACGTACTCAACTTAAATGTGAACTGTAAACCCAGCCTACCACGACCCTTCAAACAGAGCCAATTCTCGATATTTCGATTCGCATTGGAGATATCAAAAAAAATTATTGGAAAAAGTTGTTTAGAATTCAATTTTTATCCTTAGTATCAAGTTTCATGACAAAATTCGCATTCTTAATTTTTCAGTATATTATTAGCGTTAAGTCTGTACACAGTTCAAGTTTACTTTTTAATTCGATAGTGTCATGGAAAACAAAATTTGATTGAACGAAAATACAATCTCACAAAACGTTGAGTTGGTTTCATGTTCTAGTCAATTATCATAAAATGCGTTTGAATTTAAAAGAAAAAATTGTAATAATTCAGTTATTTGGTGATGTTGATTGTAGTAGTAGGGAAGTTGCTGCAGAGTTTAACTTAAGACATCCCCTACGAGATCTTATTAGTCATGGAAATGCAGCCACCGTAAATCGTCTTTTTAATGAAACTGGAAGTGTTATGAAAATACATAACAATGGGCAACCTCGTCGAATACACCGGCATCTTGAAGATAACGAATTTTGGCAGCAAATCGAGCAAACCCACGCATGAGCCTTCGGAATTTAGCGAAAGAACTGAATATTAACAAGGATCAAGTTAGAAGATGTTTTATTCGTCATAAGATCAAGCCATTTAAACCAAAATTCTTACATACTTTGAAAGACGGCGATGAAAATAAAAGATTGGATTATTGTTTTTGAGCCCAAGGTAATTTTTTAAATGACCGGAATTTCCTGAATAACGTTATGTTTACTGATGTGGCTACATTTATCACTAATGGAGTGGTTTCGTCGGAAGACTGTCGATATTGGGCTACAGAAAACCCTCATTGGGTTATAAATTGTAAAGACCAATATTCACAGAAAGTAAATGTATGGTGTGGAATTCTAGGAGACCGAATAATCGGCCCTTTTTTTAATAACTCGTTAAATGCTGAACGTTTGGTTAACTTTTTCGATGGAGAGTTTTGGGAGTTAGTTGAAGATCTTCCTTGTAATATTCCACAGAATATGTATTTGCAGCTGGATGGTGCATCAATCCACAATTCCATAATTGTTCGTCAATGGTTGAACGAGCATTTTCCTATGCGCTGGATAGGAAGACAGTCCTTTTGAACTGTGGCCTCCGAGATCCCCCGATCTCACACCCCTAGATTTGTATTTTTGGGGAATGGTCAAAAATAAAGTTTATAAAACACGGTCCAGAACTCGAGAAGAACTTTGTGCGAAAATAAGACGAGCCTGTCGTGAAATCAACATTCCAGAACTTAGAAGAGTAGCTCAGCAGAATCTTAAAAGAATTGAAAAATGTATTCGATTAAACGGAGGATTAGTTGAGATAGGTTACATTTGATAATTTGCATTTGAACAATAAAATAATCATTTCAAAAATTGATTATTTTAAATTTTTTTACTTATACCTACCAAAATTAAATGCATTTTTGTCAGATTGTATTTTCGTTCAATCAAATTTTGTTTTCCATGACACTCTATCGAATTAAAAAGTAAACTTGTAACTGTGTACAGACTTAACGCTAATAATATACTGAAAACTTAAAAATGCGAATTGTGTCATAAAACTAAAGGATAAAAATTGAATTCTAAACAACTTTTTCCAATAACTTTTTTCGATATCTCCAACGCGAAGCGAAATATCGAGAATTGTCACTGTTTGAAGGGTCGTGGTAGGCTGGTTTTACAGTTCACATTTAAGTTGAGTAGGTCAAAGAATGCAACTCGTGAATATGTATCACTGTGCCAACATTCAAATTTTTACTCCTTAAAATAACGAAGCTACGGAAGTGTATTCATCTTAAATGCGACACACTGTATAATACAAAACAGCTTCATAACTTTCAACTGGTTAAATTAATAAAAAATATTACAATATAATTATCATAATCAAGCTATGAGTAATAGAATTATGCGTTTTGAAACTGATAACAAAATTTAAAAATACAGTCGAACTTCTATATAACGACGTCGGTAAATCTCGAAAAAAATTCGCTATAGGGAAATTTCGTTATAAAGAAATATCACCTTTTGTAAATATTATTTTAATGCTTTAATTTTAATTTGAGTGATTCCGCAAACTGTATAACGCCTTGTATTTAATTAATTGTCTTGATATTGGTGCATTTTTGTCGCCAATTATATGCACCCACTTTAAAACTGCTTCATCTACCTCGCGACGTAGTCGCCGTTGTAAACATAAGTTCTAGCACGTTTTGCTGTAAGTTCACCAACTGATTTTAAAATTGATTCGCGATTTTATATTATAGTCGCTAAACTACTGGCAGGAATTCCAAACTTTGCCGCGGATCGCAATGTCTTTCTTTTTTGTATACAGTTATCATTGTTATCAATTTCCCGCAACACGTTGATTTTCTCAGTAATGCTTAAACACATTTGATTTGACTTTTTTTTGTACTACAGTGTGGTTCACTCACAAAACTAAAGTTAAAATATAAATTTGAAATGCAAGTTTTTAACTTTATGTAAATCCTAATTGAATTTTAATCTTTCTTAGAGGGGTGGAATCTCCATTTAGACAAATAACAATGTGTATAATGCATCCAAGTTTAATCTTTCCTAAAACTCTCATTCAGGTAAATTTTTGGAAATCCCCTGATAATGTAAGAAAATATAGATAACCCAGTTGTAGGAGGCCTTTTAATGACAATTTTAACCCTTCTTAGAACTTCTATTTAAACAAATTTACAAAATCCTTTTACAAGGTTTACAGGTTTTTAAAAATGTGTGCAGGCTTCTTGGAAGATGGGTAAATTTATAATCTTGTACTGCTGCTAATAAGAAAGAAAGGTTGATGCATAATAAATACATTTACCTGGAAAAATTATTTTAGTTACCCTAAAAAATTCGTTATATAGAAATTTTACTTCGTTATTTAGAGACAGTTTTATATGTATTTTTTCTAAAAGGGTAGTGTACAGCACAAAAATTCGTTATCCAGAGAAATTCGCTATATAGAAGTTCGTAATATGGAAGTTTGACTGTATTCGGCGCTGGTGTTCGGTATTGATTAGAGACCCTGTATATTACTTGTAAGAGTTCAGCCAATACAAGAACAGACCCTGGTTGGTTGGACACACGGTGCATGCCTAATTTAAAAACTTGAATAATTTGATATATAAACATTGTTCTTTAATAAATTGAAGAATTTAAGCACGCCTTGTATTTCTTTTTAACTAACTTCTTCAAAAATATAAATTGTAATAAATAATCTACCTTATCATTTACTTTTGGATCCAAAACGGTAGTTTGACCTAATTTGACCATCGTATTGGCTAAACTCTTATAACAAATACTATAAACAGGATCTCTAGTATTGATATAATCAAAGACGATTAATTCCCAATAGACACTGTGACTCGGAAAATGCTCACATATAACATAAGTTTCATAATGTAATTTTTGTTCACTCGATTACACCGCGCAACAAATTTAAACTTGTTTTCTGTAACATAAAACGAATTATACTTTCTATTCTCAATTTATGCTGTAGAATTTAGTCAAATTCAAAGTGTTAGCCCCGAGGGGTCAACCACTCTTCCAAAAAATGTACATGTATTGCCGAAATCCCAAGATTTCCTCGCAATATCTACGATTTCGAGGATTGCCTTCGCAATCTCTACGATTCCGAGGATTGCCTTCGCAATCTCTATGATTTCCAAGGATTGCCTTCACAATCTCTACGATTTCCAAGGATTGCTTTCGCAGCACCTATGATTTCCGAGGACTGCGAGGTGATTTCTAGAGTGCGAGTTTTTTCTTCGTATTGACATGTGAATGTTTGAATAGTGATTTTCAATGTGATTACTAAAGATTAGAACAAAAACATTATGTGCAACATTGATAGTATTTGTACTCGTTGCTTTAAGGATAGTACTATTAATAAAAATGGGCCGTATTCACATCCCACTATTAAGCTAATAGCATGTTTAATTACCATGGCAGCCAGTTCTAACCTTTTCCCACCTATTAGAATTAGGTAAAGCTATCTCTTTTCTTGTTGATCTTAAACATAACTTTAGTTAAATACACCTTTAATAGTGGCATGAGAATACGGCCCAATGTGTTTGTTAGGTAAATTATAAAGATATTACGAAGGATATCACTTCACACTTTACAAATAAAACGCTTCATTTAGAAACTATATACGTTTATTAATTTTAACATTACATAGTATAAACATTATCATAGTATAGTATATCTACAGTTTAGGTCCGTGAAGCTAGCACAACCATTATAGCACAATCAAATAAAACCTTCGTAAATATTTAGTACTCATTAATTACTAATTAATTACTAAAAAGAAAAATTTATTACTGTTGCCTTTTAAAAAAAAACCCGGGTTGTTCCAGCCTCACAGTGAAGCTAGCACAACCGCACCAAAAATAAACAACGATTACAAAAAACTAACGTACTTATTAATTACTAATTAATTACTCAAAAATCAAATTTATTACTATTGCAGAAAAAAAGATATTAATGTTAAAACATCTAAAAATGTATCTAACGTGGAATTTTCCATTTTGAATAAAAGAGAACGGGACTACAATTTATTACTCCAGCACAACCGACAAATTATCGTTTATATCAACAAATATGATTAGCCAAACCAGATTCTAGCATATTTCGACATAATTACCGTGTCCAAATTCGTTAAAACACATACAATACACCTTAATACGGGAATTTCCAATCTGAATGAAGTAGGACGAGACTACAATTTATTACTCCAGCACAACCGACAAATTATTGTTTATATCATCAAATGTGATTAGTCAGAACCAGACTCTATCATATTTCGACATAATTACCGTGTCCAAATTCGTTAAAACACATGCAATACACCTTAATACGGAAATTTCCAATCTGAATCAAGTAGGACGAAACTACAATTTATTACTCCAGCACAACCGACAACTTATCGTTTATATCAACAAATATGATTAGTCAGAACCAGATTCTAGCATATTTCGATATAATTACCGTGTCCAAATTCGTTAAAACACATACAATACACCTTAATACGGGAATTTCCAATCTGAATCAAGTAGGACGAGACTACAATTTATTACTCCAGCACAACCGGCAAATTATCGTTTATATCAACAAATATGAGTAGTCAGAACCAGATTCTAGCATATTTCGATATAATTACCGTGTCCAAATTCGTTAAAACACATACAATACACCTTAATACGGGAATTTCCAATCTGAATGAAGTAGGACGAGACTACAATTTATTACTCCAGCACAACCGACAAATTATTGTTTATATCATCAAATGTGATTAGTCAGAACCAGACTCTATCATATTTCGACATAATTACCGTGTCCAAATTCGTTAAAACACATGCAATACACCTTAATACGGAAATTTCCAATCTGAATCAAGTAGGACGAAACTACAATTTATTACTCCAGCACAACCGACAACTTATCGTTTATATCAACAAATATGATTAGTCAGAACCAGATTCTAGCATATTTCGATATAATTACCGTGTCCAAATTCGTTAAAACACATACAATACACCTTAATACGGGAATTTCCAATCTGAATCAAGTAGGACGAGACTACAATTTATTACTCCAGCACAACCGGCAAATTATCGTTTATATCAACAAATATGAGTAGTCAGAACCAGATTCTAGCATATTTCGATATAATTACCGTGTCCAAATTCGTTAAAACACATACAATACACCTTAATACGGGAATTTCCAATCTGAATGGAGTAGGACTAGACTACAATTTATTACTCCAGCACAACCGACAAATTATCGTTTATATCAACAAATTTGATTAGTCAGAACCAGATTCTAGCATATTTCAACATAATTGGGAATTCCCGTATTAAGGTATATTCTATGTGTTTTAACGAATTTGGACACGTTAATTATATCGAAATATGCTAGAATCTGGTTCTGACTAATCATATTTGTTGATATAAACGATAATTTGTCGGTTGTGCTGGAGTAATAAATTATAGTCTCGTCCTACTTGATTCAGATTGGAATTTCCCGTATTAAGGTGTATTGTATGTGTTTTAACGAATTTGGACACTGTAATTATGTCGAAATATGCTAGAATCTGGTTTTGACTTATCATATTTGTTGATATAAACGATAATTTGTCAGTTGTGCTGGAGTAATAAATTGTAGTTTGGTTCTACTTGATTCAGATTGGAAATTCCCGTATTAAGGTGTATTGTATGTGTTTTAACGAATTTGGACACTGTAATTATGTCGAAATATGCTAGAATCTGGTTTTGACTTATCATATTTGTTGATATAAACGATAATTTGTCAGTTGTGCTGGAGTAATAAATTGTAGTTTGGTTCTACTTGATTCAGATTGGAAATTCCCGTATTAAGGTGTATTGTATGTGTTTTAACGAATTTGGACACTGTAATTATGTCGAAATATGCTAGAATCTGGTTTTGACTAATCATATTTGTTGATATAAACGATAATTTGTCAGTTGTGCTGGAGTAATAAATTGTAGTTTGGTTCTACTTGATTCAGATTGGGAATTCCCGTATTAAGGTGTATTGTATGTGTTTTAACGAATTTGGACACGTTAATTATATCGAAATATGCTAGAATCTGGTTTTGACTAATCATATTTGTTGATATAAACGATAATTTGTCGGTTGTGCTGGAGTAATAAATTATAGTCTCGTCCTACTTGATTCAGATTGGAATTTCCCGTATTAAGGTGTATTGTATGTGTTTTAACGAATTTGGACACTGTAATTATGTCGAAATATGCTAGAATCTGGTTTTGACTTATCATATTTGTTGATATAAACGATAATTTGTCAGTTGTGCTGGAGTAATAAATTGTAGTTTGGTTCTACTTGATTCAGATTGGAAATTCCCGTATTAAGGTGTATTGTATGTGTTTTAACGAATTTGGACACTGTAATTATGTCGAAATATGCTAGAATCTGGTTTTGACTTATCATATTTGTTGATATAAACGATAATTTGTCAGTTGTGCTGGAGTAATAAATTGTAGTTTGGTTCTACTTGATTCAGAATGGGAATTCCCGTATTAAGGTGTATTGTATGTGTTTTAACGAATTTGGACACGTTAATTATATCGAAATATGCTAGAATCTGGTTCTGACTAATCATATTTGTTGATATAAACGATAATTTGTCGGTTGTGCTGGAGTAATAAATTATAGTCTCGTCCTACTTGATTCAGATTGGAATTTCCCGTATTAAGGTGTATTGTATGTGTTTTAACGAATTTGGACACTGTAATTATGTCGAAATATGCTAGAATCTGGTTTTGACTTATCATATTTGTTGATATAAACGATAATTTGTCAGTTGTGCTGGAGTAATAAATTGTAGTTTGGTTCTACTTGATTCAGATTGGAAATTCCCGTATTAAGGTGTATTGTATGTGTTTTAACGAATTTGGACACTGTAATTATGTCGAAATATGCTAGAATCTGGTTTTGACTAATCATATTTGTTGATATAAACGATAATTTGTCAGTTGTGCTGGAGTAATAAATTGTAGTTTCGTTCTACTTGATTCAGATTGGAAATTCCCGTATTAAGGTGTATTGTATGTGTTTTAACGAATTTGGACACTGTAATTATGTCGAAATATGCTAGAATCTGGTTTTGACTAATCATATTTGTTGATATAAACGATAATTTGTCGGTTGTGCAGGAGTAATAAATTGTAGTTTCGTTCTACTTGATTCAGATTGGAAATTCCCGTATTAAGGTGTATTGTATGTGTTTTAACGAATTTGGACACTGTAATTATGTCGAAATATGCTAGAATCTGGTTCTGACTAATCAGATTTGTTGACATAAACCATAATTTGTCGGTTGTGCTGGAGTAATAAATTGTAGTCCCGTTCTCTTTTATTCAAAATGGAAAATTCCACGTTAGATACATTTTTAGATGTTTTAACATTAATATCTTTTTTTCTGCAATAGTAATAAATTTGATTTTTGAGTAATTAATTAGTAATTAATAAGTACGTTAGTTTTTTGTTATCGTTGTTTATTTTTGGTGCGGTTGTGCTAGCTTCACTGTGAGGCTGGAACAACCCGGGTTTTTTTTTAAAAGGCAACAGTAATAAATTTTTCTTTTTAGTAATTAATTAGTAATTAATGAGTACTAAATATTTACGAAGGTTTTATTTGATTGTGCTATAATGGTTGTGCTAGCTTCATGGACCTCTACAGTTTTACCTAGTTTTGACCTTTTCTAATATTTTTAAACTCTTTTTCAATACCCGTCTTGTCATGTCTTTTTAAACGGAATGGACCATTGCCTATTAATTCGATAGGTCCATAAAATATAAATATTTTCTTTACAATCTGCACATCCTCTTTTTTTGGCCAAATATACTCATCGAGTTCAGATTTTAAAAATTTCATTTTAAATGTTTGATCATTTAAAATTTCTACTATGCGCCCGATGTACCATGTTTCATATAAAGCAGCATAGTATTTTTCATTGCACAACAAAATTTCTTTTTCCGATGTTTGTGGTTGTTCCTCTTCAGAATAACTTTCAATTTCTAAGTCGCTTTCAGAAGTTGCAGAATGGGTTTCATTCTCAGATGTTTCCTCGGAGGACGGCGCAGACAACATTTTCCTCGACTTTTGCTTGGGAGTTACTGCTATTTTCTTTGTTTCAGTTTTACATTTCTTTTCTTTTCGTGATACTATATGTGAAGACCGAGGTGAGGACATACCTCTACAGCGTTTCGTCTATCAGCAGAGAGCTTTCCTCTCTTATCTGAAAATAGCCAGCATAAGGTGGACTTTTTAACCAACAACTGTTTATTGTTTACTGTAATATTTAAAACAGAAGAGTCAAGAGAAAAGTTTGAGTTGGTTTTCTTTTTTCTGTAGTCCTGTATATCTAACGATTCAAAATTATCAAAAGATTTTATCTCTTCTCTAACATCTATTAAATCTTCCTCGTTAACTCCATTTTCCCCATTTTCCATTGCAGGGTCAATCCTTTCATTTTCGATATCTCTGTCTATGTCGTCTTGATCATGATTTATTAAATCTTTTATTGAAGGCAGGGAGATTTCCTCCAACACCAAATTTTCAGTATCTTTTGAAAGTGCAATACCTAAATCTTGTGCATGGGATATGGCGTCTAACTTAGCATTTTCTAATATCTGCACAGATGGTAAATTATTATTATCGGCGGTAGTGGTTGAATCGAGGGTTGAATTAATTCCCAATCTAACAGTATTCTCTCTAGGAAACACGAACGCTTTTCCTACAATAACATAGACCGTATTAGTGTATTCATGGAGATTATTGAAGTTTTTCGATCATTTTCTTGCAGAGAAAGACTGCAGAAAACACAAAAATAAAATCATTGAGTTTAGCACTTGATTGCAGCTTGTTGAGACAGTGATTGCCTCGAAATGAAATCAAAATGTAATATGTGTTACTTAATATGTTACTTTTCAAAATAAAAGCACCTATTTTCACTCGTACCTAAAACAAATTATATGTACCTGGTTCGCTCAGTGAGTCACTAATTATATCATTAATAGCTTGAATTCTGTGTTTCCTCTGAAGCAGGTCCTTTTAAGGAACTTTTTAAAAAATTATTTTTACACGGACACAACATGGACACTTTTAGGAAGATAGAAATTCTAACCTAAATAGTTTGGTATATGTAGTAGTATAATATTTATATTGCTATGTAACCTTTTTCTTGAGCTGTTGAGCCTTTGATGTACTGAATTCAAGTTTTAAAATATCTTAAATACGTAATCACTGTAGATTAGTCATTCACTTACCAATTCTCAAAATGCCGCTTGTTGCAAAAGCACTCACTATCACTAATAAGTATGAAATGTTATCACTAATAAGTATGAAATGTTAGAATAACCGCCGAAACGCCCGCAAATTAACGATGGCACCACCTCTACTTCATCCGATTTTGACGACTGCGCCGATGATTGTGGGATTGCGAGGGATTTCGCCGATTGCCAATAAAGACTGCGTGATTTCTGATGATTTCCTTGTGATTGCTAAGGATTGCGTGCGATTGCCGCCAAAATGTACATGTATTGCGGCGAGTGGTTGACCCCTCGGTTAGCCCAATTGCTCTATCACGGCACATTTTTCAGATAATGGGCCTATAGAATCCAAGAAAAAGCCGATTTTGGGGATTTTTGATTCATCTATACCGATATAAATGAAATGACGTACTTAAGTTATTTAAAGAAATAAAAAATAACAAAGCTGTAGGTGCAGGTAGAAAGAAGTTGCATATAAAATCGCTGCTCTACTAACCTATATTTTAAGCCTTTCTATGAAATCTGGGTATATCCTTCAGACTTTAAAATACATCCCCCCTATTTCTATAAAAGGTAATAGAACATTAATCAGCAACTACAGACTGATCTCTCTTGTCAAAAGTTCTTGAAAAGGTAATTAAAATAGAGTAAATTCTTTAACGAAATAAAAACTTCACACGATATTTTTCTGTCTTTCAGTTACTAGCTTGAATATATAGAGCTGCTGTTGCAACGTAGTACTCATACATTGAATGATATTAAATTAAATACTAGTCAGTGCAATAAACTAAAAACTTCTTCTATTGTGACATATTGGTGGGGTTTACGTGCGATTGTGCTCCTATGGACAAGTCAGCACTGTTCGAAATATTTCTCACGGTGATTTATCAAAACATTAAATGAAGAAGGAAATGTAGAAAAATTTCCACAATTGCACATTAATAAAATTGAAAAATACGAATAAATGCAAGTACGGCCCAATTCCGCAACAGATTATACAGTTGTAGAAAAGAAATTCAAAAATGAATCCATACATAATCGGCAAGGTCATGCCTAGGCTGGATTAAGAATAATAATAGGTCTGTAAAAACCGGGACTACAAGATTAACCGTGATTTACGTACCCTACGTTCTTAAAAAAAGCGGTTGAAATATTTTACCAGAATGACCGCTGTCAGATGTTGGTTCCCCCATGATTAAAAATTGCGATTATTACGACGCCACACAGGGCTGAAACCTGATTCTAGCCGGTCAAAACTCCAAAAACCATTGTTAAAATCAAAGGTATTCTAAGAATTAGTATTTTAGTAGAAAGCTTAGTGAACTATCTGCCGTTTACCGTTACGGTAAATAATAACCATAAAAAAAATCCTACAATTCCAGAAAATTGCAGGTAAGTGTTAAAACACTTTCGAAGGCGCAAATCTGTGTAGATGTATTTGTAGTTTGTTCGTTAACGTGAAAGTGTTTTGTTTGTGGAACTGTTTTTTTATTGATTTCAATAATTTATAAAAACAGAATTGAAGTGGTAAAAAGTCTTATAAAAAGGTAAGCTGATACTCTTCTAATATAGAAAACGGTGAGTTTTACTTTCCGAATAATTAATGTTTTATTTTGTGGTTTATAACTTAGAATTCTTGCAAGCTCTTGCGTTTGTATTTTTAAGATGTTTTTGCTATAGTATAAAGAATAACATATTTAAAAATCAACATGCACAATGATGTATAAACTGCAATACAATCGAAATGAAAAGGGGTAGTTATAAACGATTAGCAATATAATTTTTGCACGTTATTTCATTTTTAGATATTAAAAAAGCATTTTAAGTTGTGCAATGTTTCTTAAAATAAAGAAGAATTCGTGTAAATTCTATTTATTTTACGTCTTTACCTTATTTCCTAATAACACAATTATGTAACTAACTTTTTCTTGGAAAAAGTATAAAAGTATCAAACTGATCCAGCTCTAGTGGCTCAAAAGGATTGTTTTTTTCTTTCTTTTTTTATTATTTTATCATTTTTATACTATTCCAGTAATTTGCTTTCAGTTAAGCCTATAAAATAATTTTAACCGGCTAGAATCAGGTTTCAGCCCTGTATGCGACGTTATTACAAGATTATTTTGACAGTTTTGCTGAAATTGTGAATCCATTAAATTCAGATGCGGTAAATTCACTCTTTGTTCGATAAAAATTAATATCTTGCCCTGAAACATTATACCTACTCTATATTTTACCTGTCACTTGTTAATGTCTTCTTTCGCCATTCTGGTCCATCCCTTAAATCTACCGGTTTTCCGGGATCCAGTTACGAATCATAAATAAACCGAACATCAGCCGTTTGGTCAACCTGATTGACTTTCAAACCATACCTTTAAATAATGCACATCAGTCCTAAAAGATATTTTATTGTAAAAGTAAATAGAAGTTTCTTTAAATAATGATTTTATAAAAAAGTATAGGAATCTCTAGTCTTCTTATTTAACCAAGTGTTATTTAACCAGTAATTAATTCTAAGCAAAAATTTCGATCTAAAAGTGTTACAACCTAGGTAGCAAAGATACGTCATAAAAAAACTTTTTCAGTTTCTGTATAATCTCCATAATATTTCCATCACAGCCTTGGTAGTGTAATGTCTGGCGTGCCGGACTTTCACCTAAGCGGCCCGGGTTCGACTCCCGGCGCTGGCTGATCTGGTTAAGGTTTTCTGCAGTTTTCCTTATCTGTAACACAAATGTGGGATTTGCGCTGTTCCATCTATAAGTCGGCTGCAGCCGCACATTGGGCCTACGTAATAATAATAATCGCCCCCTCCCTCCCGCACAAGCTTATAGCTTCTGGGGCCTTGGTTTAGGTTATGGGTTGTAGTAATTATTATTATTATATTATTGGGGTGAGGTTGACTCCACAATTTTTAAATGACATAGGGTGGAAGAAGGTATACCATTTAAAAGCTCAATGAATTTGCTTTACAGTAGTATTTTTATTTTCGGATGGAGAGTATTAGTTCTCGCGAAATTTTATTCAAGGAAACAGTACAAATTTAAATTTAATTTCACATTTGGGGCATTTGTCGAGTGATAACACGACATTCGTTGACCATACGTTGTCGTAATCTTAGTTCATCGTATTAGATGCTCGAGATGAGCACCACCGGCCTTCATACAGTAATAAAGGTTCTGCTCAAAATGTCGTAGTACGTTCGAGCATTTGTGGAGTATACGGCATTCAGTAATTATACGTTGTCGTAACTCTTCTAAAGAATCCGATGCCGTTACGTATATTTTATTCTTCAGATGACCCCACAAAAAGAAATCTAGCGTAGATAACTCTGGCAAACTTGAAGACCATTCAAGGGCGCCCCTTCTTCCAATCCATTGACCCGGAAGCCTTCGAGTCCAATACTTTCGAACAAGCAGTGCATCATGCGGAGGAGCTTCGACCTGCTGAAAATGATCTGCGAGGTAATGATCAACATTTTCTCTGATATCAGTTAATATTGGATCAATGTTGTCTTCTAACAATTCCAAGTACATTTCACGATTCAAATTACCAGGTAAGGGATAAGAATTAACCAGACGATCACTAAAAATGTCAACTCAGACATTAGTTTTTCGGGGTATTGAGTATGTGTTTCGCGAAATATCTTCGGATTAGAACCTGACCAATAGCAACAATTGTGGCGATTGACTGTACTAGTTCGCTTATACCCGATACAATAGCCATTTACCTTGTACTCAACGTGAAGACGTCAAATTAACGTGTATGTAAGACGTAAAATTGACGTTTAGCATACGACGTCATTGGTCTGAGGCATTAAGATGTCATTACCACGTCATATTTACATCATCCAACAATGACATTTACGGCACTCAGTAGCCTGTTCTTCACGTGCCTTTGCTACCTGGGTAATAACTAAGCCCTAAATGATCATTGCAGTGTACATAATTTTTGTTTTAAAAATTTTCTCAATATACTCAATATGAAGCATTGGACGAACCAGGAATGTAACTTTAATGCAAATATGTCAACCGACTAGTTGTCTACATGCTGTAGCTCACGGGTCCAAATTATGTACAGCATAATACCATAATATAATGTAATACCTAACTAATACGTAACATTTGGGGTAATACCTGATAATACCAATAAAACTGAAAATGAAACCCCTAAAACCAATAATACTAATAATACCGGAAATAATACCGATAATACCAATAATACTGAGAATTATGCCGAATAATACCAATAATATAGGATAATACCAATTATCTCCTCATATTTCCGAATAATTATGTACCTGTAATATTTTAGATTTTTGCTATTATCAATTTTACTAAATTGAATACACAACTTTAAATTGTTGCCTACCTGGAAGTCAGGTAAAAAAGTAGGCATTCTTAGATTTACTTTAAACTGGTACACGTATAATATAATGCAAAATAAACATTCTTAGGTAGAAATCAAGGGGAAAGAGGGAAAAAAGGGAAAGGCATAAAAGCCTACCAGTCACCACGTGCAAAGCGCGGTAAAATATGCACCGGCGACGGATAAGCAACCCTTTGCATAAAAAAATAATCGCATTTCAAATGAATTGATCTTAATGTGTTCCTTATTCCATTTCTTAAAAAGCATCTATAGAAAGAAATAAATTTCTATTTTTTATCCTACCAGGCAGTATGGCGACATCCGGGAATATCAAAGTTAGTTATAAGAATTGTTTTGATGCCATTTATTTGCAGAACTACTACGAATTTAATTCAGGCGAAGGATTTTGTGTAATTAAATATTATAATAATATTAATTTAAATGTTAAGATGATATAATAATGTAGAAAAATGATCACGCCGACTGGGAATCGAACGCAGGTCTTTCTGCTTGCCGGGCAAATGCTCTACCACTGAACTATCTAAGGTGATTTCCCACGGAAATGATAATTCTTCTATATAAGCTGGAACTATTGTATATAACTATATATGATTACTAATTAAATATTGCTGCTTTATGTTGGTTTGTTCGTCAAGCAACAAGTCCTGGGTTTGATCCCCAGTCCGGGTGATAATTTTTCTACATTATTATAACATCTTAATATTTAAATGAAAAAAATTTGTTTACTTTAACATATTTTTTCATATTACGCAATTATTTAACTTCTGTAATAACCTAATTGTTTTTCTGATAAATAGTTTGTTTTTGCTACATCTTTATTTTTGTATAGTTATACAGATTTAGCTTTTTTTTGTTTTGTTTACGTACATTAGCAAAAGCAACAAGGGGTTTTTGTAATTATTACCATTAGAATAAATAATTATACCGAAATAATAGCAACGATGATATTAATACCGATAATACCTGCATAATATTCATATCACTTGAAATAATATTAATAATACTTCCGTAATACTCAAAATACTTATAATACGAGACTAATAATAGCACGTATTACTGATACTACGAAATAATACCCGTTATAAAGATTAATACCGGATAATACCTGTAATACCTATAGTACAATATCGGCAAAGTGTACACCATAATACCTTCGTGAGCCACTCCTCACTGTTACCTTATACCTATGGTGTACGGATATACGGACAAGAAGTCGTTCGAGGTGTCAGACTCACTAGGATCCGAAACTAGTCCTAGGATGACAGAGGACTGGGCAATCGTCAGAGGTGTCGGGGAGCACTAGTATCCGAGACTAACTGTGGGCAGACCACACGGTGTTCACCCTTAGAACTGGTTGTTGTACACCCAATCCCATGTGTGTCTGGGCAACGGATAACGCAGTCAGAAACTAATGTGTGGTAGAGTTACACGCAACTGTTTCTTGACGATGACTCTAAAATGTTGCGGAGGAAGCTCTGCTAACATGAGGGTCCGGTGTGGGTGGATTTCATTCTTACCTGACGTCAGAGCCTTATATGGTGCTAGTTACCCGTTGCCTAACCTAGACGAATGGAGGAGAATCAAAGTGAGGTTAGTGTAGTGGGTAGGTAGTGTCTAGGAGATGACGGTAAGGAGGTCAGGCTTCGGATGTGCATTTCCAGTCGTATGAACCTCATAAATCGGTTAAAATCACTACGCTCAAGGGGCGTTGATGCGAATATATAGCCTCATGTTCAAGACAACTTCATCCTAATAGGTAGATACCGGGATTCTACTTCGGTAGACTCGAAACGAAGCTCTGTCAGGGGCACACCAGGCCTATAACTGGGAGATCGGAGTGGCAAAACCATTTAAGACCAAGTCACGCCAGATCTGAGGTTGGATTCGATTGGCCCCATAGCAATATGTACCAATATGTATTGTTATCTTACATACTTGCATTCTATTTAAACAAATTACCTTTCAAGTACAAAACCATAACTACGACCAACTTTAAAAGGGTCACGTTTCGGAAGTGACCAATAAACACTAAAATAACAAAAAAAAAATAGTTTAATAGTTTCATGAGCTTCAATATATGTGATAGGTAATAAAAATTATAAATTTTTCCTTTGCCATATTTATGTTTTTTCTTTTATGTTCTGACAGAGCAGAGTCAGCGTTTTAAGTCTTTTAACTCTTGTTTTTGTTTAATTTGTTGTCACTGTTGTTTTGTTTAATTGAAATCAAGAAAAAAAACAAAGCCAAGTATTATCGTTAGAGGTCTAGATTTAATTTTATTGTCCTTCTGTGTAAAGCTCAACTTATCTGATAATCCATAAATTTGACTCACTCAATCTACAGTTGACCTATAACTTTCAAAATTTGAAAAGTTCGCAATTATTTTATTAATATACCATTATCTATTCCATGGAATATTCTAACTAATTTAACTCTTTATAATTTCATTTATATACAGCTTTTCGGCAATATAGTCTTTATATTTTTTCAGTTTTAAACGCACCACCCACTATCATCCCGGCTGTTATCAGAGTTGATGTGGGCGGTTGACAGTTGGGTTGATAAACCGTAGATGACGCAAAGTTTACGTTACTGTGATTTATTACAGTAAATAAGTGGTACCTTGTGATTATTTGTAATTAATGCTTTTTTTAATTGTGTTCATCGAAATGAAATTACTGACTACAATCTATGTGCTTAATTGGAAGTATTATAAAATAGTGGAAAAATACTTATGTAATTAGGAAAAATTAAAAACACCAGTTACTGACCGCCAACGCGGTTTTTTGCTTTGACTCTGTTAAGGAAATGAGTTATTACAATTTACAGGCACTATTTTTATAGGACAGTCCCAGACAAAGAATAAAGTTACTGCAATTCTAATAATAAAAAAATTTAAGCAATTTTATTTAAAAGGCATTTTAATTTTTCTTAATTGCATAGCTATCTTTTCCTATTTATTAGGGTACATTTAGTTAAACAAATAGATTTGTGTAGACGTTATGACGGTAATAATATTTATTTCATGATATAAAAAATAAAATTTAAGGTTTAAGCACAATTAAGAAAACGAAAGTTTACGGAAAATATTGACACGTCTCCTTTATAACAAACCCATTTTATTTACGGCTTTATTACTTTTATTAATTTGCATAAGTATTTTACTACCTGTTAATAGACTTATGTTGACATTACAACGCTAATAATATTTACTTCGTTGTATAATACACACAATACTTTATTTACTGCAATTCATTACAGCAAATGTAAACCGTGCGTCATTACGGTTCATCATTCCGGCTGTTAACTACGCACATCGACGTGGATTACAACGAGAATCGTAGGCGGGATGATGCTAAGTTGTGGTTTTATATTTCTCAAACACAACACTTAAAATAATTATGAATATATATAAAATTTATATTACATCAGCTGTATGTAAGTGCTGTCAGCTATATAAATTACTAATAAAACATTGTGGTTTGTGTATTCTTATAATAAGAAGCAGGAAACAGAGCCGTTGTAAAATTGCAGCATTCTATATTATTATTTTATTTTCCCCATTTATAACAGGTTGGTTATCAAGTTAATTAAAATTACAAAACAAACATAAATGTACATAAACATAACTTTTGATATCATACTTCCAGCACGCGCATAGAATCTAAAATAATTAAATACATGTACTATGTAATCAGCTTGTTGAGGGCATTGAGACGCATTTCGTAAGAATTCCAACTTTTAATTAGTTAAATATAATTTGCATATGAGGTTTGTTGAAGTTATACTGCACATAAGATATATGTAGGTACTTGTGTTTATTCTTTTGAACTTTATGTCTCAATATATCTACGAAAAACAAAATGCTGCTATAATATCAGTATTTAATCTGGCATGTAGTTTTAGTTCAACAATGCAATGTTTTATAATCACAAATGAGCCCAAAAATGGTACAACTATTAATATATACTATAAACGGAATAATAAAAACCAAAGCCGTTCTAAACGTATTACTTTCTGTTTTCGTTATGTTGATAACAGTATACAGTTTTTAATTCTGATTAACGGTCTTCACTCAAACAACACTTTCACACTAGAATCAGAAGAAAATATGGACATTAAAATTAACTCATACACTGAATTTGAATTTTAAATATACAGAAAACCTACACATACAGACACTACTGTACCTAATTAATCATGTCACCATAAAACTCACACCCTGGTAGCTTTATAGGTTATTAATACGTTTAGCTCTAACCACGCCAATGAAACAAACATATTTTAATAAAGAAATGTCAACCAATAAACAATTCGTGCACGCAAATCTTTATAACCAGAACATGATAGACACTTTAATTAATTAATTAATTACTAAAAGATAACAGACACCTATCACGATAAAATACTTAATTGACGCTCAAACAAAACAAACAACTTGCATATCAATAACATACCTTTGCAATGTATCATAAAATTGGCAACATACTACAAAAAACCAAATTACAAAATCTATATATTTAAAACACAAGGCTTATTTGTGTTCCAGTTCGTTTGAGTGTTCCACCGGGCCGATCTAAGCGATTCTTTTTTTATATTAAAGCTTTGGCTGTGTATATTAGTCAACACTACTTAATTTTTATATTTTTTTAATGTTTATATTTTTTATTTGAAAAACTCTAAAATGTTTAATTTGAGACGGACGAATCGGACATTCACTTGAGGCGCCCTTTCACTTTCTACGGTGGTGAGTTTCGTAACTACTCACGCTTATAAATATAAAAGAGTGATGCAGCCGTCTACTTCCATTATTAATAAGCGATTAATGTTTAAAAATTGTTAGGTTGCGTAGACAAAATCCACATCGTTGAAAATTATGGACAACAGACGTATTATACTAATAATAGCTGATGGCAATTGCTTATTCAGAGCAGTATTCATATTGTTTGTATAAAACGCAGGAAATTTGCCAACACTATGTTTATGTGTCATGTTTTTGAAATATGTACTAATAGACGTTCTCAGGAATGTTTTAAATTAGACCGATTTTTGATTTTTTCTTATCATTTCGTAAGTTAGAATTTCCGTATGTATGTATGTAGAATAAACCTCAGAGGAGCGGTAAGCCAGAGAGGAATATATGTCGGAAGAGAGGAGGGTAAGCTGGGAGAGAGGAGTGCTAGGCTTAGAATTTTCAACTGGTTATGTGTTTATTTAAATAATCACTCACGAAAATCTGAAGGATTGTAATCACACATCGAATGTTGTATATAGGGAAATCCTTCAATGCTTTTGACCTTCATGTCTTGACAAGGTTTCCCTAGTAACCTTTAAAACAAACACTAAAATTAAGAACACTAAAGAAAAACACACAATATCATGAAATCCGGTATTTACCGTTTGAGTTTTTCTTGTAACTCGATATATATTGGACAAACCCTTTCAAAATTCGAGATAACGTACAAAAAACAGGTAGCGTCTTACAGAAATAAAAGTTCAGAAAAATCTAATTACGTGAAAAACTTTTTGGGACAGAAGCACACAATGACACCTCCAAATCGATAGCAGTATTAGACATTTTAAAAGCTTTAGAGATATACAAACACCTACACAAGGTACATTTAATAATCGAATAAATTTAGGTGACAATTAGTAATGCTCCATTACTGGAAGTGTGGAAGATGGAATAAGTCAGATGGCAAAATGCATATCCTAAAATTCAATAACAAAAAGATCATAACCACTAACCGCTAATTAATAAATCACAATAATTAATTTTTTTATGGTTTATGCATTACATAAAGCATAAGTAAAACGTTATTTTGTTAACAAAAATGATTCACTTTCTAGTACACATCGAACTGATTATATTACCATTGCCAGGATACACTCTATGAATTAGTATTGATTTAGAATTTGTGTACGAGTTACTTTTCGTTGATACACTTACTCGTTATTATTTTTAATTGCTCTGTAATGCATGCATGCATATGCATTACAAACGCATACAAGCTTGTAATGATAGTACAAATTAAAAATGTATTTGCATTTTATCATATATTCATTATATTTCGTATACAGACTGGTAACACATGGGCTTGATATAAGGATACAAAAGCGTTCATAAAAGTGGTAAGTAGTCAAATAGAAGTAAGTGATAAGAACTTACAACTGGATGTTGCATACTGATTGGATATGTTATGCATGCACTTGGTATTAATATTTTAAATCCATTCATGAAAAACGATGCAGGTGTGCCGCACCCAGGTGCTTAACCCAATAAACGTCCATTATAAATCTTGATGGTAGGGAAAGTAGTAGAGTAGATAACAATATTCCTCCTGTCGTAATTTTCACTCTATCACTTTTTACATCTCTACATCAAGTCCATGCGTTTCCAGTCTGTATATAAATTGATATTACAAGCTAATGTGAACTTAAATTATTATCACTAAAAATATCATTTGTAAATAGGAACTTATCCATTCTTTATTAGTTATTATCATACTGATATTATCGCATATTAGCTAGAAAGCATTGGTACTGTTTATTACTACTATTTTTAATATGTTCATTATAAGTGAGAATATACGATTGTGTCAAATCGAATTCCGATCACAGAATAATTTTTGTTTACATGTTTACCTTTATTATTTTTCCATTTCTATAATAATTTTTTTATAAATTTTAATCAAAACTTGATTTTCTTTTTTGTTAGTTACGATTGGTGTTTACTTATACAAAACAAGCCATGTTATTAATCATAACTTTGGATGTAGAATATAAAATGCAGTTTTTATATATACGATGGTATTTCGTATTACTTCGTTCTCTTGAGTTTATTAGTTCTTCCTAACAAAGGCCATGACAAAGAACCCGATTTGTTGGGGTGAGCAATACCTATAACATTCGATATTGCTTCTCAAGTTGATTCAGAAACATTAATAAAATCCATCCCGACCTACTATATAAGAGAGCAATTAGCAAAAACGTTTTGGCAAAATATAAGTGGTTTCGTTAATATTTAAGAAAGCACTTATCCGATAAAGGTCAAATTTAGTAAATAAGCAGGAATAAAGGAATAGAGGAAAAAGGTACGACACGTCCATCAAAATAGAGTTTCAATTGAAAAATCAAGATGGCTGTAACAGCAAACAATGAGTGGCAAAATAAAATTGAAATTCGTGTTGCAACAGAACATAATTTGCCAAACCAACTTTCTGAATGAATTATTTTGATAGAACCAACATTTAAGGAGTTACTTCCAATGTGCGGTACTTTTTGCACCCCCTGTATATGATGCACAGGCAACTCACTTAAACAAATATCACATGATTCGTTGTGGTACGAATGTATTTGCAGCTAATAAAGTTAGAGAAAGGCGAGATGTTGTTTTAGCAGCAGACTAAATTATTTTTAGTGCCGATCATCAGCAAATGTTAGTTGGGAAGATAAGGTATAAAAGGTAGTTGTTACAATTTCATTTTTGTATATTTACTACCGGATTCTAATGTAATAATATTTACACACAAGTTCTTATTACAAATCACTTACTAAATTTATATTATTTACTGTTAATCTAAATTCTTTTCTAAGAACAGAAAACATTTATTGTGATAAGTTATGTGCCAATCTAATATCGATTGTTGCATAGAAGAATGTAAGAAGATTTTCCTTAGTACTTACTTTCGAAGTTGTGGAAACGTTAGGCGCTCTGGAGCGACTAAAAAGCAGGAGATTTTGTGACAGAAATAAAGATAAATAAATAACGCCAGAAATACGGGCTACCACTTCAATTAGACGACTAAGTAAAAGTTAAAGTCATACTACCACTTACACGGTTCTTCGTCAAGATCTTCACATGACAACGTATTGGTTGCAATGCGTTAAAGACTTTTACCACCAGACTCTAAAAAGGGACTGGCATACTTCCGTAGTTCAATAAAAATACCAACAACGAATAATAATAAAATTTGTGTAAATTAAGTAATCAGTATATACTATAACGGGTTTGTTCTGGGTTTATATCCCATTTACTTTGGAAATTGACCAACAGAGGCGCCACTGTGCGGTGTATCCGAGCGTATGTTAAGTGGTCCTTACAGAGGCGTTGCTAGGCGATACAAATTGTTAATTTAAGCGAAGAAAAAAATCTGACATAAATCTAGCTTTCTATTGCTATGAAAACAGCGTACTTAATATTACGGACACCCACATTATAATTAACTATATATGATCTTGTTCTAGAAAGAAATTATGCGGTAGCTCTATTTCAATATGTATAATCACCAGTACAACAAACATATTATTTAGAAGAATCTATGAATGACAATCCCATTTTATTGATATTTCAAAAATTATAAAATCTAAATATTCTACTAACAATTATCGTAACTACTAACACGAATATTAAATTTATTCTGTCAAAATTACAATCATCATTAAAATACAACACAGCAAAAACAACCGCTAAAAGCTACGTCATCAACTACCGCATATTAAAGACATTTTTATGTTGTACAAAATCTATATTCCAAAGATATATTATTAGAGATGCAGGATTTCAAACACAATTACCCCTAGAAAATAATGTTTCGTCTTTACCTAGTGCATATGCATGAGTGCGTACATCTCGTGTCAATCCCTATATATGCGTTCGTGGAATTAACATTGATAACGACAAGTGGCTGTGGTGCTATCTATACTTCTCGTATACTACAAAGTGTTTAAAAGTTGCAGATTTGACCCTTGCTGCAAATATCTATCATATTGGTCTTGAAGAAAGGGGAGGCCATACGTACATACAAATATAGATAGCAACACGCTTGTCGCTAGCAATGTTAATTCCAAGAACGAATATGTAGTGGATTGACACGAGATGATACAATTTTCACTTTTTTGACGCATTGGCTTTAGATAAGACAGCCATTGATAGTTTTTGTTATTAATTTGTGTTTTTGTTTTATTTGCATTAAGTTTCCTAAACATCCTTTCACATGCAGCTTTAGAGTGAGGTACATATAACAAATTTAAAACAAAACGAGATAAATTACTAAACACTAAATTAACAAACTCATTTTTAAATTGAACGAATTGGGTTCGTATCCTAACTTTATTTACTTTGCTTCAGTGATACACCGACCCAGGCTTTTCAGAATCGTTCACAACGGGCATCTGTTTAAATCGACTAAATAAGCTGGGGAGAGTCTAAATTACCAACTCTATTTTAAAGCTTTTAGCAAGTTTAGAATAGACTAGCGAATAAGCTATAGGGAATAGTTATAGTATAATAACAATAACTGAAAATAATAATAATAGTAACGACTACTACCCATAATCTTGAATCCAGGCCCCAGAAGCTATGAAGCTTGTGCGGGAGGGACGGCCGATTATTATTATTATTATGCGGCTCCATCGTGCGGCTGCAGCCGACTTACAGATGTTATAACACAAATCCCATATTTGTGTTACAGCTAAGGAAAACTGCAGAAAACCTTAACCACATTTGCCGGTACCGGGAGTTGATTCCGTGTTATTTACTTGAAAGACTAAAGCTAACCCTTACACTACGGAGTCTAAATAGTCCGATCAAACTGTATTGTATATGATGAATAAAAGTGTACTGGTAGCAGTGTTACTAAATAAAGGGTGACTAAATAATATTTTAGTGTCACTGATCGCCACTATTAGGGGTCAACGAATTGAGTTCCACTTAATTAGCGCGTCACTTACTTTTGTAAGAGCTACTAGTACGCACTGGTAAAATCGAGGTTGCCGATCCACCTTCTACTAGCTCTCCAGGTTAGTGCCGGAGCTATCTACGTACTCATCCGTCTGAGTCCGTCAACGGTCCCATTACTCCTAGTCCATCATACGGACTTTCACTACTTGGACGATTCCAACCTCAAGTGTGACTGGAACTTGAAAACTGAGTCTGCCTAGGATTTCTCAGAATTTAGCCAACACGTTCTACCATATTATTCTTGGCAAAATGGTTGCTACTGAGACAGCGATTTGGGGGTTGCTGCCGGGATAAACCTTGTTAGTATCACACTCTCGTACTGGGGCTTTGTTCTGAGCCCATCACCAAACTAAGGGCTGGGAACCCCAAGACCAGTCCAGTCATAGCGCAACGATACCGGACGCTTGCCTTTTATAAGATCAAGTAGAATTTCCACCACTCATTTAATCATAGGGTAGGCAATGGGGACGCCCAAGGCCAAAATTTCCTAGCTCCTATCCACCCCCCTCATTCTTAATTGTTGAAACGGATTGTTTCAAAAAATACTTACAGTATATAAAAACAAACGTCCTGGCTGACTGGACTCCTCAACGCCCAGCACAAAACCTTAAAACTGTTGCCTTGAACCAATTAATTCAGGGAATAGATTCCTTCTATGATGTAAGCACTCACTACGAAGGCGTGAAAAGGAGTAAAACGTGTGTTCACGAATTTCCCAATATCTCTTAGACCTGATGAGATATCGACTAGATTGTTATTTAAAAAGGTTACCCATATAAATTCTTAAAAACGTAAATCAGCATTTTGCCTTAATCAAACTCTAAAAGAGCTTATCTAGATTCAAGGTGAATTATAGAACCTACGCTAACTTTTGTGTTTGTTGAATTATAACATTCTTTTTGGCATGTAGGTGGTCTTATGATGCCGTGTTTATTCAGCAAAACTACCACTTCACTAGCTATGCATAATAGAGACAAAGCACTTTTTGAGTCTATCAAACTATTTCTTCACTGACTTCTTTCTTTAGGACTGAACAGGTCCTTTCTCTGCCTACATTCGTCACGGATATTGTTAAAAAGATTCATAACACAATGTCTACATCTGGATATGTTGCCACAATTTTTTCCTGTCTTAGTATTTGAAACATTTGAGTCATTTTGGTACTTTCAATGCTATGTTCATCTCTTAGCCCTATTCACCAGTTAAACTGGATGCATTCTTTCAGAAAATTTGTATTAATTTCTGAATGATTATTTTAAATAACTCCGAAGACGGAAACTTAAACTGACGTGAGCAGTTAGTGTACGCATTCTCTAATCAACAGTGAAACATTTCTTATTTACTCAAAATAGTTGAATTTACATTAGATTAGAAAACCTATGGAAGTCAAGGTGGAAGAACCTAATGATCGTCCGGTCAAATGCTTATATTAGAAGAAAATAGCCGTTTATAAAAATGATAGATCCAATAATAAAATAAATGAGCCTGGCTCTACAATTTTGACCATGTGACTAATCTGGCTCTGTTTAATAATTTATATATTAAAAAAAGGATTATTTTGTTCCAGTTCGTTTAAGAGTTTCGGATTTATGTGATTCATTTTTATATTGAAAGATTTCGCTATGTAGAATAGTCAACACTGCTTAATTTTTATATTTTTTAAATTTTATTTTTTTTAATTAAATAAATCTAAAATGTTTTATTGAGTACGCCCGAGAAAGGCCATACACTTGGAGCTCCTAGTTCCCAGTGTGAATTACTAAGTTTACAGACAGACTACTTCCATCACTCGCGTCTACGGACTGAAGCCATTGATAGGTGCTGTGGCTGTTTCTAGTGGTTGTAATTTTTTAAACAAAAATTAATTCGAAAGAGGAAATATAGTTATTTCTGTATTAAGGCACTAAAGTTCGACTTTTTCATCCACGAACGTGGATATCATTTTAAATTAATTTTTAATAAAATTATTACATGGATGATACAAGAATAGTTTTTTCTGAAATTGTGACGTTATTATTGTTAAAGAAAATTTAAAGCAATAATATTTAATTTTTAGGTCAGTGCACTTCGCATAAATAACTATAAAAGTTACAATAAACATGTATAAATCTGTAAAAACTATTTGCGATAAGATTCACTAATTTTATATTATAAACATACTATTTATTTATTAATAATTATTGTAATTAAACAATTTTGGTTTGAGACAATAGTTTCAACTTGCATAAAAACGTACTGTAATGGATTATTCCACTGCCGATTTCAAATAAAGATTTTTTTATAGGTCATGTTTTTCAAATACTAATAGACGTGTTCGTGAAATTCTTTGTACAAGATCGATTCTAGATTTTATTCTCAGCATTTTTAAAGTTACACGCGTGCAGTATTTAAAAGTGATACAATAAATTAATTTCAAACGCTATAAATAGCCATAGCATATATCGGCGAATGTAACCCCTATAATCCAGCCGTCCGCCATTCACCATTGAGTGTTTAATATTCGAAATTGTTCTGATATATAGACAAACCCTTGCATGCCGCCATAGTTCTCCTTCACGAGTTCTATAAGACCGATTTGCTAATTATTTTTTATAAGTTCTAACATTTTATTTTTCCCATTCTTTAGATTTTTAAAACCATAAATACTTTATCTAAAACACAAAGCTAATTTTTATTTCAGTTCATTGGGTTCGAAAGTTCTACTGGGTCGATTTACGTGATTCCTTTTTTATATTGAAGCTTTCGCTGTGTAGATTAGTGAACACTACTTAATATTTATAAATTTTTAATTTTTATATTTTTAATTTAAATAAATATAAAATGTTTAATTTGAGACGCACGGATCGGACATTCACAAGAAGCACCATCTTACGGTTAACGGTTGATCTGTTATTAGGTTGCGTAGACAAACCCGCATTAGTTGAAAACCATGGAAAGCAAACAAATTGTTCAAATATTAGATGATGACAATTACTTATTTATATAGCTGTTTCATATGGTTTGGACAAAACAAATCATCGCGAGATACGTTTGCAAATTATTAAACAAGTTATAAATTTTATGGTGAGAATGGGTGAGTAAGTCTCATAGGGGAATAAACCGGTGGGGGGGGGTAGTCAGACAGGTGGATATGCCGCGAGAGAGGCAAGCTAGGAGAGGGGGGTGCTAGACAATGCTAGACTTAGGATTTTTAACTGGTTATGTTTCGTTGCGTTTATTTAAATAATCACTCATGAAAATCCGAACGAGTAGTTATAAGGAAAATTAAATATAACCTGATAATGTATCCCCAATGTAAAGAACATGTATCTCCATTGATGTCAAAGATTAGTCATCTTTACTGTTTATCTATTCAAAGCCTATTTACTTTTACTTTGCTCATTTGCAAATACAAATTACAAGTATTTTAAAGTTTGCTAAACTTATATTTGCTTACATCATATTTAGTAGTATGTATATATTACATTAGACTCACAGATAGTCTGGAAACATGACTGCTTAAAAGGAAGACGTATTTGATAAAGTCAACCCAAGGTATTTCCTACAAAATCTAACTTTTGTTTGAAACTGTAATATAAACCGAACTTAATAAGCTTGATGGAAATGACACCGAAAGTTTACGTTGCAAGAAGTTTGTAACATTCTAAAACAACCGTGTCTTCTATATGTTATTTTATTAAACTGTGAACATTTAAACACAATGTAACTCAATTTCCAAAACATTTTAATGTAACTTTCTTTCTAAATTTTAACTGTTTTTCATAAACATACGTTTCTCATTTTCTATTTTCTATGTAACAGTTTCACTTCAGATATGTTTATTTCATTTAATATACTCCAAATTATTTATCTCAATTACTTCAGATTCCACTATCATGATAACTGCCGTTTTATTATTCCTGTTTTTTGGTAGACAGTATTTTCCTTTATTACTTGATAAATTCTTAGACTATCGTAAACATCTCAGAGCAACTTTGGAATCGATGCTTTCAAGCAGCGTAAAACACTTAATCCCCTAACACGTTTTTCGGTTATGCAGACAGTAATGTAACTAGGGGTAGTGGTGAAATCATGAAACTATGCACGAGGGATTTGCCATGGGGTTCGAAATTAGGGATCGCGCTTTTTATTACATTTTTCTCCACCTAATGTAGAATCTCAGCCAATTGTGGCTTAAAGATGTGCATTTAAAGACAACTGTCATATACGGGGTGACTCTAAAAGGCCTATACAAGACGTTACCACATATTCCTGAGACCAAAATAGGACGATTTAACCAATTCTACCTCTATCCAAGTGTTTCGTTAAGGCGCTATTGAACGTTAAAGATTTATTGTTTTCTAAATAACAAAAGATTGCAATTTGAGATGAAATCTATAATGTTTAATTGAGTACGCCCGAGAAAGGCCATCCTCTTAGAGCTCTTAGTTCCCTCGTAGTTCCCAGTGTGAATTACTTAGTTTACAGACAGACTACCTCCCTCACTCGCGTCTACGGACCGAAGACGTTAATAGGTGCTGTGGTTATTTCTAGTAGTTGTAATTTTATATTTCAGTGGTTATAATACTCAAAAAATATAAAAATCTTAAACAAAAATTAATCCGAAAGAGGAAATATAGTTATTTCTGTATTAAGGCACTAAAGTTTGAGTTTTTTATCCACGAACGTGGATATAATTTAACATTAATTTTTAATAAGATTATTACATGGATGATACAAGAAGATTAGTTTTTTCAGAAATTGTGAAGTTATTATTGTTTTAAAGAAAATTTAAAGCAACAATATTTAATTTTTAGGTTAGTGCACACTACATAAATAACTATTAAAGAAAACAATAAATGTGTATAAATCTGTAAAAACATTAAAACAATTTTGGTTTGAGATAATAGTTTAAACACTTAATCCCACACATTTAATAACACATTTTTCGGTTATGCACACAGTAATGTAACTAGGCGTAGTGATGAAATAATGAAACTATGCACGAGGGATTTGCCATGGGTTCGAAATTAAAGATCGCGCTTTTTATTACATTTTTCTCCACGTAATGTAGAATCTCAGCGAATTGTGGCTTAAAAATGTGCATAAGGATGTAAGGACAACTGTGACAATATACGGGGTGACTCTAAAAGGCCTATACAAGACGTTACCACATATTCCTGAGACCAAAATAGGACGATATAACCAATTCTACCTCTATCCAAAAGTGCTTCGTTAAAGCGCTATTGAACTTAAAGAACGTTTTTCCTAAATAACAAAAGAGTGCTTTTAGCCATGGAGATGAAATTTGGGATGTGAGTCTGTACTGAAAAAATAGTTTTTAGCAACATTTTTTTTAATGTGGGTGTTACATAAGTGGTCAGAATTTGATCATTCATATGTAAAGAAACTTTTTTTTACGATTTGGTCTAAAGATAGATTCTCTAATTTCTAACATTTTTGTTTTATGTTGGATTTCGCTATCTGTCATAGTTTAGGCAAACAAAATTATATTGATTTGCATGCCATGCACTGTAGCCATAATGTATCTAATGTAAAGTGTGCTGACGTACAAAAAAATTGATAAAACAAAAACTTAATAAAAATAAATCTTAATAAATAAATCTAAAAATAAATAAAAATCTTAATAATAATAATATACTTTATTTATAGTATATAACTAGACAAATGTCATACGAAACATAGATAAATTTAATGCAACAAACAACACAGCAAATGTTCAAAATAGCTACCATTTACATGCGCACAAAAATTAATACGACATAAAGAATTAAACTGCACTCTTTCGAATTGTCTTGTAGTGTGTCTGTTGTATTTTGAATTCGTCTCCACAATTCCTCTTCCGTATTTACAAGTCGGGGGTACACTATGACTAACATCATATCAGGAGCGCGAGATGGCCAGTTTACGGGAACATCATTTCCTTTACCGATCCATCTATTCGGGCATTGTTGCTTTAAATGGTTGCGGACAGTAAAAGTGAAATGAAGGGGTGCCCCATCGTGCATGAAAACATATCTCGGCAAAGTTTTAACTATAATGCAGCCTAAACTATGGCAGATAGAAAAATCAAGCAACAGACAAAATCGTCCTATTTTGGTCTCAGGAATATATGTTAGCGACTTATTAGACCTATTAGAGACAGCCTGTATAAAACCAAACATTTATTGATTTAGTAGTCACGCAAGATATTGTCTTTAGATAATGTTAAAGCATCCTTAACTATATATAAGCTATATATTAGCTATATATAAATTTTACAAATATATACAAATCGTAGAAATAAACTCCACAGAAAATAGAGATATTGCAAAAATAGAAATAAATTATCTAATATTGGTATTTCGGGGTGTATATACGAGTGTAAGCCTTTTTATTGTTTTGTTAATAAATGAACAATACAGTATTTATTAAATTATTTATTACTACACCAAAACAAACTTTTGAACAATATCACGGTCAGTACGTGAATGATAATAATTAATAATACAATGCACTGAATAAACCTAAAAAATGCTCGCAGTCGCACACACGCTTAAAAATATTAATAAAAGGAATCCTTTAAATAAAATATAATTGTATTATTGTAAACACAAATATTATTTAATAATTCTAAATATAATATTTATTCATATTTTTGCCATTTTTTGCTTCTTTTATTATATTTTTAACTTTTATTCGTTGCTCTCTGTACCTACAATATTTATTTTCCGTTTTTTACGACTTTGGATGTGTTTAGGATGAAAGGATGGGAGGATATGTTTCAATGGAAACACAAACGCCTCTTGTTTTCCTTTTTTAATATCTTTTTCAGTCTCAAAAATATTTAAAGTGGAATGTTTCCGAATCGTCGGATCGACACCCTATATGTACTTTGTACTATACAGCGTGTAACTGATATAACTAGAAACCTCGTAATGGGACAATGGGGGGTAACTGTAATGATTTACAAAATATTTTCGTTATCAACATGTGGTCGCTTCCTGCTAGCTTTCAAGAAAATTCATTTTAAATTTTATGTACACCCATTGTACTTTACATTAAAAATACGGAACAAGCAAAAAAGTTTTTTTTTCTCTGCCGTGATTTGCAGTCTTTCAATCTTCAGTTATTCCTTCCTGTTCTCCTTCTTCTTCATTTTGTTCATTTTCTCTGTCTGTGTATGCTTTATTTGTTTCCGTCTTTCTGTTATTGTTTTGTTTTCCAACGAATTCTTGAAAACTTTATTTCCACCTTCTCATTGTATCTTCTGTTTTGGTTGTTCCTTCCTTGTTCTTTAATGATATAACTCTTACTGTTTTTGCTTTCCTTAGTGTTTTTAGTACTTTGTAAAATAATTTTTGATTTTCCCCACTGTTCTTTTCCATAATTTCTCAGAATTTTTTCCATTTTTTGCTTCTTTTAATATATTTTTAACTTTTGTTTTCCTTCTTTAATTGTACTTGGGTTTTAATTTCGTCGTTCCACCACACTGTTCTTTTATTGCGTTTATTTGCTTTTGTCACTCTGCACGGCTCTCTGGCTGCTTTTATCATTATTGTCTTCATTTCGTCCATATCTATTCTACTGTCATTTGTTCGTGTTTTTCACCTGCTTCTTGTATCTCATTATTTGTTATGTCTTCGTATCTTTTTGCTGTTTCTATTTGTTGTCATTTATACGTCTTTATTATCTGTTTTCTGTTCTATTCATTTTCCTTTTTCTTCTTTTTTAACCTCTTTAGTTTTCCAACTACCAGATAGTGGTCACTACTTATTTTCGCTTTTCTTGTGGCCCTTACGCCTTTAACTGATTTATCGTTTCTACTTTTAAGTTCTCTTGTGAATGTCTGTATGTATATCTTTATGTTTAAAAAAGGAGTTTGATATTCTAAGGTTATTTATTGTACACTATTCTAGTAATCTATTTCCGTTATTGTTTCTGTTGTTTTCTTCATATTTTCCTAGCCACGTATATTTTACCTTTACTTGAGTCCGTAAGCATTGCTAGCTCTTTAAAACTTTATCTTTTATTCTTTTTTCTCGTTTTTGTCGGGTTCATAAACAACTATATTAATCGTTATTTTTTCTCTCCCTGTATTAACTCTACGGATAGTATTCTTTCTAACCATCCTGTCCAGTTTGCAATATTTTCTATAAGTTTTTGATTAATTATGCAACCTACACCTTCTGTTCTTTTATTTTCTGGTACTTTCGTTTATAATAATATATGTCCATCTTCTAGTTTTATTTCTCCTTTTCCTTTTTTTTGTCTCTGCTACTACCATTATGTCTAGTATTGCTTTATTGAATTCGTATACTAAATCATGTTCTTTTCGGTTCAGGCTTCTTATAAGATAATAAGACACTGAAGTATTATTCTAAAGTAGCATATAAAAACAAAGAGAAAACAAGAAAAAAGAAAGAGGATTTACAATACTAGTGTTCTATGAGCAGCGAAGTTGAAATTAGAAGATTAATTAAAAATATTTAAATATATATGAAAAATAATAACAATTAAGGATTTTTGTTGCTTAGCCTTAAGCTAGTTTTTGTATGCCAAGCAACCAAATCCCAATCGTTATTATTAATAGTTGTTAGAAATTTGCTTATTTTACATTTTCCGAATAGATAGATTGATCTAGATATTTGATGTATTTCCTAAAATCATTTATCAGAAGGAATTTTGGAATTACTCTTCTACAATTTGACTTCTTATTCTGGTAACTTATTCTCTAGCGATGTTCCCTATCATTAGTATAATTTGTGTTTTGTGTGCTGGTCTTCGAAACAGAGTGGCCGTACTGACGTCAAACCAATCTCTCACGTTTTTCAACCAAGATATTCTTCTTTGCTCTGGTCCTCTCCAGCCTTCAATCTTACCCTGCATGATGTTTGAAGGAGCCGATATTTTTTATTTTTTAACAGATGTCTCAGATATTCAACTTTCTGGTTTTTAACGTTATACTTTATTTCTTTTAGGGCCGATCTATTCACTTCCTTTTAAATTTATCTGGAAGTGAGTTGCTATAGTTACAATTGTTTCCACAATTGCATCCATGACAAGTAACTAGCAGATAAGGTTACAAGGAGGTGAATAGATCGGCCCTTAGTTTATTAAGTAGTTGTGACACTTCTTAGTTTGTAGTTCTAACAATCATGATAAGTGTATTAACATTAGGGGAGATTATATTGAAAAATAAAAATTATTATATTTTACCAAGTTTATTTTTTCTATATCAGGCCAAGAATTTATGGCGCTTATCTCGTATCTTATGTTATTGATAACTTCTTCATTGACGGTAATACCTTGTTGCTTTCCATCAGGTGCTTCAAATATGATATAAGGACATTCATGTCTAACACTAGGCAAGATTTTTATGTCTTCGGTTCTGTCAGCTGCGACCCTGACATGTTCTATCTGATTTTACTACAACTTGGCTATAATACGTGCTATCCAAACCGATTTTTCTCAGATGTCCATCAGCCTGCTCATAACCGATGAAGGCCGCAAAGACATCTACACGTATATCCCTACATCTTAAGACCAAAGCTTGCATACCGAATATTTAAAAGCTCAGTTGGCAACATGTTCTAAAACCTGGGCCAACCTGGGTATTAATGCCATATTATTCCATATAATTTTAGTAACTTTTCAAATTGCAAGGTTTAACAGTTATAACTACACATCTGTTAATGTAAATATGTTCACGTCTTTAGGTAAGTAAAAGGAATAATTATAATTTCATCTAATTCGCAGATCAAAAGAGTAATTACATCATAATTGTAGTAATTTTGAACTTTGGAGAAGGTCACGGGGTTCTGCAAGGGAATCTCCTAGTAGAAATTTCATGAGAGTTGGCATGGGGAATGGGCAGTAGTTAATTCTAGCAGCAATTAACAACCACACCATAGACCAAGAAAAACTATTTCGAAGTATCCCATTCCAGGGTGTCGTTTATCCAAAATAGAAGTGTCCCAACTGAGCCCAACATATATATTTTTTTCATTACGTTCTTATGTTTTAATTGTATATACTGCTGTGTTATTCCAACAGCAGCTTATTTATTGGTATTGCCAAGTTTTGTGTTTATTGGTCGATACATATTTTTTATGTATTAATTGAGTTTGTGTCATTAAGTTACTTAATCTTAATAAAAATTTGAGAAAACTTGGATAAGATTAAATTTTATAGATAGAGAAAATTGTTAACACGAATTTAGCTAGTTAGGTAATGCGGAAACATAGTGTAAGAATGCAGTAGGGGACAAACTAAATAAAAAATAAGGAAGAGAAGTAATCTAAGAAAACAAAAAGGGTGTCAAAAAATAAAAAAAAGAGAATTTTAACTTTTGGAATTTAGATAGAATTTAATTTCAAAAAATAGTTATTATAATGCAAAAACAAGAGTAACAAAATGTAGTTGTGGAAAAAGAAGAGTAAAATCAGCTGTAAAAAGAAAGAAGAATAAAATGTCAAAACAAAAAGATTGAAGGAGAACAAACTGTAACATTTGATTATAAGGAACGAACAGTGTATTTAGTTCCAAACATTAATTGGATAGGATAAGGATATGATCTTTCATGAAGTTAACAATTTGTAGCGGTAGATATTGGTAAATGGAATTAGAACTCTTACTAAAAGTTTACAGATTTTAAGAAGAAACTTCGAAAGGAATAAACTGCTAGTAAAAAATAATTTTAATGGGAATTGTTAATTGAACTTAATCTTTAATCCCACATAACCTGAGTTTAGTTATGTTATATTTTTTTTGTATCCATGCTTGTCTAGATAATTTTTTTATTATTACAATAAATGAGCAGCTGTGATTTTAAAATTGTATTTATTTATAAAATATCCTCGGTGTCACACAACAATATTGAGATGTTTAATGCTAGATAACCTGATAAAAAATTAAATAAGAATTTAAAAGAAAACCCCACGTTGGGCGCCATTAAAGTATGAGATGAAATTTCTAAATAAATAAAATAAATGTTTTATTTGGGTTTTTGGTTAGCATTAATAAAATGAGAATATGACAACGCAATAGCTTTCTTATTTCCCAATAAGCTGACTCAGTTTTGTTTCGATTGAGCATGAGATAAACTAATTACGAAAATCTTACTGATTCCTGCACCTAAAAGAAAACAACTTACTACCAGCCACCTGGATCGCTGCACTTGGAGGAGAAATAATCTTTGCTCCTGTATGTAAATTGAATATTTGCATCCACATCAAAATAAAAATAAACACTTTTACAAATTCAAAAACACAAATCTTTATCTTTTTGCGACAAATAAATAAAATATACTAAAATAAAAATAATTCCCTTCAGGAAAAATCAACAAGGAAAATCTTCCTTTAGTTTGTTTCAATGAAATTTTGATGAATGCCAACCTGACAATAATGGGCGGTTGCAGCCGCATTCATTTAAACAAACTAGCATCAAATAACTTAAATTCAATAACCAACCAAGAACAGTATTTACAGATGAATAATTGATTTGTAATTGTTGTTAAGAAAGCAAACTTTAGTCACAAATAACTTCTTAAAAAAAATTTGAAATGAAATTAAATTGTTTTAATGAATTATTCCCAATGCGTAACAATTCTTAATTATGACCAATCTTGTATATAACAATTCGTCATAAATCTACTTTCAATTTCCATTGATTGTACCATCGGTAAAATAGGAATCGTCCAAACAGCTGATCTTCAATTCCATTCAAGGTCGATAACCAAATTGTTAAAATGGAAATCAATAAAAAATCTTCTTTGATTTAATTTTAATTTTTTTAAATTGTTCACAATTCCCATTAATTGTGTTGAAAACGAAAAACAAATCTTCTTTGTTTCAATTCAGGTAATATTCAGGTAAATATTTACTTCACGAATTCACTTCAATAAACTTAACATTTGTTTACAAAAAACCATGTGGTTATATATAACCCTACTTATTTTTTTTAGAAAATTAAATGTGAGCCGAGCGTGGATTCTTCCAATGCGTTTCATCGACTAAAATTGTGCTGTTTCCGAGGTCCTTTTATATGTTTGAGCCAAAAACAAACACAAAACACTAAAACAATCACACAACGCGGGCGTCATGACGTCAAAAATTTGAACATCTGATTATAATTAACGCTAATCTTAATTCTAAAAATATAGAAAGGTAGCTGGCAAAGAGACGATTAAATTGACGTAACACACTTGTGGTCAAAATTGAACAACAACAAAGAAAATCAATAAAAACGATCAGCTGTCACCGATCTCATAAAAACTAAATTACATTAAAACTCATCACTCTCCAGCTATCCCTGTACATCAACTATTTACATAATTACTCAAAGTAACCCAAACACATGGAGTTTACACAAATTATAACAAAATAACAAAGAAAAACTTAACTAAAACATATACCCTTACGTTTTAGACATCAAACGATGCTCTTGTAAATCTAAACAATATAACAACATAAATTGAATGGAACTTTAACTATTCTCGTCCAGGGTGCAGTACTTCAGGTGGCTGACACAAAACAATGACGAAAATCATCACATTAATACTTAACTTTCCAAAATCAATAAACATCAATACGGCCGAAAATCTCCATTTATATGACAAGGTTTCCACCAACTACTGGAATCCGTAAGTAAATTGTTACATTGTAAACATCAAAATAATGCTCTGTGTTAATTATTTCTAGTGGAATGTCTACCCGAAACTGACTTAGTTTTGTGGAAAAAAGAAAAATCTATCTTGCGTTAGTTATAACGTCAAGGTTCAAATGTAACATGAAAATAAACATTCAAGAAGAGTAGAAAAACTATCCTAAACTCGTAACCTGTGTTACAGAAAGTGTGTTTAACTATAAAACAACATAATTGATTTATATCCTTTTTATAAATTCAAAACCTTTTTTGTAAAAATTGAGGTTATGTCTACATGATACTTTTCCTTCTTTAAATTCTATTTAAAATTGATAAATCGATCTGTAACTTAGCATGTAGCCTTTAAATTAAATAAACCAAGTATCTTAGCATGTTTATCTTTTATTTAATGCATGATATGATTATTTTTTCGTGTTTTCGGAGCCTATCGTAGCCTTTAAATATTTTAATGTTTTATTAAAGTTACGATTTTCAATCGATGACTCTATATCATATAAATATATACTTTTTATGTGTTTGCATTGCAAAACAATAAATAAATCATTTAATTTATTATTAACCTTCAAAACTACACTACTTTCACTCTAAATTTTAATCTAAATAGAAAACAACTTATGCAAAAGTTTGCAAATAGGCACTATTTTTCCCATGTAGAGTAAAAAAGTTTCAAAAGTCTAGAGTAAAATCTTACTCCGAAACGATTAGAAATTTCACTAGTTTAGTGTTATAGTTTAGCTCACAGAAATTGGTTTGTATGACCGGAATTTCACAACAATAGTGATTATTCCAACAAAGAACTGTTATGGATTACTCAGCTTACTGCTTAAAGCCTTAAATAAAAGGATACTTTGAACTCAATTGTCAAATGTTATCAGGTAAGTATTTAGGATATTTCAAGGTATAAATTTAAATTTTCCAGGCTATGGGTTGTAGCAATTATTATTATTATTATTATATTATTTTAAAAACCCCATTTATTAAGAAGTAAAAAAGAAAGTTATAAATATAAAAGTCATTTTAAATAATCGTCGAAATATAAATCGTTTCTATTTATCTTCAATTGTTTCTATTCTGTCATACTTAAAGTATATTACCCCAAAAAATAATAACAAAAATGAAAAGAAGACGGCCCTGAATGCAAGCCCATACGACTGTTGTTGAATACTCTTTCTAAGATAATTTGACAGTAGTTGTTACTGTCGGTACTTGAGTCTAAAGATATGTTTACAAAAGGTATTACTGCCGGTATTATTTGAATCTCAGAGCTATAAAAACCAATTCCTGCGGGCCCGACTATACCATAAATGATTAAAGATATAACTGTTTTAGCGTGTAATAAATTTACACTAATAATGTATTGAAGTTAACTCTATGGTCTACATGAAGGTACAGATTTGATATTTTACTCTAAATGTATTGCACCTAAAGACACTTTTTAGAGTGGTCTTACACTAAACTTTTTATTTGTGTATAAACTAAGAAAATATTTTATCCGTCGGAAGATGAACAATTTTTGTAATTTTTCTACACTTACAAATTTTAATATTTCACTTCAAATGACAATCTATATAAATCCCCACATATTTTGTACTCTTTACGACAGATGACCCTTGATACAAAACGTATGTTATAGATATATGTATTAATGTACGTTACGTATGGAAAGTTGAGCCTAACTGAGTTTATACTTTTTAATGCTATAGCTTTGTACAAAAA